>JACEIK010000131.1:136254-209707 GCA_018107945.1 Datura stramonium | reverse complement strand
TAGATCTTTTCGTTTGTTCCTCTAAATACTAAATTATTTTTTCAAGCGTTTTGATCACAACAATAATTCTTGACAATATATTTTTTCAGTGCGCTCTATCTCTATTAATTTGTTCTTGTACACTTTTATCAATTGTTTTTATTTTTAACCAATCTTATTTCTAAATCAATTCATAAATCCATATTAATACTATGCTCATTTTTTACTTCATGAGCTTTGAACTTAGCATTAATATTTTTCCAATCATTACTACTTTCACTAGTTAGTTTACAGTTACAAATACTAGAATTTGTACTAAATAATTTACAAGAAAAAAACAAAAAACTTTATCTAAATCTCTAAAATAAATTAACCATTTTCTATAATATCTTTATCCGTTTGTCAATTTTTGAATGTAATATGTTGTAGAAAAATATCGTAAGAACTTATCCTTTGAAAAATCTATGTCAGTTATTCTATGTTACACCCCGTAAGTTTCTATTGTTTAACTGACGTGTGCTTACGTATGTTGAGATTTTTGAAGTACGACGCATGCAAGAAAGGGCCCGGGGGATGAGTATACAAAAACGACATCAAGCGAACAGGAGGCCGAGGCCGGAGGCCAGGCGCCCTGGGCGCCGCGCCACGATGCCATGTCGGCATGTCGCCCCCCTAGCTTGGCGCTATGGCTGGCATGCCGCGCCACCCAACCACCGCCTAAATATCTATATAATCCCCTTAGTGAGTTGCTTGAATCATTTTAAAATTTCCCCTCGGCTGAGAAGAGAGAGCAAGCGACAAGTTCGTATGTTTTTCGTCAAATTACACCGTTAAACTCCATCCAAACGCAAATTCATCTTGGATAACGAGTTCTAGGCCTACGAGGAACATCCCTGCGGAGTTATTTCTTGAAAATTCGCTTGGAGCACCGGAACTCCGCCGAGTAAAAGTTGTCGGAATCGCTTCTAATTGAGTCTTAAGAAACTACAAGTGATAAGTAAACATTTCTGCCTTCTAAATTCTCGGAAATTTGTGATTTTTCGTCCGAATTAAACATAGTTGAGTTATAGTTACTATTATTGAAAGATATCATTATTTGCCGATTTCTACTATTGAAAATAGTCGTATTCTCTCAGCGTAGAGGCCGTAATTGAGTGGAATTTCCAGCTACAGGGTGAAACTATTTGGATAAAAGAGAATTAGCATTCGAGGTTTGTTAAGACTTATCTCTTCGACAAGTTATTCTAGTCGTATTGTGATACAACCTATGCCCTCGAAAGTAGATAATAATTTGGTATGTTGATTAGCTGCTGCCAGTAGATAATGATCTTATATGTTGTAATTAGTTGCTGCTAGTAGATAAGGACTATGTATGTTATGGTTAGCTGCTATAAGACATATTGAGATTATATCATAGTATCCCTCGTCCGGAAGGAGTATGTTAAGTGTAACTAATGCTAGGAGCATCACAGGGACTCCTCTATTCTTTTGTTCACAGTATTAGTGGGATTCTGATACCTTACTATCATGCCAAGGCCTTAGAAGCTTATAGATAGCTGTGGGACCTAACTTGGTAAAATTGGACAGCGTAGGGCGCAACTGGGTGACATAACTTTTAGCTTGACGCTTATGTTTTCAGTAAAGCTCGCCCAAAGGCCGTTGGAGTACCTTGACGCCTCTAGGGCCAGAACTGGGATAGGTGGTCTTACCTTCGAGTCAGTGGAACCAGGGTTGCCTAGTGAACTGAGCGACAACTTGCCATATGATTGGCTACTGTCAGTGACCGTTAGTTTCAGCTGACTTAATGCTTGTCCTACAGGTCACTCAGGAAACCCCTCCAGTTGTTACAAGTATAATAGACTAGTCGATGCCCTACGAAGGGAACCTCATTAGTAGTGAGATGTGAGGCCAACATCCTAGGCTACTCTTGTAGTTGCCCAGATACATGTTGCTATGAAGGGCTAGGTCCAGATATACCTGCCTACGTGGCTATGAATCGTCCAGAGGAGCCATATGAAATCTAGATAGACTAAGTTAAGGTCCAAAGGGACTAGAACCAGAGTATCATCGTGTTACTTCTAGGCTAAGAGTTATAGTAAGCTTCCTGTGGAGAGTTAGGGCTGAACTCTTAGGAACGTATCCAGTTGGTAGCAGCCCTGCAGTCATCCCAAGCAAAGGAATAGTATAGACAGTCACCTACGACCTTGTTGTTTATTTATGAACTATCGTTGTCCTAGCATGGCCTTCAAAGTACCGCTTAGACCACTCCGGACCTCACCCTATTCCGTCTAGGCCGTTAGAGATTATAATCACTGCTAGGATCCTTTGGTCAGGTGTTGGCACATGGGGTGTGCCTATTGGCAACTATATAGACTATTCTAGAGGCGAGTAATGGTCGTGTTAAATTTGAGGGGCTAGATACGCCTTTTGAGTGACTAGATTTGTAGACTGTAACATAGTATTCCTAGTTGGGGTAGATCATATTTCGTATTGCCTCTCACCATGAATAGCTAAGAGGCTGCTAGTTGTACGAGCTGCTTACGAAGCTACGATGCTTCTAATGCTTAGGGAGCTACTGAATCACTTACGAAGCCACATATCGTCTATAAGGACTAAAGTAGAGCCGACAGGGTCATGTTGAAGTCTATTCACTTATGAACTTCTTCTACGCCGTAGAGGCATTACAAACCCTTCGTAGAGCCCTGTGTGCTCTGGGTACAGTCACATGGGCGAAAAGGCCCGAACTCAGTTACAGGAGCCCAGATGGCTCAGAAATAGTTGAAGGAGCCCAGAAGGCTCCGGTATAGTCTCAAGAGACCAGTTATGTTCAATTACAGTTACTTGTAGGGCCTCAGGGGTACCAGTAGGGGTATATAGACTGATTGGCGCCTGTCGGGGCCTATGAGGGACCAAGTAGGTTATCTCCATGTTGATTATACCTTCCAAGCTTATGGGGGCCAGGTTAGGTTCTTGTTTATATACTTGCTTGCTGGATATAGTTTATGGATGTATAGCTGTGCAGTTTCAGTTCTTATCCATGTGGTGATTTACCAGATACAGGTTATGGGTAAGGAAGCTTACACGTTAACTTCTGCCCCTCCTTGCTATTTACTTTCAGTTGTTTATCAGCTTCTATCCAGCTTCGACTACTGCCTTACATATTCGGTACATATTGTACTGATGCCCACACATGGGGTGCTGCATATTTGCCTGCGGGTTCAGACAGACAGGGCTCGAGGCCATCTCAGTAGCTGTCCAGATCTAGTAGATTGGCTATCTCCTTTCTCCCGGACTTGTCAGGTGTTTAAATTTTTCTCTTTTTGTTGTACAGTATTGGGTAGGTTGGGGCCTTGTCCCGACCACTATTCCACTCTTAGAGGCTTACGGACTACAGTTTTCAGTTGTTGGTTGTTGTTGGCCGTGTGGGGCCTATGTATATTATATTTTGCATGTTGGTCATGCTGGGCCTAGTGTAGCTTTTAGTTAGCATCCTTGTCGGCTACAGTATGAGTATGACTGTCTGCTTTCCTTCTGTTATGACTAGACAACGTGGTGGTCTTGCCGGCCCACATAGGATCCCTTTATCATCAAGTTGGTTGGGGTTAGCTGTTTTCTTTTACAGGTGGTTGTGTGTCCTTGTCGGTTCGAGGCTGTGTTTATAGCCGAGATAGCTCGTTGTTTTCTTGATTTTGAATTGCTGGCAAGCAGCAGAGGTGCCTATGCCCAATCAAATCAGTCCAGATCCCAGTATGGTACTAGGTGCCAGTCATGCCTCCCAAGGTGAGACGTGACATTCTAATTAGTCCCTTTTATACTAATAAGTCCCTCTATTTTGTATCTACCGTATTCCATTGACTCGAATCATATATATCTTTGGAGATGCAACTATTTAAATCATTTAAGAGCTCTTGATTTTCAGGAACTATGTTAATTTTTTCACAAGCTTCTTCTAGATTTCTTTCATGGATGTTATTATCTTCTAACTCAACATAGAGGGTAACGCGGAGCACCCCCTCCGTGACCTGGAGCCACCGTGCCNGTAGCAACTTTTTATTTGAATAACATCCTCCCATATTTTCAAATTCTAGATTTTTATTATTTTATAAAAATCTATCAAGAGCTCTTTTTTGGAATTTATCTAATTCTTCACGTTTTCTCTTTTTCTTTTTTTTTTGAAATTCAGAATCATATTTTCTAGTTAACATATTTATATCAAATAAATTATAATAATAAACTAAAACAAAAATATATACTTATGAACTAAGAATATCAAACAATTACAAAATTTCAAGAAAAACTATAAAATAAAGTTAGAATAATAAAACCAGGTTCAAGAATTTGATACTTGATATAACAATATTGAAATGTTGTTTCCCTCCTTCAATTACTTGATGCAAATTTTGAAATTTTAAAGAATACACCAAAAAGTAATTCTTGTTCTTTGGTAAATTATAAGCAAGAAACAATAGTAATTCAATAATTTATAGTTAGTATGTTTGGGAGAGAGAGGGAGAAAGAAAGAGAGTTCAATATTGAGAATAAAAATAATTAAAGAAAGAATAAAATTTATAGAAAAGATGATATAAGGTGAATAATAATGTGGCCCAAATTATTAGGAGATAATTTAAATTTTTTTATTACCGATAAGAAACTATTCCAAAATTTGTTCCATTCCCATAAATCCAGCTTTCTTATTGTACTGCCTTTTCAGTTTTTTTTTTTAAATTTATAAATTTAGAAGTAATTTTTTTTATTAAGTATGTATAAATATATGTTTTAGAAAAAATGGACGCCCAATTTTTCAGGGGCCCTAAGCCATTGCTTCAGTGGCCTAGAGGTTAAGCCACCCCAACTGTAGTCCCTATTTGTTAAAAGAAAATTTCCATACTAATATCGGTCATCAATGCTCTTGAGAGTTAAAACTGATCAAATATTAAGTAACAAATTTGACAAATAGCAGTAGTAAAATTTTAACGAGTTAAATGGAAGTCTTTTGTAAGATATACATCTTGACAGATTGACTCCATACACTCAAAAAATATTTAGGCATGCCCTTTTCAACTAAACCATGTTACATTATAGTTAAGGTGGTGATTTATATAAAACATGAGTACAATTTTAATCTACCATAATCAAGTGACGAAATTTTATGTCAAAGCACGTCACTTGTTTAGAGCAACTTTTCCCACTTCTCTTAAATTTTCTCGCTAACAATTGTCCCCTTTAGTTGAACTTTCTTTTGTTTAAAAATTTTACTTCCTAGATGGACATAAATAGAATTATATACATATTGATGGATGTACAGTTATCTATGACCTCTAAAAAAATAAAAGATTTCATCAAAGGTTTGATGATTAAAACATAAATTCTTAAGAACACAATTTTAAATATTCATATGCTGTCATATAAAGAATATTTTCTGGTGTAGATTTTGCAGATAATATGTTTTTACGGGAAAGGGATAAAACTGCCCATGATCTATTGGCTCGAGGCTAAAATGTCATCTGTTCACCTGTTTGATTAGGGCCGCACAAATTAACAGTTAAATTAATAATCCGAATCGATAATTAGGTTATTGGATTAATAATTTGGGTTATTGGTTTAACGGTTTATTTATTGGTTTACTGTCCCAAGTTATTGGGTTATTGGTTCAGTTATTAACGGGTGAACCGATAACCCAATAATAATTTATTAAATTATAATTTTAGCTTTTAATATATAAATTATTCTAGCAAGAAGATGATTTGGGTGTCCATGACAAGTGAAGATGATGTTATTCAAATCTAAATTAAAATTGATTGCTTTAGTTGGACTAATTCTATATGCTCTTTCTCTTTTCACCCACTTTTATCTAGCTAAACATACATATGGCTTATGAAAATTTTCATGCAAGATCTTAACGGTTAACCCGATAAACTAACCGATAACGATCTGTCACACCCCGAGCTTACACCCTGGACGGGACACGGTACTTGGAGTCACAAGTAACTCCAAGTCAACCCCTGGTCTATCATACACTGGCATTTTGAGTAAACACACACACACACACACACACACATATATATATATATAGCGGAAGCTTTCAGAATAATGACATAAAACATAAATGAAAGTAAAGCTGAATCATGACGTTCAAAACATCTGAACAAAACTACAAGTCTGAAAACAAATTCAAGTCTGGGTCTGAAAGCCACTACCACTGATGAGTTGCTGGGACAAATCCCCAAGTAACTCCAAGTCTATAAGGAAGAAAATAGAAGGGAAATAAATAATCTTCGTCCTCGGAAGATGAGGACTCACCAAAAGTGCAAGTGGAGTCTTCTAAGAGTGAGCGGCTAGCGAGGCTGGGACTGAGATCCTGCAGCTGTATCATAAAACGATACAACATAAAAGGTATGCATCAGTACTTTGAATGTATTGAGTAAGTGAGAGATACCGCACGCAAGAAATAAAAATGCTGAACTGAAAAAACATGCAATGACCAACTGAAATACTGAACTGAAATAACTGAAATAAACTGAGATGGTTTAGATGACCCCGTCTGATGGTCAAAGACATGCCTAAATCTGAGATTTCTGAGTCTTAACTAACTTTGCTGAACTGAGCAAACTGAAACTGAACTGACTAACCTCAGACTGAACTGAGCTGACTAGTGGGAGAGTCTGTAATCGACATGTAACCACGTGAGCTAGACGTGGAGTCTGATGTATACACCCTATCGGTAGGACCCCATATACCTTGCCAGGGTATAAAGGCATGAATTGGGTGATCACAAGTTTGAGGCATGAGACCAATAAAATTGTAACCTACGGTGGAAACGTAGTTTTGGGAACCTGGATACGCTGCAACTCCGGTCCGCTCGGTGCTAAGTTCTGTTCCCACTGGATATTTCTAGACTGACTACTAAGCTAATAGCTCGAAACTGGTGTCTGAGACTAAGTCAGGAATACCTATCTGGAAGTATCTTGAGAGTCTTATCGGATCAGATTCTTTAACTGGGTTCTAAGACTGGTCAGAGCTACTTATCTGAAAGAATCATAACCGTTTAAAGAACAAACTGAAATTCTGAAGCTGGGGTCCTATGGCTGGTCAGAGCCTCTTATCTGAAAATGTCATGACCGTCTAAAGAACCAGTAAAACTGATACTGAGTCTAATTCTGATAATTGGGAGGCACTAATGCCACCTCGAGAATTTCTTTAGTCATACTGATTAGCTGACATTTCTGGCTAACACTGGATATTCTAACATTTTTACCGAAACTGAACTGACTATAGTCTGACTGAGTTTCAATACAACTAACAACATGGGAGTCCCCAACACTGATAAATTCAAGTAAAATTTTGATATTTAAGCACTATAGCAAGATTCTAGTTTTCTGCATTCAAGAGCTAGGGCTATAATTTACTTTTTAGGGACAAGCACCAACACAGTCACAAACTGGTGGAAAACATCTATAATTATCATACAATAATATTCCACATAAATTATATGAATTCTGACTAATAATTTCTTAACATTCAATAGTTTCAGGACTAGAACTGATAAAGAAATAGGAGAAATTTTGGGGGACACAAGGGAATAACTATTTTCTTGTTGAATTTTCACATACCTGGCTAAAATTTTCCTGGAGAAGGAAGATTGAATTGTTACAATGGATGAGGAACCCTATACCTTGCTTGAGAATCCTTGAGAGAGAACTTGGGTAGATTTTTCTGAAAATCTGAGTGGAATGAGGGGAAAACCGTTTAGCCCCTCTAAATTCACTTAAAATAACTCAAAACGACGTAGTTTAGGGACTGAGTAGGTTAAAAAATTACAAAAACACCCTTAGGGAACTCACAGGAAAAACTGACTGCCAGTCCCCACGAGGGACCTCATGGCTCGTGCCCAGTGACCATGACTCGTGGTCACAGTCGTCGGGTGCACTGCCAAATTCTCAACTCTCCAAACCATACTGGACCATGAGTCACCTAACAAGTCGTTAGTGGTGACCATGACTCGTGGTTACCTCTCGTCCTCAACACTACCATAAATCATCAGGGGGTCACCACGGGCGACACCACGACTCGTGGTGTTCCCAACGAGCCGTGGTAAGGACCCATTAAGTACACTGTCTCACTTTTCTTTTTCCTTCACCCATACTTGACCATGGGTGACCTAACGAGCCGTGTGGCTGACCATGACTCGTGGCCATACCCGTGCTCACTCAAATCCCTAAATTTTCAACCAAGTTCAAACTCCTCACCACGAGTCACTTAACGACTCGTGGCCTACCCCACGGGTCGCAGGACAACTCATTCTGTAACCTGGTGCAGAAAATTTTATTTTCTCCGTTCCACTCCCAGGTCTGGTCTTAAGGTTTCTAGGGCATTGCACGATCAATAATCGATTAACCGATATCTTAATAGTTCTTTAACGGTTTAGCATGTCTACAAACCGATAACCGATAAGTTAAATCGATAGCCTTCAAAACCGAACCGAATCGATCGATATACACCCTTATATTTGACTATTAATACCTTTACTGATATGTACTTCCAATATATTCCTGAATAATTATAAAGGTTAAAAGAACTGATACAAAATGAAGAAGGAGGGCTTAGCATAGTTGTACCTTCAGTTGTTCAAGGGGTACGAGTTAGTTGATATTAGTTGGAGGCTGATTTATAATAATTTTATTAGTAGTCCACTTCCATCTC
Source organism: Datura stramonium (assembly GCA_018107945.1). Lineage (NCBI taxonomy): Eukaryota > Viridiplantae > Streptophyta > Magnoliopsida > Solanales > Solanaceae > Datura > Datura stramonium. Next base: position 201,028 of record JACEIK010000131.1, on the reverse strand, counting down.
TGATATCACTCAAAATTCATCTCATTATGCAGAGTGTATGCGAGCGATGCAATCTAATTATCTAACAAGAAGCGAGGATCATATTTATAAGGACTTCATCTAGGTTCACAAATATCAAGCAATGCAAGTATGATTTGAATGATGATAATCTACTTAAGTTAGGGGTAAAATGTGTAATTAAATGGAAATCTAAGATGATTAGGGTTAAAAAAATATAGAGAAATTCTAGGAAAGTGTCCCCTTATAGGGTTTATCCCCCTAAATCACTCAATTAAGAATGGTGAAAATGGGCTTTTAACAAACATGCAAGCAATCTTACTTAGCAAATTGCTAGGTGTCTCTCAATAATCTCAACAATATCAATCTAAAATAATTTTCTCAAATTGGTTAGAATTCAAATCAAAACTGGTTGCAATTTTCCAATTGGATTCATCCTTTGTCTAGGTATTAAAGCCTTGGATAATTGTCGATTGATGCTACCTAAATCTCGATTGACTCTTTCAAGCATAACCGAAGCAATTTGGCATGATCGGATGACTTTCACCACCAACCTCACTTTACAAAGCATATAAATAAAATATTAGCAAGGCCACAATCATTTCTCCCAATTAAGATCAATAGGGTTCATAACCCTAGATCAGGATTTAGCTACCTATAGCAAAAGAAGATGAGAAAAGCATTGAATTAAACATAATAACTTACTTAGCAATGAAAAGAGAGAGAAAACTTGAATTGATCAATTAAACTTAAATGAATCCTTCAACTACAATGGGTATCTTCAAAGGAATGCAAAAATTATGAAAACTAACTCTAAAAGTTCAAAACTATTTAGATCTCCCTAAAAAATATCAAAAAATGACTATCTATACTAAGCCCCAAAACCCCTACTAAAACTAAAATTTAGAGGGCCCAGGTCATAGAGACAGACCGTCTCTGTCTCTTGAACCATCACTTGAAATCATATTCTGCCTCGATGCTTTTCGTCTTTTGACTGACAGATCATCTTTTGAAAAAATGATTCGTACTTTCTTTCATCAATTGCTTCACTAGATGAACTGATTTGGAACCTGTGGTTCAATTGACAATCCACATCTTGGATGTGCAGACTATATCTTGAGTCATTCCTTGCAGACCACTTTGTGATATTCTCTGGATCAACATGCGATTGAAAGTACGGACTACATTTTGGATGTGCGGTCTGTCTTTGACTTGTATCTGGCAAACTTCAGTGATTTTATGCCTCCTTTTATCAACTCATGGAATTTCTGAAACTTAGAAAAATAAAGTTAGTATTGACTTAAATTAGCACTTAAAGGCATATAAAACTCTATGAAATGAAATACAAATGTGTCGCAAAAAATTCTGACATATCAATAACCCCAACTTAAAGCTTTTGCTTGTCCTCAAGCAACTTAAATAAAAAAATCTAACATATACCTAAACTTTTGTCCAAGTATCACAAAGTGCAATGACTAGGGTGGTTTTGGCAAATAACTATAAGCATACAATTTTCAAGTAAGTCACCCCCTCTATTATGCAAAATCAGCTTTCTCACAACCATTAAGACCAAGCATGCCATCTCTACTTATGACATCATTTCAACATGCAAGACACCTAGATTAAGAAGTAATTCATTCTACTTATTATTATTCACATGCCCTCATATTTAGATCAAGGAAAATGTCCATTTTTAGAAGCAAGAATCACATATAATACATGGATACAAGATCAAGAGAGAAGAGAAAGAAACTCAACTCTCACAAAGAGATTCACAAGTTAGTTCACAACTACATTATGCTTGCTTTATTCTCAAATGCCTTCTTTTTTGAAAATATGGATTAAGATCACTTCTAAGTTTGTAATGTTGGTCCAAAGGCTGGTAGGATACAAATATGATATTTTAGTGGCTCATTACCATCCTTGAACACTATATCACAGTCCCATTTCCTTTTTCACTTTTTGTCCCTTCTTTTCCTTAGCAATTTTTCACAATCCAAGGTACATTTTTGTGAGCTCCATTTATTTTCTTCCTTTTTTTCTTTTCCTTTCTTGCTCAGTACAACTTGGGAACTAGTTAAACTCATAAGTTTTATACTTTTATTTCTTTTCCATATTGTCACCCCCAACTTACACTTTTGCATATTTTCATCACATTTTATATTGTCAAGGATAATTGGTTCAAAAGAGGATCAACTTAAGAATTAATATTGATTTCATTGCGGTTGATCAATAAAAAAGGTCATAGGCTCAAAATGGGAGAATAGGGATACATTCATCATTTGATAGGCTCATTTAGAAAAATGATGCTTTTGAAACACAAAGAAGGCCTAAGTTCATCTCTACAATTCAAAGTCAATCCTAAGCTAAAGCATGAGTAACCAAACGAGTTCTAGAGTGTGACCACGATAAGTGAACAAATAGAATTTTCCGCAGCACATATTGACACATGGATATTAAAGGACTAATCAACTCTACTCTCAACTAGGGAATCGTTGCCACATTTAATAAAATCAAATATATAAAATAAAGGTAAACTTGTTAATACAAAATAGTTGTGGCAAAAACTTTTGAAGGGGGGATCTTTTCATAGAATCAAAATATCTTATATGCCACTACCACCTAAGTCAGAAAACACTCTATTCAATCAAGCACGATTCAAAATGTAGGTTGGTACCTTAAGAAAGTCTTCTATCAATCTATCAACGGACCCACACACTACGACACTTAAACTACTTTTTATTTTATCAGATTCAACAGAAATTAAGCCTCTCAAAAAAGAATCATGGTTAATAAAACCCCAGAGGACTTCTACACTATGAAAGTAATAAATGGACATCCACAATGCATCATCATTAAACTCAACAAAAATCAATCTTACATTACAAAATAAGAGTCACACCAAGCAAAATTATTATATCACAAAAATGCATCCATCACCTCCAACTTAAAGATTGTGTAATATTCCCAAAGAACACAAAAATAAAGAACAAAAGTGAGAGGAGCTTCCTGAAGCGCTTAGAATACGCTACTCCGAATCATGCTAAGGTGAAGCTCTAAATGGTGAAACTCGGGGCAGTGAACTTCGAACAGGTAAAGGTCTGGATGGTGCCTCATTTGAAACAAACTTTATAAGGCTGGAAATGGGCCGGGTATTATCAATCGCCGGCAAAATAATCTCAACATCCTCCACTCAAGCCTATCTAATTTGCAGCTCCAGTATTGTAGCTTTTGTTTCTTCCAAGTCTTCTCGGAGGCTTTAAATCTTTGTTTGAAAGGAGCCCCACTCCAACTGTGTCACCTAGCCTCAATGTCCTCTACTGTGGCAAGTATAGACTCTTGGATGGCCCCCACAGAATCTCGAAATAGCTATAGTGCCCGATCAATAATCTTGGCCATAAAGGTCGACATCTCCTCAATTTTACTGCCTCTCTTCTCTATTTTACTGAGCAACCATGCTCACAAAAGTCTCTCAGAAGAGCTGGACAGTCCTAGAAGCAACAACAGGAGTTGTGACACATATAACAACAACAAGATAACTCCTTGGGGATCGAAATCTAAAGAAAGTGCTTTTGGAGCAACCTATGGCTATGAGGTGACTACTCTATTGGGTTTCTTAGATCGGACACCCTCACTCTCCGATGCACCCCCAACTAGCAAATTTTTTCTAGTGTTTCGGAGGCTGTAATCAATGACTCGACCCTCATTTTGGTGATCTCAGTCACCTGTCATGCCACCGTGATTATGTCCTCCCTCTATAAAGTAGGAACCCCTATCTTCTGGCACAGGGCTATCACTAGATATGGGATGGGAGGGAGGTGGCCTTCTCTAAAGCTTGCTCCTTAAGCTCCAAAGACAACATCTGCTTGATGTCCACTCTTTTCAAATCCAAAATAGTTGCTATGACATTGTATGGCCATGTGTAAGCTTGTTATCACTTTTTTGTCAGGAAGATACGATTGCACATAATGTTCCACTAGAATTTAGCTTATAGTGACAAATCTCTCTTGAAAATGGGCACGGTGTAAAGAGCGGCCCATGTGGGTATAACTCAAGCGATCACCCTGAACATCCATGGCCTAACACGTGCTCCTAAATCTGATGCAACATCAAACTCTGAGGTATCTATGGCCTTATATCCATCATCCAAGTAATATCGATTGATTAACTCGAGGAGAATATCAATCGATACTCTTCATATTGTCATAGACTCCAATGGCTCCGCTATTGATTAAACCCAGATTGGCTACCTGGAGGAGGGCATCATATACTTCATAGAACCCCCTTACGGGGGTCTAGATGTACTGATCCCAAGGGCGGAGAAGAAAGTACCAATGCTGGAACCTAATTTTCTCAAAGATATCTAGGTACTAGTCTAACCCTGTTACACTGATGGCATGCTCCTTTGTGATGCTCCACCGGGGTTTTTGATTATGATTTACTTGGCCCTCAAGGTATCTCTCATGGGCTCCCTTCATTGCGAACTTGATTCTAAACATATCCTCCCCCCGCTTCCTCCTATGCTCAGCCAGATCATCATGTGGGGAGGTGGTCTCACTAGTGGAGTCCTTGGATGTGGACTCACTAGAACTGATATCAATCTATTGCTCTCTAGGTTGGGTAGTAGGCTTTTTCTCTGAGGACTTGGAAGAAGAGCTCCGGGATGGTGTGTCTGCTGATGTCACCCTTGCTGAGAGAGCAAGTGACAAGGCCGGAGATAATCTGGTGGCTTCCCTGGTGGTCGGGAGCTAATACTCATCACTGTCCTCATCATAGAGTCGGGATCTCTTTGGGGTTGTGTCCTTGCTACCCCTTGGTGCTGAGAATTTTTGGTGCCATTTCTTGTAATTAAGGAACAAATGCTAAGCTCTCGATATTGAATAACTTAAAAAAAACACAACTCAATATCAAAGTACCGTCCTTGAAAAACACATGTNCATTTCTTGTAATTAAGGAACAAATGCTAAGCTCTCGATATTGAATAACTTAAAAAAAACACAACTCAATATCAAAGTACCGTCCTTGAAAAACACATGTCAAGTCTCACGGTTCAAAGAATGGATCAACATGCGGTCCGTCTTTTGAAAATGTGGACCGTATGTTGGATCATCAATTGAACCAAATGAACTTGATTTTTTGCTTCAAATAACGGATCAAAGTATGGACTATTTCTTTAAAAGACGATCTGTTTCTTCATCAAACTGGAGATTTTATCAACACTTTTTTCAACATTTCAAGTTCCAAATTCTATGTTTGGGGCAAGATACAGTGGTCTTTCACATATATGGACCTTTATTTCATACAAACAAGTCACATTCAAACCCATTTCCCATAAAAATCATGCTAATACCCAGTTCTCCCCCTCCTTTTTATGTTCATAACATAGGTAATCAATAATCCACATGAATTATGCACAAAATTAAGCATGAAGTTTAACAAGTTACCTAGGTTTTCAAATAAGATGTGTTGCATGTGTGCAAGGTGAAGGAGATCAGTTACAAGTGCTGAGAACCTAGGTACTAGCAGAATTAGTGCTAGATGATGGGAGATGATGTGTGTGTATGTGTGGAAATGATGGGCTATGCAAATGGATGGAGTTTGAAAAGCTTCAGATCTTAGCAATGACGGTTTTCAGTTCTTCATGTAGAAGAATATGAGTGAGGGAATAACGGGTAAAGACCCCGTTCAAACCCTCCATATATTATGGGCGTCAGATCGAGCCAAAAACTCCAAAAGTGGTCATCTCTTGAAGAGGTGATCCACTCTTTAAACACTTGTAACCCGAAATATCCCAAATGCCCTTATTCATTTAAACATAAATGATGGTCCAAAGGACATACCGTCTTTTCAAGATGTGGTCAGCATAGCGACCTATCCCTTAAGTTCACAATTTCTAGCTTAATGTTTACTTGGCTTCCTGTAGACGAGGCAAATAACCGTTCACATTTCCATTATGCTGTCCATTCTTACACCCGTCAATAGGGAGCTGAAGCTCCTTCTATGCCTTGTTCAATTTTTCTCCACCATTTTAAGATCAAACCTACATATATTAACACATATTAGTCCAAAAATTTTGTGTTGCCTCGCAAAAAGTACTTGATTTAATGTTGCGGCACGATGTAGATGCTACAAATGGAGTAGTATCCCTTCGGTTGCTTCCCAAGAAGTGCCTGATTTAATGTATTGACACAACGGATGATACTTGAATTAACAAAAAGATGAGTCATCTCTACTACAGGACTTTCTTACTCTCTTTCTCGCCTTGGATCTGCAAAGGTACTGCTTTATCGATTTGCTTTGCGCCTTCTTTTTCTTGTGTGCTTTTCCTCCAAGTTCAGCTTTACCATTCTTATCGTCAACTATGCCAGCCACAGTACTACTCCCAAAATCCTTGGGCAATAAGTGCCCCTTCCTCGCCTTTAATGTTATCTTTTCATCCTTGTCAGGGAACATGATCTCATTTTTCTCAGAGTCCATTAGTTCCCTCTCAGTAGTAAGGAAAGGTCTCCCTATAATAATTAGGGTGTGAATACCCACCATATAGTACAATACCACAATGTTAGCCGGGAGTATAAACTTCCCAACCTTCACTAACACGTTCTCCACTACTCTACTAGCTTTTTGATTGACTTGCCAGCCATTTGGAGATGAATAGAGGTAGGCTTCAGCATGGTTAAACCTGACCTCTTGTATATCGCTATAGGCATCAAATTAATGCTTGCCCCAATATCATATAGAGCATGCAAACACTCATAATTCCCAGTTTTACAAGGAGTTGTAAACTCCCATGGATCTCTCTTTTTCTTCACACGTGTACCAATAATGATGGCACTAACCTAGTGGGTTATGGGGCCTAATTCTTCTTCACTTGTCCACTTCATAGCCAACAACTCTTTTAGGTACTTAACAAACCCGGGAATCTCTTTGATAGCATCAAATAATGACACCCGAAGTGTTTCTTCTTTCAACCTCAATGTGTTTAGCAATATTAGCATCTAGAGTTTTCTTAGCTAGCCTTTGAGAAAAGGGAGGAGGAGGAAGGATAAGATTTTTCAATATCAACTTAACTCTCCTTTGCTGTCTCCTTCCTATTGGAGCTCACCACTACTTCATCAATCACCACATCAGCTAGTGGCTTCATGAACCTTTCATCAACAACCTCATAATCACTCCCAACACCATTAGCAACATTATCACCATAAGCAATATCAACAACAGGTTGCACAATTTTGCCACTTCTAGTAACAATGGCCATACATTGAACATTGGGAGCACCACCATGCCTCTTAGGGTTGACCACTTTATCACTAGGGAGATGTCCTTTTTTGTTGGGATTATGCTCTCTCTCAAGATGTCTCACTTGTTGCTCCAACTTTTGAATATAAGCTGTGTGGGGGCCAACAATTTCTGTCAAAATTTTTAAGTAAGCATCTGATCTCTCTCAATTAGAGAGAACTTTCTCCGATATGCCTTTAATCTTGGAACCATTTTATTTTTTGAGATGGTCCCTCTCTCCAGTTTTTTGTGAACTAGAAGATGGACCCCTTGGTGGGACATATGAGTTTGAGCTCTTATTCCCGAAGTTACCATTATCATGCTAACCTTGATTTGAGCCTCGATAATCATTTCAGGCATAATATTGAGCTTGAACTTGACCTTGCGGTTGAGGTCGCTATTGATATTGGTAGTTGGAAGATGGATAGACTTGATTCTTTTATTGAAACGTGGTCTTGGATAACCTTCAGACATATTGTTAATGTAGGTAGCATCTTCATTTTGCATTGAAGGCGACTCTTGGTATTGTTGGGATTGAAAGGGGGAGGGGGAATCCATGCCCATATTAAGGGCCATTTGGTGCTTCTTCAACGGTATGCACGTTCTTGACTTAAGTCACAGTCAATATCTTGGTCAACAAGGCAAGGTTGGTGGTCATAGTAGCCATCATCTTATCATACTCCTACTTTTGCTTCATCAAATGGATTAATAATGGAGTACCAATATTCACTCCATCGCTTTGATCATCGGAATTCCATGCATGGTTATGCTTGGTGATTTTTCAAGCATTTTAGTAATATAGTTATAGGTTTTTTTTTTCATAAAACAACCCCCAGCCGCATTATTGGCAATAGAGTGAGTGGGCCAAGACTGGTATAAAACTTCTCAAGCAAAATATTCTCGGGGAACCCATGGGTAAGTTTCCTGAGGACATATTTCTTGAAATGTTCCCATGCTTCAAACAAATGTTTCCCAAAAATTGTGGAAAAATAGAAAATCTTATCCCTTTGTTCAGCCTTCTTGCTCGGCGGGAATCATTTTTTCAAGAATGCTTTGACAAATTCCGTCCAGGTGTGGATAAAGTTGGGGGATAAGCAGTGCAACAAATCACTGGCTTCTCCCACCAAAGAATATTTGAACACACATAGACAGATGACGTCATTTGAGACATTATTCTGCTTATGCATGTTGCATACTTTCAAGAAATTATTTAGATGTCAGTGCAGATCTTAGGTAGTCGAGTTATTGAATTGGCCTTTCACTTTCAATATTGTGAGATTTTATCATCAATTTTGAATAAGGTAGCATTTACTCTTGGAGGTATGATTACACTAGCATAATCTATATCTTTGTTGGCTTTCGCAAAAATATTGTGGTACTTCACCCGGTGAGAAAGCCATCATTAGTTACTCACCTATTCCAGAATTATAGTAGAACAAGTGTGATAAAGTTGACTCAAATCAGAAAAACCAAAACTTAAATTGCTAGATGGGACCTAATGCCAAAATTTTTGGCAACGATGCCATAAATTGGTATCGCCCAAAATCCACCTCACTATAGAGAGTATATACGGTCAATGCAATCTAATTACCGAACAAAGAGTCAAAATCGTATCCACAAGGACATTTTCTAGGTTTGTAATATCAAGAAATGCAAGTATGATTTGGATGATGATGATCTACTCAAGTTAGGGGTAAAAAGTGTAATTAAACTGAAAGCTAAGATTATAAAGGTTAAAATAATACAGAGAAATTCTAGGGAAGTATCCCTCTAAATCACTCAATTGAGAGTGGTGAAAATGGGCTCTTAACAAATATGCAAGCAATCTTACTTAGGAAATTTTTAGGTGTCTCTCAACANGAATAATGTATTTCAAATTTATTTATATATATGATTATGAAATTTTTAGGTGTCTCTCAACAATCCCAACAATATCAATCTAAAATAATCTTCTCAAATTGATTAGAATTCAAATTAAAACTGATTGCAATTTTTCAATTGGTTTTATCCTATGTCTAGGTGAATTTATTAAACAAGGTTTAAAATATTGGGTCATTGTTGATTGATGCTATCTACTATCAATTGGCTCTTTTAAGTACAACCGAAGCAATTTGGCGTGATTGGATGACTTTCACCACCAATCTCACTTTACAAAGCATAGATCAATCAAATATTAGCAGGACCATAATTATTTCTCCTAATTAAGATCAATAGGATTCACAAACCCAATTAGTTCACAATCCTAGATCAGGATTTAGCTACGTATAGAATAAGAAGAGAAAAACATTTAATTAGACATAATTACTAACTTAGCAATGAGAATAGAAAAAAAACTTGAATTGATCAATTAAACTTCAATGAATCCTTCAACTACAATAGGTATCTTCTTATCAAAATTGACTCTAAAAGTCCAAAACTATTCGAAACTCCCTAAAATATATCAAAAAAGACTATTTATATTAAGCCCCAAAATTCCTATTAAAATTCAAATCCGGAGGGCCTATGTCGCAGGAACAAACTGTCTTTTGGAAAGACGGTCCATCTTTTGAACTAATTCTTGAAATCATGTTCTGCCTTGATGCTTTCCTGCTTTAGACTGACGAACTGAATTTCTTTTTGTTGATTGCTTCACCAGATGGATTGATTTGGAACATGCGGTTCAATTGACTGTTTGCATCTTGGATGTAGGGACCACATCTTGAGTTGTCCCTTGTAGATCACTTTGTGGTATTCTCTGGATCAACATGTGATTGGAAGTGTGGATCGCATTTTAATGAGCGGTTCGTCTTTGACCTGTATCTAACAAACTTAAGTGATTTTATGCCTCCTTTCATCAACTTATGGGATTCCTAAAACTTAGAAAAAAAGGAATTGGTATTGAATTAAATTAGCACTTAAAGATGCAAAATTTTATGAAATAAAGTACAAATGTATCACATAAATCTGACACATCAATCCCTTTATGTTTTAATTTCAAGTTTATTTAATTGGACATTGGTCCCTTATGTGTCATCATCAGGAGCACTTTTAGTCCTCCATAGTTAGTTAGAAATGGATAGACCCTTTTCCCTTGCACAGTACAAATGACTTAGTAACTTTGCCATTTTTAGCTATCAATTAAAACTGCTTTTACCTTTTTATAGATTAACCTTAACTTTAATTTGTATTTTCTCTTTTACATTCTCCCTCATTTGCATCAGCAGTATTAGAGCACTTTCTTAGCTATGTGGGTATCAATTGCATTAGAGATGAAGGAGATAATGGATATGATGTAATGTATGTCCATAAAAATGACAAACTCCAATATTTTAAAGGACCAACTAAAAAAATTTCATGAACAAGCCTTTAAGAATTGGATAACGCCTTTCAGGAGCTGAGAGAGGCTATAAAATTAAGGAAAAGACCTGAGAGAGACAATGATCCCACAAATGTTGATGGTAATCTCTATTTTCCTTTAGATAGACCTCTAAGATATGGTGATTTCATCTCTTTTTCCCCTCATGCTCTCATTACCCAAAACCCCTATTCTCCCTTTAGCCCCTCCTCTCAAAAACCCCCAGATACAGCACTATAACATACTAGGCCCCTCAAGTTATGTTGCCTAGTTTTATCCTTAGTATACACTAACTCCTTCTGCCCATACTATCCATTTTCAGCCTTAGCTTTCTCAGTTCCCTGAGTATTATGCCTATTTGTGGAAAAGCTGTCAAAATACTCAAATCCTTCCTAATTTCAATCCTAAAAACCTCCTACTTTTTGGAATCCAATTTTTTTGTACAATCACAGAACAACCAGTAGAATACAACAATATCCTCAACTCTCACCAGGCATACTAGGATTGAGTTTCCAATGTTTGAGGGGGGGAAATTTTAGATACTGGTTATACAAAGTTGAGAAGTTCTTTTCTATTAAATATGTGACCATCCATAAGAGGCTGAAGTTAGCATCCATACACATTGATGGAGTGGCCCTCAAATGAAACCAGGGGAATATAAGGAGTAGAAGTCACCGTCTCTTATCTTCTTAGGATGAGTATGTCTATGCATCGGTGATGTCTCCCAAGTACACTCAAGTGCACGTGATCCTAAAGTAATATAGGACAGTGAATTTTCAATTATTGATCCCTCAGAGATTTGTTAGATTAATCACTCAAGGTTAACTCTTTATTTCACTACTCTAACAAAAACATATATAAATGGGGAATGGTATGGAGAATTAAACTATTAAACTTGAAATGAAAATGAAAATCTAGGGAAATGGTACTTTCGCTTCAAGTTGAGTTTTCAAGACTTAATTATGCTAGATTAATTCTTCCTAAGGTTGCTAGTTTCAAGTTACTATCCCATTTCTTGCTACTCTCCCGAGCATTCAAGAACTATCTCATGTAACGCCTATGTCCCTATGGTCACCGGAGAAACATGAAACGACGGTTGTGGCTACTTGTATATCAACGAAATAGGGTTGAAGGGTATATCCCTATCCTCATCAATAACTTCTAACCTTCAACTCATGAGCCAAAGGACCTTTGAATTTCTATTTTATATTTACTTTTAACCCTTTTAGTTCCCTCTCCGATTTTAACCAAAAGCCAATAAATTTATTCACAAGGTGATCAGTCTAGCGAATAAACAATTAAAATACGTAAATATAAACAATCTTTAATGAAGAATCAAAACTAGAAATAATCAATATTTCAAACTTCAACCATAGCTATTGCCAAAACCCTAGAATGGAAATTTGGCCACTCATGTTCAACCGGAAAAATAAATATATCATCATTCGAAGCATAAAAATGATAAAGAAAAGAAGAAACCTAAGTTATGAACTTTTCTCTCCTCCAAAGCCGCGTTACAATCCTTACTATGATCAAACAAAATGATGTATGATAGCTAACAAATGACCTAGATGTTATATTTATAGGTGAGCCCTAAAGTAATGCTTTTGGCTGAAGTAATTAGCTTCAAAATCAGCAAAATCCATGTCAAAATAGGTTTGGTGCTCCACGCCGTCCGTAGCCCCAATTTTGGCTCAATTTTCCTCTGAAGTTTTGCTTCGAGCGCCCCACGCGAGCCATAGCACCAAGGTGTTAGCCAAATTTCTGAACTTCTGAATCCTTTGGGTGCCCCACACCACTCAAAGCACTAGAGTGTTAGTCAAAATTCTGAGTAATTGAACCCTTCTGGTGCCCCACTCCATCCAAAGCACCAGAGTGTTGGAAAAATTTCCAAGTCCTGGATGCTTCAGGCGCTCCACGCTTCTCATCTCTCCAAGGTGTTGATCAAATTCCCTTATGAAGTTCAGGACCTGGCGCCCCATGCCACCCATATCGCCAACTTCATGCATAATTCTCTGATGTTTAGGGGCTGGGGCGCCACGCCAGCTATAGCCCTGGCTAACTTTCACAAACTTTTATTTCTTCACACCTTGGGTCATTTTTGGGTCCTTTTTCCTTGGTTTCCTGCTCAAAACATCTAAAAATATTTTTTAGCTCAATAGACACATGAAAACATGAAATCATGCATTTCATAAGGATTATGAACTCAAAACAAGGCAAAATATTAGTCAAAACATGACAAATGGGCATAAGAATATGCCTAACATCACCACCCCACACTTAACCCATTGTTCGTCCTCGAACAATCCTCAACTCCATGCACAAACTCATATTTTCTCACCACATGTCACCTCTATCAATTCATACTCAACCAACAAGCATAGAGCATATGATTAAGTGGTTCATCAACTTATAGCAATTCACATCAAGCACATGCAGAGTTTTCACTTTCAAGACTACACAACTTCTATAACCGACTCATTTTTTTCAAAAACAGGGCCAACATGATTAAGTATGAAACATGCCACATATAGTACACCGACTTAGACATCTTATGCCCCTCACTTTTAGTAATGTTCCTCTCTCAAATTATCAACGCAAAGCATAGAGAATAATAAGCAAGGCACACTCACATTCAAAAACGATGTGTCATACACATGCAACATACCATAAGCTTTCCCTCTATGTAAACCTAGACTACTTAGTTATTTCAAAAGATTAAGATTAGAAGGACTTTTCTTGATTGTAACTTCAGATAAGGGATGGGTAGGAATGATCTTTCTTTTATAGTCACTATGAATCCTAAACAGTTTTAAGACATTTTTCATCTTTCAAGTCCACCACTTTTTTCTTTATTGTTCACCCTTCACTCTATTCACCCTTTTTTATTTCCTTTTCATGCCCCTTTATTCACTACTTGACCGCTAGTTTTTTATTGTAGAATCAACAAGTATATTCGCTATTAAAACTCTTTCTTTAATTGTCCAAGGAACAAGCAAACAATATATTTTGGGCACCCCTTCTTCCTCCTTTCTCTTCTTACTTTTCCCACATTTTCTTTCTTTCCTTTTCCTAGTTATTCATACATTGGTGGACCTTCACTTTCAAGTCTCAAATTGCCTAAGACTACTTTGGATCAACAATTCTAGAGGCCACACAATAAAAAGGAGTAGGCTACTTTTGTGGCTAAGAAAAGAATAAGGCTTATAGCTCAAGGGGGTTAACTAGGGAAAATATTCAAGAAGGTAAAACAAACATGGAAAACATGGATTTTTTTCTTCAAAGAAATGTATTAATCATCTCTCAACTCTTTAAGAACTAGCTATCCAGCGTACACTAAGACAAGTTCAAGATGATACGTTATGTAAAAAACACAATAATTAAGCTCACTTCACATGGCGTTAAAACTCTAGTCGATTTCCTATAGCTACACATTCATACAATCCCATTGAATGAACTCTTTCATTATTAAGTCCTAAAAGTGTCTTGAGTTGAGTTAAAGAACTTTATGGGTCTCTCATATAATTCTCACTTATGCAATTAAGATGACCACTTTATTGACTCAAGCTTAGTTGCTAAGTGGAATGTCAAAGAGCACACAAGTGATTTATGTCTGACTCAATCCTAAAAATTAAAAAAAACGTGACTACTTTCCCTTAAGACGGTCGTCATACATCTATTATAGGGAAGGGTCACTACTCTATGACTACAATGACTCCTACAACCACCACATATTCTTCAGTCAACACCATCAATATCGCCAACTCCTGACATCAACCAACTTCACCATCACAACCAACACCACCAATCGTCATCATCATGTCAATTACTACAACACCAACCACCCCCATCATCATAACTATTATCACCACCATTACTAGCAACTATCACCACAATAATTACTAGCCACTAACACCATGCATTACAACAACCACCACTATAAATCATCTCCAGCATCAACATCGAACATAAATATTTTATTTTTATCTGATAATAAATTTATTTTGTTAAATTAATATTTTTAATATTTAATTATTTTTTATTTAAATTGTATATTTAATATATTTACAAAAAAATAAAGTATGCACATTCAGATATTGAAAAACAAACAGTCTTAATCATTCAGTGGTCAGATCTAGAGACAACATCTTAATCATTCAGATGTACATTTAGATTCAGACGTCTTAATCTTAATGAAAACAAATGAGGCCTTAAGCTTGAGATGTGCTCCTTAGCATTGATTGTGGGTACTCAAACTTCCACCTTCCTGCATACAAAATAAAGCAAAAGTGACACTATATAGACTATGTTATTACAAATTGGGTTGCATCCTAACAAGCACCTGATTTAACGTTGCGGCACGATGCAAGACTATTCAATCCTTTTGCAAGAAAATTGAGTTCTTCTCTCTATCAAAGTCATCTCCATAATAGTGCTTCACCCTTTGGCATTGACCAAGAAGGTTCTGTTTGACCCTAAAGGTTTCAACTCCTCCGCACCATGTGCACACATTCACAATCTCAAATAGGCTTGTCCATTTTGACCTCAACTTTCAGCCAAAAAGCTTTAACCTTGAATTACAAAATAGCCCCTGTTTGAAATTCACGAGGTTGAATACGCCTATCATGCTCTCTCTTAGTCTGCTCATTGTACATTTGACATTTTCATATGCATTGAAATGTAACTCATCAAGCTCATGAAGTTGCAACAACCTTTTCTCACCAACAGCCTTCATATTCATGTTTAACTTTTAGATGGACTAGTATGCTCAGTGTTCTAGCTTAACCGGTAGATGGCATGCTTTCCCAAAAACTAACCTATATGGTGAAGTGCCAAAAGGAGTTTTGAAAGTTGTCCGGTAAGCCCATAGCGTATCATCCAACTTGTTGGACCAATCTTTTCTATTTGTGCTCACCGTCTTATTGTGAGTTCATTTGATTTCTCGATTTGACACTTTTACCTGTCCAATAGTCTGTGGGTGATAGGCTGTTGCTACCTTGTACTTCACATTGTATTTTACCAATTGATTATTAAAAAGCCAGTTACAAAAATGCGTACCTTCATCACTGATGATGGCTCTTGGTGAACTAAAATGGGTGAATATATTCTTCTTTAAGAAATGAGTTACTGCCGTTGCATCATTGGTACGAAGTGCTGCAGTCTCCACCCATTTTGACACAGAATCAACTGCTACCAAAATATACCTATTCCTGTCTGACAAATTGAAAGGTTCCATGAAATCAATTCCGTAGCATTCAAACACTTCCACTTCCATAATGCCTCTTTGAGACATTTCTTGCCTCTTCAAAATGTTCCCTTCTCTATGACAGTTGTCACAAGCTTTAGCAAATAAATAAGCATCTATGAAGAGGGTTTGCCAATAAAAATCTAGCGTGAAGGACCTTTGCAGTTGTTCTATCTCTCCTGTGGTGTTCGCCGTAAGGTAAGAGTGACAACTTTCCAAAATCTAGTGTACTTATCCCTTAGGAAAAAATCTTCTGACTAGCAGATCGGGACCTATTTTATACAAGAAGGGTTCATCCCATATGTAGAATTTGTTGTCATGAAGGAGTTTCTTTTTTCTTTCTTGGGTTACATCAGGTGGATATACACCACTAACCAGAATATGCATTATGTCAGCATACCATGGCAACTCAAGACTATGCACAACAAATTGCTGTTCATCAGGGAAGGTCTCAACAATATCAGACGTGCAGTCAATATGTTCTCTATCCTCTAATCGAGAGAGCTGATCTACTTTCTGGTTCTCCATACCTTTTTTGTGCTTGATCTCAATATTAAATTCTTGGAGCAGCAATATCCATTAAATAAGCCTGGGTTTAGCATCCTCCTTTGCAAACAAGTACCTTATGGAAACATGATCAGTATACACTATCACCTTTGTTCCCACTAGGTAGGCTCAAAATTTTTCAAATGCATACACCACCCCTAATAATTCTTTTTCAGTCATAGTGTAGTTTTTCTGAGCTGCATCTAATGATTTTCTTGCATAATAGATGGGCTAAAATCTATTTCCCCTGTTCTGCCATAAAATAACTCCAATAGGAAAATCATGTAATAACTAGTCTGGAGCAATGATGATTGGAGCTATGATCAAATTGTCTTTTAGTGTATTGAAACCTGCACACATTTTTTTATTCAACTCAAACTTCACATCCTTCTCTAAGAGTTTGCACATTGGGTTGGCTATTTTAGAGAAATCCTGAATAAACCTCCTATAGAATTCAGTATGTCCTAAAAACTGCGCATCCCTTTTACAGAGACAGGAGGTGGTAGCCTTTCAATGGCATCAATCATCGCCCTATCGACCTCAATACCTTCCTTCAAAATTTTATGGCCCAGGACTATCCCTTCACGTTCCATGAAATGACATTTTGTCCAGTTCAGTGCAATATTTGTCTCCTCACATTTGGCTAATATCACATCCAAATGATTAAAACAATCATTAAAGTAACTCCAATAGACGGGAAGTTGTCCGTGAATACTTCCACGAATTTCTCCCCATGTCTGTAAAAATAGGTAGCATGCACCTCTAGAACATTCCTGGAGCATTACGTAGTCCAAACGACATCCTTTGGAATGCAAAGGTACCGAAAATAAAAGTAAAAGTAGTCTTCTCCTGGTCCTCCTGTGCGATCATGCTCTTATTGTAACCTGAATGCCCATCCGAAAAACAATAGTAGTCATTCTCGACTAACCGGTCTAGCATCTTTTCCAAGAAGGGTAGTGGGAGGTGGTATTTATTGGTGGTTGCGTTAAGCTTTCAGTAGTCAATATAGATCCTCCACCCTGTGATTGTTCTCTGGGGTATCAATTCATCTCTCTCGTTATGTACCACCATCATCCCACCCTTTTTCGGGACATACTGAACTGGGCTCACCCAATGACTGTCCGAAATTAAGTAAATGATGCTTGCATATAGAAAATTTATTATCTTCTTCTTTACCACCTCCTTTATAATTGGGTTCAGTCTCTGCTGGTGTTCAATACTGTGTCTGGCCCCCTCTTCCAGCAGTGTCTTGTGCATGCAAAAAGATCTGCTTATCCCTTTTATATAAGCTATTTTCCATCCAATCGCTGTCACATGATGCCTTAGGATCTCCAGCAACCTATCAACCTATTTATCAGACAATAGTGCAGATATTATCATAGGCAGTGTGTTATTACTGCCTAGAAAAGCTTATTTCAAATGTGCAGGTCAATGTTTTAATTCAAGAACTAGAGCTTTTTTAGTAGATGGCTTCGGCTTTTCCCATGTCAAAGGTTTGTCAAGTGTATCTAAAGGACCCTCTCTACTAACGTGGTTGCTGGTGGCAACCAAGACTGCTAAGCATTTGATCTTCTTTGAACTATCACCCTGTTCTGTCCCATATATCAATTCTCTCCTAAGTGGATCTTCCTGTGATAAATATTTCTCTAGAGCCTTCGTAGAAAATTCTGGCTCTACTTCCATAATGGCCTTAAGCTCCTCATAATGGGGTGACAATCTTACCGCCCTGATCAAATCAAAGATTGCCTCCTGATCGTCCATAGTTTTCGATATCTTGCCCGACTTCACCTTTATAATTACATCGACGGTGGCTAGGAATCCTCTCCCCAAAATAAGTGAAACTGCTATATCTACTTTGTAATCCAGTATTATGAAGTCCACTGGTAAGATGAAATATCCCACCTTGATCAAGACGTCCTCTATGATTCTGTCAAGATAAGCAAGAGATCTATTGGCAAGCTGCAATGTCACTATGGTAGGACGTGGTTCACCTAAACCCAAGGTTCTGAACAAGGATTCAAACATCAGATTAATGCTCGCACCCAAGTTGCATAGTGCCGAACCAACTTCTTTGTTCCCAATAACCACTAGAATGGTAAAGCTCCCGAGGTCTTTTAGCTTCTTTGAAATTTTATTCTGCACCCAAGAACTGCACTCTTCTATGAGAGCCACAGTCTTAAACTCCACAAGGCTCCTCTTGTTTGCCACAATATCCTTCAGATACTTGGTGTATTTCAGAACTTCCCGCAAAATCTCCACCAACATAAGTTAACATGTACCTGCTTCAACACATTACGAAATTTCCGCAAGCTGTGTCCTCCTTTTGCTTCTTAAACTTCTGTGGAAAAGGAGGGGGTGGTCTGGTGATGTTAGAACTATGCCCATTTGCCATGTTTTTGTCCATCTTTCACCTTGTTTTGAGTTTATAATTCTCATGAATTGCATAAATTTATATGTTTTTCTGTTTTGTATGCTAACAAATGATTTGAGAGGTTTTGAGCAGGAAACCAAGGAAAAAGGAACCAAATTAGCTCAAGGTGTGAATATTTGAGAAGCTGAGAAGAAGGATTTGGGGCTATAGCTGGAGCCCAGCACCAGGTCCTCAACTTCAAAGAAATGTGCATCAATTCTGGGGCTATGGCTGGTGCCCAGCGCCAGGTCCTAAACTTCAGAGATATTTTATTCAACACCTTGGTGAAATGAGAGGCGCAGAGCTCTAAATCATTCCAGACATAGAGAAATTTCTCAAAATTCTGGTGAGATGGATGGGGCTCGGCACCAGAGAGGTCTTAGAGCCAAGAAATTTGACTAACAATCGGGGGCTATGAGTGGCGTGGGGCGCCCGGATGATCCATAAGTATTGAGATTCGGCTAACTATTTGGTGCTACGGATAGGGATGGGCACCCCAGAGCTAAACTTCAGAGGAAACTTGAGTGCAACTTGGGGCTATAGGTGGGGTGGCGTGCCAGGCTTATTCTGGAGCAGAAATTGTTGATTTTAAAGCTATGTATTGGAGGGCAGAAGAGCCATTTGAAGGCTCAACTATATATATAGCCTCTAAGTCATTTTTTAATAATCTTTTGATCACTTTTACATTTCGTATAACATTTTGTAAGGGTTGTAAGCCGTTTGGAAGAGGAGACAAGTTCTACGCTAGGTTTCTTCTTTATTTTACTTTGAATGATGATGATTAAGTCTTTCTTTTTCAATTTGTCAATGAGAGGCTAAAATCATATTCTAGGGTTTTGGCCGTATTGTAGTTTCGATTCTTCATTATTGGTTATTTTATATTTACTTATTTTAATTGCTTATTCACTAGCCTGATCAACTTGTGAGTAAATCTATTGGCTTTTCGTTGAACTTGGGAAAGGGATCCGAAAGGGTTAAAGGTAAATATAGAACAGAAATTCAAAGATCCTTGAACCCCTTGGTGAGAGAATAGAAGTTATTGTTGAGGATAGGGATATACCTTCAATCCTGTTTAGTTGAAAGACAAGTAGGCTTAACCGTCGTTTTATATTTCTCCTGCGACCATAGGTATATAGGCGTTTGGGTTCATGAAATAGTTTTTGGATGCTCGGGAGAATGCAAAGGAATGGGATAGTAATTTGAAACTAGCAACTATAGGAAGAACCATTCTAGTGTAATCACATCTTGAAAACTCAACTTGAAATTGTAAATTGTCATTTCCCTAGATTTTTATCATCATCTGAAGTAAAATCAAATTTGCAACAATCTTTAGTTATTTTTACATTTAAAGTTTTTAGCAGTTTAATTATCTAAAAAACTTCCCATTTCAACTGTTTGATAGAATAGCGAAATAAGAAACAACCTTACATGATTGAACTGACAATTCTCGAAAGGATTGATAATCGGGACTTCCAGTCCTATATTACTTGACGACCACGTGTGCTTTGTCACGCCCCGCCTTAGGGGGTATGACTGGTACCTGGTGTCCTATTAGGACTTGGGCTGCTAGACTACTGAGCCTAAGCACATCTGGTGCCTGGATGACTCTAACTCAGATTCATGGAATCAACGGGCTATATAACGGCTGTAAATACAGCCTCCGGGCCGACTTATGGGCCTATAGCCACCTGTCTGTAACATCGGCTAACCCAGAGTCACACTCATATAGGAAACCTATACGGGCCGACAAGGCCACTATACTCTAGTTATCTCTAACTCAATATAATGAAACTGAATATATCTATGTGACGGCAAGGTCACCACTACTAACTGAATACGACCCCATACGACCAACACAATCAACAACACTAAGTAACTAAACATACACACGGCCCCACTACGGCCAGAGCACAACTAACCCGCAGGGAGATACATATACCACACAATCTGCAAGCCTCTATGAATACTTATAAAATGGTCGGGACCAGGGCCCCGCCTACCCGTATTGTACAACAAAAAGAAAGGAAATAGACCTCCTAGCTGCTCTATATTTCACGCTATTTACTGTACTAGATTACCTTGCCCAGAGAATTAGCTTTACATACCCGGCCGGATTTTCCGACTAGCAGGAAGAAGCTCGGTCCCAGTATTTCTGCTATTTCTCCCAACTGCATTCATATATATATATATCAGGTAGAACTGAATACACTAATATTCTAGAAGAAAACATTACTTTTGATATATATAGCCCAAAATGGCTTATCAGCGATTCGAACAACCTTTTACGCTATTTCTCGAAAGTCGAGAAGGGAGAAATACTCACTTTAGGGCTAGGAGTATATTGACACTAATTTGTAGCAATACCACTTACCTTTGCTCGGTAGCACGACGATTCACCAGGCCAATTTCACGAAACTTAACCGTAGGAATGCTCCTTGCTGCTAAATACCTCGGTATCTCAGATTAATTCGAGTTTGGACCGCGTTTGGCCGGCGTATTCAGATGAAAATTATCAAGAAACTTCATTTTCCTGTTTGTTTCCACCAACGTGTTCTCTGGAAATTATGAAATAAGCCGAAGTGGGAGGCCCTTTTATTCTTGGGAGATTTTAACAGTCGCATTCAACTGAATGCGATTTATAAATCGCATTTGCCTTGCTGACGCGCCAACTTGGCGCTTGTCTGATCTTTATCCGGGCCTTTTCCTAGCATGTATGGCATCAAAAACTCTTAACCAACATGCAGTAGGCCATCTACGTGTCGAGAATTTACAGGGTGTAACACGCTTGGGCGATAATAAAGTTTTTAGCACCATTACTAGGGACTCTAATATTATTTGATCGTTTGTAGGTTAGAATTTTATTCCTCTATTATGTATTTTACGCTTATTTCTTTTTTCTTTGTGAAGTTTACAAGATTATGTGCTCAGTGTATGCCAAGTACGAGAAATCAAGAATCCTTTTGGCTTCTCTTGATCCTGGAAAATTGAGAGAACTTATGAAGGTTAATCATGGAGAATAATGAGAACGGGCATCGAGCAACAATTAATAGAGATTTCTGGTGTTGAAATTTGCTAAGGACGAACTTGGAGAATGCTTCTAAAGTGATCATCAAGCCGACTATCCACAGGATCTTCGAGTTGAAGGAAGGGACTGTGCGATTGGTCCAAAACACTTGCCAATATTAGGGAAAGCCGTACGAGGATCCCCACGAGGCATCTAATAGCGTTCATGGAGATGTACACGAAATTTTTCACTACGAGAACATGTCGGATGAATTTGTTAAATTGACATTGTTTCCATTCTCGCTGATTGGTGATGCCAAGGAGTGGCTTCAAATGAGCCAGTAGGTTCCATCTGCCATGGTAGGCTCTTTCCAACAAATTTATCAGCAAACTTTTCTCTTCTAGGAGAACCAAGGAGTTGAGAGGGAAGATAAGGTTTGTGCAGAAAGTGGTGAAAACTTAGCTCAAGCGTGAGAGCGTTGCAAAGGCTATTTGAGAGATTTTTTTCACCACATACTGCAGCCTAAGGAGATAATTGGACCTGTAAAGGGTCTGAAGCTTGGGTCAAAGATCTTGCTTGACGCTACCGCATAGTGATAGATCTTGTCCAAGATATATGATGAGAAAGATGCTTTTTAAACCTTATGTCGGCAGGGAGTCAGGATTACCAGGACTCAGGTGATTCACTGGCAACTAAGGTGCCAGGGAAGCTTGAGGTAGATGGTGTTATGGCAATCAAGTGAACATTAGCCAGCTGGTGAATATGATTAGCAAGCTTGTGACCACACCAACAAGAATCCAAGTACAACGAGGTACATCGAGTACGAGACTCCACCCACATCATGTGAAGCATATGGAGAAGGACATGCATATTCAGGTTTTTCGCTTAACCTCGAATCTATATTCTTTGTGGGAAAACAAGGTCGTGGTGGAGGTTTTGCAGGTTGTGGCTATAACTAGGGGGGTACCTACGACCAATCCCCATGAGAGATGTGAGAACTTCAAAGGCCCCAGAATAATTATCCAATGCCTCAAGGCTAGTAGCTGAGCAGTTCTCATAAGGAGATAATAAAGCAGTGGATGGTGCAACAGACTCCAGGTGGTTAATGAGATGCAAAAATCCATCCATGAGTTTGAGAGGCAGATGGGGCAAGCGGCTACAACGAGACGAACAAATTGAAAGGGGCACTCCCGAGTAACACCGAGAAGAACCCCAAAAAAATATGAGCGCAATCTCTTTTTGCAGTGGTAAAGAGCTGGGTGATGTGATCCCCAGAGAAAAGAAGGTTGATGGTGAGCAGGTTGTGAAGTCAAAGAGTGAGGTTGGTGAGGCATGCAACTCACAACCAAAAGTTCTAATATTCAGACCACCGCCCCTATTTCCTTAAAGGTTGAAGAAGCAGAAGGAGGACTCAGCCCGCCATAAATTTCTTAATGTGCTAAAGGGGTACATGTTAACATTCTATTGGTGGAGCTTTTGTAGGAAGTTCCAAAATATTCTAAGTACCTGAAGAACATTATGGAAGGTAACGAGTTTAAAGCTGTGGCTCTCACGGGAGAGTGCGGTTCTCGGTTTCAAATTAAAATTCCCAAAGCTGAAGGACCCGGGGAGCTTCACCTTTCTAGTGGTGATCGGAAATAAGGAATATGGTTCAGCCTTAAATGATTTGGGTGCAAGCATTAATCTGAAGCCTTCATCCGTTCAAAACTTTGGGGCTAGGTGAACCACGTCCTACCACAATGACTCTGCAGCTTGCAACTGATCTCTGCCTACCTTGATGGAATAGTAGAGGACGTCTTGATAAGGTGGGACCCTTCATTCATTCGATGGACTTCATAATTCTAGTGCAAGCAGATGCCTTGATTCCCTTATTTTGGGGAGAGGACTTTTATGCTTGCTGATCTTTGTCATACAGGTAAATATGGGTAAGATGTCTGTGAGGGTGGATGGTCAAGAAGTAGTCTTCAAGGTATTTAGAGTAGCAAGGATGCCTCTTCACTTTGAGGACTTCATAGTCAAGACAACAGTAGAGCCTGGAGGATGTTATCAGTTAGTTGAGCAGCATGGGCTGCATGAGAGTTTATTAGATCATTAGTTTGGTCATTGTTTCACTTGGAGGAAGGAGTGAAAGTGACCATAGTCATGCCGCAACATTAAATCAGGTGCTAAATGGGAGACAACCCATGAATGACATTCCATGACTATAACTATGGTGTTTGGTGGGGAGAAAACCCATCTTTCTAACACTTTTACATTTCTTCTTTATTTTGTAGATATGTGAACTAGAGCTTTGGAGGCCAAAAGAGTTGGAAAAATAGGTTGAAAAAGTTCAAGTCTGGGGTGAGACTCACACGGCGTAGGGCGCCGGGTGTTAAACTCTATAAATTTTTTTCAGGTTGGTGCGCGTGGGTGGTGCGCTGCACCAGCCTAGTCCTCGAAGAAATTTTTTCTAATTGTAGGGTCTATGGAAGGGCGGCGCGCTGGGGGCATTCTGTTCAAATTTTTTTGTCAAATGGATCAATGTTGACCCAAAGACCTTAAAATTACAAAACCATGCCATATGTTTAAATCCCATTCATCCTTTTTCATTAAAAAGTTGAAAAACAAAAGCAAAAATTCTCTCTTCTCTCCCTCTTAACCCTTGGCTCTCCCTCCCCTCTTTCCCTTTCATTATTGTCTTCTCCAAAGTATGGTTAAGTTTATCTACAAATCAAGTAAGTATTTGTCATCTCTCTTATTTAGATAATGTTGAAAGCATGCTCCCATATCCTTCTTCCCCAAGATTAAAGACCCAAATCACCATTGTTGGTGAAAAACTTAAGTTTCATATTGTGGGTTTAATGAGCTTTAATTTCTTAAATTCTACCATGATAATGTTATCTTTATTAGTGGTAAACTTATTTTTGGTTGAATATAATGATTTGAAGTTGTGGGGATAAATGGAGATGGTGAATTGAATTCTTGAATTTGGTGGGTAGGTGCATTGATTGTAGAGAGAGAAAGTACATGATTATTGAATTCTTGAATGTGTATGATTCTTAAGTTTTTGAAATTCATGAGATGGATGGTATTAAATTATTGTTGGTTGTTGAATGAATTGAATGTAGCTACTTCCATGTATGAATTACTTGAATTATGAATTGAAAAGAAGGAAAAGTAGCGAGATGGCCAAGTGAGGCATTCTTGAAAAATTAAAAATGGGGAAAGTTAAAAAATTCATGAACTTGGTTGTAGTTAGAGCTGGTGAATAAATTAGTTTTTTTGAGATTGGATGATGATGGAGGAAGTCTTGAGTATCCCGTTAGACAAGTCTCACAAGTATGCTAGCAAATTAAGTGTGGGGTCAATTTTACACCTTTGACACTTAATTCGTTAGCTTTTGTTCACGAACTAATTTTGTAAGTTCTTATTTTTGATTGGTAGGTATCATGGCATCAAAGGAAGTGGTGATTTCTAAACCAAGCCTCAAGAGGCTTTGAAAAGGCCCAAAGGGAGATACTTCAATAGCAGCAGAAGGCTGGCCCTGCTAGAAGATTTGGAGCAAGAGCGGTAGAGTCTCATTGACTCACCTGGTTCAACTCACAAAAAGGATACTAAGTAGCAAGAAAATTTGATTGATGAGGGCTACCTTGCGCTTGAGTTCCCGACTATCGGGACAAGCTCCGGTGAGTTGGTAGTTGGATACATCTTTCTTGAGCTAGAGAGAGTGCAACCTCACGTTGGTGAGGGTGTTTTATGCAAACTGGGACACATAATTTAGAGAGAGCACCAAAGTAAAGATAAGGGCCAGGTGCTGCAGTTTCCTTACAAAAGGTTCAATGCTTTCCTTATGTGCCACTGGGGTAGAGCCATGGAAACTTTATCTTGCTTGAGAAGCTGCCTTACCAAAACATTCGTCACACACTATGTGGTGACCACTCATCCGCCTGTTGGTTAAGGGACCACAAAGGCATCTTACGTTCTCCTACTTGAATAGGAGACGAAAGTTTGGGTGAAGATAGTTTGTGCCGTGTTTCTCTACGGGACACACATGACGGACATCACCAAAGGGAGTAGTGCTGGTGTACATACTTATGAAAGGGATACCCATCAACTTTAATTGTAGTGCTTTGGGACAACATAAGGAGATTTGGGGACAACTGTAGGTGCATATATTGCTGTGGCAGTCTCTTGACCCAATTTTTGCGAGAGGCGAGCATTGAGGAGAAGGAGGAAGACCTTCTTCTACCTCTAGCAGGGAACGTGGAAGGCAAGATAATTGATGTTACAAAGTTGAAGGAGACCATCACTTCCACGGTTCTATTTCTTACTATAGCTGATCATCAGGCTTGTGATAAAAGTTGGCAGGGTTGTTTATTTGGGATACTAGATTTACAACTGAGTCTAGGAGGTCGACCTGCAATAGATGAAGAGATACGACCCTTGGGGGCGAGGTACCAACTCACAGAGAGTGCTATGTTGATATGCCGAGTGGGACCTGCCTTTGAGGAGCCTTTGGATGATGATGAGGCCATGGTGCTCATTGATTGAGTGGATGATTTGGACATGGATAAGGATAATATGGGCGTCATGTAGGTTGATAGCGATGATGATGAGGATGATTATTAGGATTACAATCCTTATGACAACGATGATTGTGCTTAGCAACCCAGGAAGTTCTTCTCTACCTACTTGTTATATTTTCTTGTGCAATGGGGATAGTGCACTGTTTAAGTGTGGGATGGAGGAAAATGTTCCTGTTTGTTCTATATTTGCTAAATTCGTAGCTATAGTATGAGTTATCGGTCTGCGTGGTGGTAGCTCTATAATTTGTTAGGCCTGGTTTGTAATAGTTAGTATTGATGATGATTTGAGGATGCCTTATGATGTTGGATATTCTGTTTGTCTCTAGTAGTTGAGATTGTTAGAGTTTGTTAGTTTTTGTTAGTTAAATTTTAGAGTCTAAATATTATTGGTCAAGAGTAGTGAGTATGTTATCAAGTTTTGTTTGAAATTTTTTGAAAAATTGGCATACCTCATTCACCTTTCAAATTTTCTTATGGCCCTCATTTTTTTTTTTTCGAAGAGTCCTTTGAACCGAGTAATTTTTTTCATTTCTTAGGAGTCATTGTCGTCTTAGGTAGTGACCCTTCCCTATGATAGATGGATGAAGATCGTCTTAAGGAATTCGTCACATTGTTTTTAAATTTTTAGAATTAGTCATAGATCACTCACTTGTGTGTTTGTTAACATTCTACTTTACTGCTATGCTAGAGTCAAGAAAGTGGTAATCTTGAATACATATAAGTGAGAATCCATGAGGAACACACATATCTCTTTTAATTTGGCTCAAAATGATTTTAAGGGCTTAATAATGAAAAATGTCATTCAATATGATTGTGCGATTGTGTAATTATTGGAAGCCGACTAGATTCTTGATTGCCATGAGAGGTGAGCTAATTTGTCTTGTTTGTACATATTGTAGCATCTATAACTTGTCATAGTGTACATAGGATAGCTAGTTTTCATGGAGTTGAGATATGATCAAGATGTTTCTTTCAAAAAACCATGTTATTCCCATGTTTGTTTACCTTCTTGAATATTGTCCCTAGTTAATCCCCTTTTAGCAATAAGCCGTGTTATTTCTTATCCACGAAAGAACTTAATCCCTCTTTTGTGAGACCTCAAACTTATCCAAAATATTCTTAGTAACTTTAACGAAAGTAGGTCCACCGAAGTATAATGTTAAGGAAAAATAAAAATTGTGGTAAGGAGAAAAAATAAGAAGAAAGGGTGCCCACAAAATTATGTTGTTTACTTGCTGCTAGGACAATGAAAGATAGAACTTTAATTAAAAAATTCTTATTGATGTTATAAGCAAAGAATAGCAATTCAAGTAGTGAAAAAGAGGCATGAAAAGAGAAGAAAAAGGGTGAGTTAAGTGAGGTGAACATCAAGGAAAAGTGAGGACAAGAAAAATATCTTAAAAGTGCTTAGGTGTGATACTATAAAAAGAAATATCATTTCTACCCGTCCCTTAGCCGACGTTACTACCAAGAAAAGTCCTTGTGATTCGAATATCTTGAAACAACCAAGTAGTCTAAATGTATATGAAGGGCAAGATTATGGTATGTGACACATGTGCATTACATCGTTTGTGAGCGTGAGGGTACCTTGATTTCTATGTTTCATATGTTTGCATTGATAATATGAAAGAGGAACATAAATAAGTGAGGGCACAAAGATGTCTAAGTATAGGTTTATTATTTGTTGCATGTATCATATTTAATCATGTTGGCCCTATGTTTTGAAAGGATGAGTCAATTATAGAGGTTGTGTGGTCTTGATTATGAAGCCTTTATATGTGCTTGATGAGGATTGTTGTATGTCGATGAACCACTTGATCTATTCTCAATGCTAGTTGGTTGAGTACGAATTGATAGAGGTACCAAGTGTGGTGGTAAAACGAGTTATGTGTGTATTAAGTATTCTTCGAGGACGAACAATGGTGTAAGTGTGGGGTGGCGATGTTGAGCATAGTTCTATGCCCATTTTGCATATTTTTACCCATCTTTTACCTTGTATTGAGTTCACCAATCCTTATAAAATGCATAAATTCATGTGTTTGTGTCTTTTTGTATGCTAACAAATGATTTGAGATATTTTGATACGGAAACCATAGAAAAAGGACCCAAATTAGCTCAAGGTGTGAAGATTTGAGAAGCTGAGAAGAAGGTTCTGGGGCTATGGCTGGTGCCTAGCACCAGGTCCTCAACTTTAGAGAGATGTGCATCAATTTGAGAAGCTGAGAAGAAGGTTCTGGGGCTATGGTTGGTGCCTAGCACCAGGTCCTCAACTTTAGAGAGATGTGCATCAATTCTGGGGCTATGGCTAGCGCCTAGTGCCACGTACAGACACTTCCAAGGAAGATATGTTTCATTCAACTCCTGGTGAATCAGGGCGTTGAGCCTAGAGCATTCCATACATAGAAATTTTTCCAAAATTCTGGTGAGATGGAGGACGCTGGGCGCCAAATGTCTTAAGTAAGTTTGACTTAACACTCAGGGGCTATGAGTTGTGCGGGGCGCTTAGATGATCCAGAAGTGTTGAAATTTGGATAACTCCATGGTGATACGGATGGGGCTAGGCACCCGAAGCCAAACTTCAGAGGAAACTTGAGCCCAACTTGGGCTATAGGTGGGGCGGCACCAGGCTTATTTAGGAGAAATGGTTTATTTTAAAGCTAAGTAGGAGGGAAGAAGCTTCATTTGATGCTCAACTATATATATAGCCTCTAGGTTGTTTGTTAATAAACTTTTATCACTTTTACATCCATTATATCATTTTGTAAAGGTTGTAAGACATTTGGAAGAGGGAGACAAGTTCTACACTAGGTTTGTATTTTCTTCTTTATTTTACTTTGAAAGATGATGATTAAGTCTTTATTTTTCTACTTGTCAATGTGTGCTAAACTTATACTCTAGGGTTTTGGTCCTGGTAGATGGTTGATGTTTGATATACTGATTTTATGCTAGTTTCAATTCTTCATTATTAGTTTGTTTATATTTGCTTATTTTAAGTCTTATTCCGCTAGCCTGGTCAACTTGTGAGTAAATCTATTGGCATTCGGTTGAACTTGGGAAGGAATCTCAAGAGTTAAGGGTAAATATGGAGACAGAAATTCAAAATTGTAGAACCCATTGAAGTGAAGCGAATAAGAGGAGTTGTTAAGGATAGGGATATACCCTTCAATCATGTTCTAGTTGAAATAAGTAGGCATAACTATCGTTTCATGTTTCTCCTACGACCATAAGAATATAGGCGTTAGGTTTCATGAGATAGTTCTTTGATACTCGGGAGAGTGCCAAGGATAGGATAGTAACTTGCAACTAGCAACTATAGGAAGAATGGTTCTAGTGTAATTACGTCTTGAAAAGTTAACCTGAAACTGAAAGTGCCATTTCTGTGAATTTCCTCATCATTTGAAGTAAAATCAAATTTGCAATAGTATTTAGTTATTTTTATATTTAAAGGTTTTAGCAGTTTAATTATCTAAACCACTCCCTTTTCAAATGTTTTGATAGAATAGAGAAATAAGAAACAACCTTAAATGAGTGAACTGACAAGTCTCTGGAGGATCAATAATCAGGAATTCCAGTCCTATATTACTTGAAAACCATGTGCACTTGCGTGCGCTTGGGCAACATTATCTGGCTTCTACCACTTTTGGCTTTGAGTTTCTTGAGTCACCAACCTCCTTTCTGGACGTCACAACTTGATCTACATCAAATTTCTTATCTCTGGGGATCACCTCACCCAGCTCTTTACCACTGCGCAAAGAAATTACACTAACATTTTCATTGGGGTTCTTCTCGATGTTACTCGGAGTGCCCCATGCAGTCTGTTAGTCTACTGAAGGGCCAATTTCCCCATCTATCTCTCCAGCTCGTGGATGGACTTTTTAATCTCATTAACCACCTGAGTTTGCTGAACCATCCCTCACTTCATCATTTCCACGGGTGAACTGCAAGGCTGCTGGCCTAAGGACTTGGATAGTTATTCTAGGGCCTTTGGAAATTCTGATTCCCTCCCCACGAGGGATTTTATGCATTCCTGTACCACTGGTTATAGTTCTTACCTACAAAACCTTAACCATGACCTTATTGTCCCATAAAATATACACACTCTGGGTTTAGTGGACAACCTAAATAAGCGTGGCCTTCTCCATACACTTCACATGATTGTGGTGGAGTCTACGATGGACCTGCTGAACCTGAATTCCTATTGGTGGTTACAAGCTTTACTGATCACATTTACTATCTAACTAATATCTACTCGGATTGCTGCTACACCATCTACCTCGAGCTTTCCTGGCACCTTGGATTCTTTGTGAATCCTCTACCTGACTCTTGATAGTCTTGACTCTCCGCTGACATGAGATTCAAAGAGCTTCTATCTAATCATAGCTCTTGGCACAAAATTTTTTCTGTGCGGTAGCGTCATGCAAGATTTTGGACTCCGATTCAACTCCCTCTATAAAATTGTGCTCGATAATCTCCTTTAGCTACCTGTGGTGTAGGGGAAATCTCTCAAGTAAGCTCTTGTATCATTCCCAAGCCTGAGCCAAGGTTTCACTATCTCTCTGCACAAAATCAGAGATCTTCCCTCTCAACTCTTTTTTCCTCCTTGAAGCAAAGAACCTTTTTATAAATTTGTTAGAAAGAGCCTCCCGGAGTGGAGATAGAACTGTTGGCTCATTAAACCTCCTTGGCCTCTACCTGTTACACCCGTAAGTTTTCATTAATTAGGGGATAAGTTTTTGCGCTTGTGATAGTGTCAGGAGCGCGACACGTGCGAGGAAAAGGCTTGAAGAAGGGAGCGCACGAGTACATCATAGAGACCGTGGGAAGGTGGCGGTAGGGTGCAAGGAGTGGCGCGTCACGCCCTGCCTCGGCACCTTTTGCAGAGCATCTCGCCCCTGTATTGGCGCTATAGGCGATGCACCAGAAGTGTAGATGTCCAGCCAGGTCAGCTCAGAGTCTAGTGTGGCATGAGGTACTAGTTACGCCTCCCAAGGTAGGCGTGACAAACTTATTATCAGAGTAATGTCATATCCTAGGGAGTCTGCAAGCCGTGTCTAGTATAGTCTTGTTTATAAATGTGTTGTGCACCATATTTTATAAGCAGGAAGTTATGAGGTCAGCTCAGAGTCCAGTGTGGAATGAGGTACAGTTACGCCTCTCCCAAGGTGGGGTGTGACAACCTTGGTATCAGAGTAATGTCATATCGTAGAGTTTGCAAGCTGTGTCTAGTATGATCTTGTTTATAAATGTGTTGTGCACCATATTTTATAAGTAGGAAGCTACGAGTCATGATAGTATGGTTACCCCTCCTTCTTTTCAAATCGTGCTATAGAGCCGAGTTTTATAGGATTGAGTCCCTAAACATATTATTTTTTTCTACATTGATGTCTGATATAGGTAGACTACAGCTAGCCATGAGTTAGATACAGTAATAGGAGAGGGTACCAGCAGGGTGCCACAATTGGGGACAGCCAGCCTGAGGGCGAGGAGATATCTTCTCGATCTCCCTAGTATCTTCCTAAACTCAAGAACCTCGTAGGGCAACAAATATGGCAACACTACTTCCAGTTCTTATTATACCTTCAGATCAGGAGGTTAGGAATACAGTATGTATATCGAATCA
This sequence comes from Datura stramonium, assembly GCA_018107945.1. Lineage (NCBI taxonomy): Eukaryota > Viridiplantae > Streptophyta > Magnoliopsida > Solanales > Solanaceae > Datura > Datura stramonium. Next base: position 169,032 of record JACEIK010000131.1, on the reverse strand, counting down.
GATGACGGCTGCTCAGTGTCAGCTAGTAGTACCAGTTGTTATCGGGCCTATAGAGAGATTTGGAAGTTCGAGGGTTTGTGAGTCTCTCGCTTTGAGTTCGCCATAGTACGGGGACAGTATAGAAGACCCCTAGAACCTCATAGACTAGTTACAAAAAGGATATTCAGGATCATGTACTTCTTCATCCAAGAGTCAGTTAAGTTAGTAGCATTTCGATTTCAAGATATAACAGTTCTGTTGTACAAGAGTTAAGAAAGATCTGAGGCAGAGATGCCTTCATCATAGTTATTTTCTCTAAGGTCTTCATATACCATTATTTGCCTTGAGGAATTCAACAAGTGGGATGAGCAGTTCTTACACTTGAAACGGGGCAGAGCGAGCATCAGAAGGTACACATTGAGGTCTGATTCCTTGGCTAGATGTACGCCAACATTAGTTGATACCATGCCCGGTCGGGACACACTAATATATAGTAGGGTTTGCAACAAAATATGTGGGTACTGTATTACAGCCATATTGCTAGGAGACGTGGATATCTCATGAATTGAGTGCCATAGATTCTCAAAAGATAATAGAAGTTATTCTAAATTTCTTGAAATGTGAGTTCTAGTTAAATTCTATAGCTTTCTTGCGCCATATTGCATCAGATATATGTATTCAAGTTGACTCACAAAGGCTAGAGACTATTAAGATATTGCCTAGTCTCACGACTCCAATGGAAGGTTGCAGCTTTTCGAGGTTAGTTAGGTATTACAGAAGGTTGGTTTAAGGATTCTCTGCCCTATCAGAACCATTGAAAAGTTGACTTATAAAGCTAAATCCAGGACTGAGGTTGTGAGGCGAGAATTCGAGTGAAAGGCCAGATTGTCATCTACAACACTGTTAGCCTTTCCAAAGAGCTTAGAGGGCTACGCGGTATACTGTGACATTTAGGTGTGGGTTTAGGATGGGTTCTGATGTAGCACAGTAAGGTGCTTTGAGAAGACACGAAAAGAACTACTGCTACCCATGACCTAGGAGTGGATGCAGTAGTCCATACTTTAAAATTTTGGAGGCATTACTTGTATGGTGCCCATTTAGACATCTCCACTAATCACAAAAGCTTCCAGTGTATTTTTAAGCAGGAAGAGTTGAATGTGTAACAACATCGTTGGCTTGAGTTTCTAAAGGATCACGATGTAGACATCTTGTATCACCCTGGGAGGGATAACATTGTAGTCAATGCCCTTAGTCGCTGGTCTATGAACAACATATCATATTTGAGACCAGAAAAGGAAAATCAGCTCGAGCTGCACTAGTTGACAGTTTATAAGTCCAGTTGATGGACTCAGATGATAATTAGGTTGTGATCCAGAATACAGTAGTGTCATCTCTAGTTGTGGAGGAAGAGAGGCAGTACGAAGGCCTAGCCGGTACAGATAACAAAGGCAAGGCTCAACAAGAGAAGTCCTTGGCCTTGGGGATAACAGGGGATAGAGTCTTGAAATTCATAGATCGACTCTATGTTCCCGGATGTGGCAGGGCTTCGCCAACAGATTATGGCAGAAGTACATTATTCTCATTATTCTTTTCATCCGGTCTAATGGAAATGTACTTTCGTGAAATGTACCATGATATAAAAGAGATTTATTGGTGGCACGGAAAGAAGAAATATACCACCGAGTTTGTAATGCAGTGTCCCAATTGCCAGTCAAGGCTATGTTTTCACCTGAAAATTTTATTGAGTTGTACATTAAGAAGATAGCCCGACTGTACAATATTCCAATGTCTCATACCTTTGATAGAAGAGCCTAGTTTACAACTAGATCCTGAAATTCATTTCAGAAAAGCTTAGGTGTATAGGTTAATTTGAGTAAAACTTTTTGTCCCCAGACATACGACCAAGAAGAGCGCACGATTCAAATGCCCGAAGATATGTTACGGATGTGTGTGCTAGACTTCAGGTTGCAAGTTGGGAGGAACATCTACCTCCTATTCAGGTTTGCATAATAATAGTTACCATTTTACCATCAAATGGTGCCTTATGAGCTTTGTATGAGTAAGAAATATAAGTTCCCCCTAGTATGGGTTGAAATAGGCGAGTCCAGGGTCGTTAGGACCTAACATGATATATCAAACAAAGGAGTTAAGCTCATTAGAGAGCATCTATCAACAACTCCAAGTCTGATCAGAAGTCCTATTCCAATATAAGGTGCGGATACTTAGAGTTCCTAATCAATTTGACGAGCTTGGTATCCATGAATGTTTCTCCAGTGAAGGAGTTATGAGATTTGGTAAGAAGGACAAGCTAAGTCCTAGATTTATCGGGCCATACCGGATCTTCCGGAAGATAGGCCAAGTGGTCATCCAGTCTTTCATGTTTCAATGTTACGCAAGTGGTAAGAGTCACCTTCTCGGATGGTTGGGTCATAGAGGAATTATCCTATGAAGAGATTTTAAATGCTATAGGTAGGTTGATAGGTCTGCATATTGAGATCCAAAAAATATAGCCTCTATTAAAGTTTTATGAAGGAACAGAAAGGTAGAAGGAGATGACTTCTGAAGTTGAGAATGACATGAGGTCCTAGGTACCTTTGACTTGTTCAGGACCCTATAATGATAGTACACAGACTCACGATAGTTACAGTTGAGATGAGATAGTTCTCAGGTATTGTGTAGTTGTTGCTATTATTGTCAAGTTGCTTACATGTTTGTGGAGCTATATTATTTAGTTATTTGTAGACATCCTATGGGGCAACATGTTGTAATTTTTGCATTTTAGGTTTCGGATATTCCATATTACAGAGGAGACTCTGCCCAAGTTCTCGGGCAAAACTTTTAGTACGGAACCCATTAAAGTTAAATTACATTCGAGGAAGAATGTTCCTAGGGGGGATGATGTTAGACCTTGTAAGTTGCCATTGATTAGGGGATGAGTGTTGTGCTTGTGATAGTTTTCGGAGCACGACACATGCAGGAAAAGGCCCAAAGAAGGGAGCACATGGGTACATCATCGAGCGAGCAGGAGGCCGAAGTAGAGACAGGGCGCAAGGAGCGGCGCGTCGTGCCCCTGCCCCGATGCCATGAGCGGTGCATTGCGCACCCTGGCCACAACCTCCCTAGATATGTTTTAGGAGTGAGATATTATTTCATTAATATTTTCCCAATTGAAGAGAAATCATTCTTGATGATTCTTTATGAAATTTCATCTTTTAGAAGTCAAATTACGCTACCAAACCTCGTCTAATTGCAAATTCTTCTTAGATAATGATTCCTAGGCCTATGAAGAACGTCTTTACGGATTTATTTCTTACAAATTATCCCGGGTCGATGGAGTCCCACAGAGTAGAAGTTGTATAAATCACTTCTAATAAATCCCTAATCGTCTACAGGTGGTACAGAAACATTTCTACCTTTCTAAATTCTCTGGAATTTGTAAGTTTTGGGGCAATTGGGCGGTGTGATTTGTAGTCATTGTGCTTGATAGATATTGTTATTGGATATCTACTTGAGTTGAAAAAAACTCCACCTTTCTCAGCGTGAGGACTGTAGTGGAGGAATTTCTCTGGTTCTATGATGGAACAGGATTGGGCGACCGAAAATCGACAATTAAGGTATGTTAACGCTAACCTTTTTTGGCAAGTTATTCTTGTCGTGTAGTTAATATGACTTGTATTCTTGTAGTGGCTTATGATTATATATGTTATGGTTTGCTTCTATGAGGCGGGTGAGGTTGTACATAGTATCCCTTGTCGGGAAAAGATTATATTCAGTTTTGACTATCGCCCGAGAAGCGACAAAGAGATTCCTTATTCAGTTAGTCATGGAGTCTAGAGTGACTAGTGATGTTTGCTGCCATATTGAGGCCAAGAGGCCTGTGGTTGTGTTAACATACTTGGTTAAATTAGGTGGCATAGGGTGTAGTTTGGCATTATAACTTCCTATTTGACGCCTACAGGACTAGAGTCATGACAGGGTATTACCTTCAAGTCAGCGGCACTAGGGTTGCCTAATGAGTTGGGTGGTAGCTTTCTAGGTGAACTACCTATTGCCAGCGACCGTATAGTTTCTTTTCACTTACAGTTGGTTTTATGGGCCTCTTAGGAAGCCACCTAGTTGCCAGAAGTCTGATAGACCATGCGATATCTTAAGTAAGTATCTTAGTAGTCATTATACGTGGGGCTAATGCCTCTAGCTATTCATACATATGCCCATGTACATGTTGCCTAGAAGGGCTAAGTCTGGAAGGTATATCTACCTATGGGGCTACAGATTTCTCACAGGAGCTATATGTCGTCAGAACAGACCAAATTGACGCCTATGAACTAGAACCTTAGTATTAAGGTCTACTCTTCGGGTTAGTAATTATTGGCTGCCCATAGTACTATTGTTGATGATCGCTACAGTATAATATCTAGTTATTAGCATTCCTGTAGTCATTCTAGGTGAGGAAACCATATAGTTGGTCGCCTACAGGCTGCCGGTTGTCCCACCTCAGCAGAACAGAGGTATTGATTCTCAGAGCCAGGCCAGCTAGGGTGTCTCCAGGTTACCTCGGACCTTGCCCTTTTCTTTCTAAGCCAGCTGATTTTATAATTACTTCCATGGCTAATTGGCTAGCCGTGGACACGTAGAATATGCCTGTTGGTTGCTATTCATACAATTACAGACCTTTCATCTCATATAAATTACGAGAGCCCAAACGGCTCAAATACAGTTACAGGAGCCTAGAGAAGGCTCATGTACAGTTACAAGAGCCCAGATGGCTCCAGATGCAGTTACAGGAGCCCAGATGGCGGATATAGTTACAGGAGCCCATATAGCTCAGACACAATTGTATAAGCCCAGAAGGCTTAAATATTGTTTCAGAGATTGAATATGCTTTAGTTACAACTTGCCTATAGGGCTACGAGTGAAATAGATAGGAGTTATAGTTTACTTGCACTTCCGGGGCATATGGGGGCCCAGTAGGTTATTTCTATATTGTTTGCACCTTCCAGGCTTATTGGGGCCAGGTAAGGATCTTGCTAGTATACTTGCTTGCTAGATATAGTTTATGAGTGTATAATTATACAGATGAGTTCTGTTGGTATAATTTCTACTAGATGCAGGCTATGGTTATAAAATTTATAGGTTAACATTTAGCCCTTATTACTGATTACTTTAAGTTCTTTATCAGCTTTCATTTAGTTATTAGTACTACCTTACATATTTGGTACATATTGTACTGACGCCCACGCATGGGGCGCTGCATACTTGCCTGCAGGTTAAGACGGACAAGCTTTGGGACCTTCTTAGCAACTATTCATAGTCAACATAACGATCAACTCCTTTCCTTTGGAGTTGCCAGATAGTAAGTTTGCACGGTCCCTTCCTTCAATTCATAGTTTTTTAGTGATGGCCGACTTGATGATCACTTCCAAAGCATTCTCCAAGTTCGGCCTAGAAAAGTTAAGCACTGAACCTTCTCTAGTTGTGCCTTGTGCTTGCTTGTTATTCTCCATAGTTAAACTGCGAAAGTTCTTGGGTGATTTCAGAATAAAAGAAGCCAAGATGGTCCTCGACCTCGTGAAGTTTTGCGGCATCCCTTACCTTTAGAGAGCATAACAATACCAGTGCGCTTCCCAAAAAATAAACAAAAATGTAAAATATAGAATAGCGGAATAAAAATCCTAATCTCCAAATGATTAATCAATATTCAAGTCCTCGATAATGGTGCCAAAAACTTGATATCACCGAAGCGCACCAAGCACACATGGTCATCAAGTAATATATGAAGTAAATTTTTGATTTTTCAATCTCTCAGAGACTTTTCAGATTAGCTCAAGGTTAACTCTTTATTTTGCTACTCTAATAAAAACATATATAAATGGGGAATGGTTCGGAGAATTAAACTACCTAAACTTGAAACAAAAATGAACTAATAAACTAAAGCCGTTGCAAACTTGTTTGGTACTTCAAATGATGATGAAATCTAGGGAAATGGCACTTTGAGTTTGAGTTTTCCAAGACTTAATTATGCTAGATTAATTCTTCCTAAGGTTGTTAGTTATGAGTTACTATCCCATTTCTTGCCACTCTCCAAATCATTCACGAACTATTTCATGAACCCTAATGCCTAAATCCCTATGGTCGTAGGAGCTTATGAAATGATGGTTATTTTTACCTATATATCAACTAAACAGGGTTGAAGGATATATCCTATTCTCGTAACAACTTCTAACCTTCAGCCCATGGGCCAAAGAAAATTTGAATTCCTGTTTTGATTATTTTAACTTTTAACCTTTTAGTTCCCTCCCCTAAGTTCAACCAAAAGTCAATAGATTTATTCATAAAGTGATCAGTCTAGCGAATACGCAATTAAAATAAGTACATATAAATGAAGAATCGAAACTAGCAATAATCAATCATTAAAACATCAACGATAACTATAGACAAAACCTAAAATGGAAATTTAGCCACTCATATTCAAGCAGAAAAATAAAGACATCATCATTTAAAGCACAAAAATGATAGAAAAGAAGAAACCTAAATTATGCACTTGTCTCTCCTCCAAAAAGTTGCATTACAACCCTTACTATGATCAAACAAAAAAATGATGTATGATAGCTAACAAAATCACCTAGATGTTATATTTATAGGTGATCCCTCAAATTCCCTCAAATAATTAGCTTCAAAATTAGTAAAATCCATCTCGAAATAGGTTTGCTGCCTTTTTTCCTCCCATAGCTCCAAATTTGGCTCAATTTTTCTCTGAAGTTTTGCTCCAAGTGCCTCACGCCAGCCATAACACCAAGGTGTTATCAAATTTATGAACTTTAAATCCTCTGACTTACACCACTCAAAGCATAGTGTTAGTCAAAATTTTTGAGCAGTTGAACCCTTTCGCTGCCCTACTCATCAAAGCACCAAAGTGTGGAAAAAATTTCCTATATTTGGGATGCTTCCAGGTGCTCACGCCTCTCATCTCACCAAGGTGTTGATCAAATTCTCCTATGAAGTTTAGGACATGGCACCCCACTCCACCTATAGCACCAACTTCATGCAGATTTCTCTGAAGTTTAGGGGTTGGCATCGGTCACGACCCGAATGTACACCCACATCGTAGACACGGGACAAGAGACCCCGAGGGACCTTAGGTCAACCCATGGCTCATGCATACAACTAATCTCATTCAAATAAGTGGAATGAGAGTCATAAAAACATAGCAGAACGTAATCATAGCAAAACATTATAAAATACTGGACGTACACATAACCTGAATACAACACATGGTCTAAAAGCCTCTATAACATACGATGGGTTGATGGGACAACATTCCCAACTAACTTGAACAATACTGAGACGTAAGATAACATAAAGTCTGTCAAGTGGCCCTCAAAACATGAGGATTCACCAATAAGCTGAAACGTACGATGAGATGATCTATAGATGAGGATGAGCCTGAGATCCGAACTACATCATGAAATGATACATCATAAATATGCCGGTCAGTAAGTGGAATGTATTAGTATGCAGGTAAAATAAGATTCATAAGTAAATGTAGAGGACATCATGAATATATCATAAACCCTATAAACATAAGGCTCAAGGCTTTGAACTCATTTGTAAAAGCGTTCATATTCATAATCATAAGTAAACATTAACAAAACATAACTTGAGCCAATAGACATAATCATATCAATGCATAAAACATGCAGAACAATTGGAGGACTCGTCATGACCGACACCATCATAGTAGAGCCTTTTCATGATGTCCCAACATCTCTCAAGTGGGGCGAGCCGTCTGGCTTGCAAGGCAGTCATGCAGTAGGCGTGATATCACATTTGAGGGGATCATTATCATTACATCATGTCATTTAGAAACCCACAGTGGCACGTGGTTATGAGACACCGACGTAGTTCTTTGAACTCCGGGCTGCTCAGTGCCTTACGGCTCTCAAAAACATGCATATAGGCTCATACATAAATCAATAACATAATGCATTAAGATGCATTGGCTAAAATATAACATTTATCATCATTAATCCCCTTCAAAACATGCTTAGCTAAGAATCATAGGCCCTTTCATTGGCCAACATCATAAATCGATAACATGCTAATTCACTTCATAAATCATAAATCATTCTTTAACATGTGGGTCATTGCCCAATACTTCATCATATTCAATTCTTTCAAAATATGCTCATAAACATGGGTAACTTGATTCATGCTTTCCGTCATCAATAAATTCAAAATATTGCATATTTGTGTAAATCATAACTTTCATGAACTTCTATCAAATGGGCATTTTGGATTTAAAAGCTTGAAAACATGATTTTAAAGAAAATAATAATAAAACCTTCCCATCATTCATAATTCAATAATGAAGAATCAATTAAATCATACCCATAAGGAAATACATTTTCATGCATTTGGTAAATTCCATAGACTTGAATGAAGGATTCATGATTTACGTTGAAATTTGGGCATGAGTGGGAAGAAATTTCACCCATTCTAAATCCTACATACCTGGAATGGATTGAGTCAAGTTCCTTGAACACCCACAAAGAAATTGATGGAAACTTGAGGAAGAAGACCTTGAATCTCCCAAAAATCTCTCTAAAGTTCCTGCATGAGAATGGGCATGCATAAAGGACTTAACTCCCTCTTATCACATTCAGAAAATATCCAAAACAGCGTAGTTTAGGGTCTAAAAGTGCATAAAGTCAAAAATGCCATAAAATTATTTTCGAGAACTATCCTGGACGGGCCAACAAGCGATCCCAAAAGGTCATGGCAACATACCACGACTCGTGGTATCGAGTCGTCGGGTGAAATGCCTCATAACACATCTCAGATCCTTCCACGACTCGTTTACTTCAAATCGTGGGTTGTTGGATCGACCGTCTTCAACTCCCTTAACAAATCGACTTCCATTTCCACGAACTCACCACGACTCATGGTGCTTTCCAATGATTCGTGGTCTCCATCGTTGAATCACTGGAAAAATCAACCTACATGCAACGACTTGAAACAGCGGGTCGTTCCTCCTCACCACGAATCGTGGGGTGCCCAGTGTTTCTCCCTCAGCCTAAGCTCAGTCCTTCTAACAACTGGTAGCAACGACTCGTTGTTCCTTACAACGAGTCGTTACCTTTTATCCTTTTTCTACAGTTCTGAACCCCCATTCCATGATTTCTTTCGATGACTCATGGTATCCACCCACGAGTCATTGAGTGGAGATACGTTGCGTGCTATGATATTTTGCCAGTTTTTCTGCATTTTGCAAATTAAACTCCACAAGGTCTATTCTAGGCCTTTTCAGGGTATTACAATATCCCCCTTGGAAACATTCGTCCTCGAATGTAGGAAAAAAAGCAGCAAACAAATGTGTTTATCCTTAGTTATATACTGATCATTTTAGCAAAGAATTTTCACGGAATAACTACCTCGAATCAAACCACATAGCTGAACTGATCTCATGCTTCACGCAAATACGCATTCATACACATAAAATAAACTTGCACACATAGACGCTGAACACAAAAACTAGATTGATACATAGGACACAACTGATACCTCAAGACGAAACTGAGGCCGGTAGAGAACAAGTGTGGATATCTAGCCATCATATCCGCTTTGGCTTCCCGTAGCTCCTCAACATGTTGATTCCTCCATAATACTTTAGCGAAGCTACTTCTTTGTTTCTTAGCTTACGGACTTGAGGATCTAAGATTTTCACCGAAATTTATTCATAGCTGAGGCTATCCTTTAAACCAATCCTGTCTACGGGGACTACTAAAGCTTTGTCACCCAAACACTTTTTCAAAAGTGACACATGGAAGACAGGATGAACTAAGGCTAATTTTGAAGGCAAGTCCATCTCATACACCACCTTACCAACTCTCAATCACCCGGTAAGGACCAACGTAGCATGGTTGAGTTTCCCTTTCATTCAAACCGCATGACTCCCTTCATGGGAGATACCTTTAGATATACCCAATCGTCCACATTAAACTCCAGATCCCTTCTCCTTACATCAGCATACAATTTCAGATGACTCTGTGCGGTTTTTAACCGGTCCCTTATCATCTGAACCTTCACCATCGGCTCGTGAACCGAATCTGGTCCTATCATAGCTACCTGGCCAACCTCAAACCATCCAATGGGAGATCTATACCTTTGCCCATTAAAGAGCCTCGAACAGTGCCATTTGGATACTGGAGTGATAACTGTTATTCTAGATAAACTCAATCAAGGGAAACTGATCATTCCAACTACCTTTCAAATCCATAACACATGCCCTTAACATATCCTTGAGGGTCTGAATGGTTCATTCTTCCTGGCCATCTGTTTGCGGATGGAAGGTTGTACTGAGCTTAACTTGCGTCCCAAGTCCTTTTTGAAAAGAACGCCAGAATTGAGAGGTAAATTGGTACCTCAGTCTGAAATAATAGACAGGAGCACTCCATGAAGTCGAACCAACTCCCAAATATACAACTTAGCATAATCATCCGCTGAATCCGTGGTCTTGACCGGTAGGAAGTGTGCAGCCTTGGTTAACCTGTCGACCACCACCCAAATGGAGTCATAGTGTCGGCAGTGTACGGGTAGAGCTGTAACGAAATCCATATTAATTTCTTTCCACTTCCAAGTGGGGATGCTGATATCCTGAAGTACGCCTCCCGGCCTTTGATGCTCGACTTTCACTTGCTGGCAGTTTGGATATTTTGCTACGAACTCTGTAATATCTTTCTTCATACCATCTCACCAACAGATTTCTCGCAAGTCCCGATACATCTTTGTAGATACCGGATGAATAGAATATCTGGTACCATGTGCCTCATGCAATATCCGAATTCTCAAATCATCAACATCTGGGTCACATAGACGACCCTGGTGTCATAGCACACCATCTCCCCCTTGAGAAAACCTCCAGTTTTGACTCTGCACCGCCTCCTTCAGTTTTCTTAACATTGGATCCTCATTTGCCTGGATTTAACATCAACCACCAAGGATAATTATGACCTGTTATGTGCAACAACACCGCCATCGGTCAGTCGATCAATCTAACTCCAGTCTTTCAAGTTGGTGGGCGTCTTTCACCAACTCTTTCCCTCATCCATGTAGGACACTCTCCATTGAGAGTCTATAAGCGCATCCGCAACCACATTAGCTTGCCTAAGTGGTAGAGGACACTCATGTCGTAGTCCTTTAATAACTCCAACCACCTCCTTTGCCGAAGGTTTAGATCTTTCTGTGTGAACACATATTGCAAGCTCTTGTGATCCGTAAATACATATATGTGGACCCCATACAAGTAATGCCGGCATATCTTCAATGCAGACACCACCGCGGCCAACTCAAGATCATGGGTCGGATAATTCTTTTCATGAACTTTCCGCTGTCTCGAGACATGCTATTACCTTCCCACACTGCATCAACACACACCTGAGTCTGACTCTCAGCATCACAATACACTACAAAGCATTTTGTGCCCTCGGAGTAAAGGTCAATGCGGTGCTGAAGTGAGTCGGGTCTTCAACTCTTCAAAGCTTTTCTCACAAGCATCCGACCATTGGAACTTCCTCTTTTTCTGAGTCAACTTAGTCAAGGTTCCACAATAGATGATAAACCCTCAACCAAACTTTCGATAGTAACCTGCTAGGCCCAAGAAACTCTGAATTTATGAAGGATTCACCGGTCTAGGCAATTCTCACCACCTCAATTTTCTGGGAATCTACCCTTATGCATTCGCTTGACACCACATGACCTACAAATGTCACCAAGTCTAGCCAGAGTTCCCACTTACTGAACTTTGCATACAGCGACGATCCTTGAGGGTTTGCAGCACTTTTCTCAAATGAGTGGCATGCTCCTCCTCACTCCGGGAAGTATATCAGAATGTCATTGATGAACACAATCACGAACATATCAAATATTTCTTGAACACCCTGTTCATCAGGTCTGAAGCTTTAGGGGCATTGGTTAGTCCAACATACATAACAATAAATTCATGTTGACCATACCGAGTCCTAAAAGTGGTGTTCGAGATGTCACTCTCCCGAACTCTGAGCTGGTGATACCCGGACCTGAGATCAATCTTGGAGAAGCACTTGGCACCCTAAAGCTGGTCAAAAAAATCATTGATTCTGGGTAAGGGGTACCTGTTCTTGACAGTAACCTTGTTCAACTGCCGATAGTCAATACACATGCGAAGGAACCGTCCCTTCTTTCAAACAAATAAAACTGGTGCACCCCATGGTGAGTACTCGGTCTAATGAAGCTTATCCAACAGATCCTTTAACTGATCCTTCAACCCTTTAATTCAGCTCGGGCAATCCTGTAGGGAAGAATAGAGATAGGTTGCGTATCGGGTAATAGATCAATACCGAAATCGATTTCCCTCTCCGGAGGAACACTTGGCAAATCATCAAGAAACATCTGCGGATGCTCGCACACCACTGGAACTTACTAGATAGTCGAGGTCTCCGGACTCCACATCCTTAACCTAACTAGGTGGTACATGCAGCCCTTAGAGATCTGTCTCCCTGTACCTTAAGATAGGAAATGAACGAGCTGCTGGTACCGCCGAACTAACCTTCAACTCAACACTAACTCACCTGGAAAATAAATTCCACCGTACAGGGTCCTACAAGTAATCGAAGCATAACACGCAAACAACCAATCCATGCCAAGAATAATGTCAAAGTCAGTCATGGATAACTCTACAAGGTCTGCGGAGGTAACCTTATGCAGCACAGTGATCGGGCATTCTCTATATACTCGTCTAGCTAAGACCGAATCACCAATAGGGGTCAAAACTGAAAATGATTCTAATAAGGTCTCAGGACTAACTCTAAGGCTACTAGCAATGTAAGGAGTCACAAAAGGACAAGGTAGCTCCCAGATCTAGCAAGGTATAAACATCAATATGAAAGACACGCAACATACCAGTGACCATGTCTGGCGAAGTCTCCTACTCCTGGCGCGGGCAAGGGCATAGAATCGATTTTGGTGCTATCCGCCACACTCCACTAGTGACGCTCCCTGTGGAGAAAAACGGGCTAAGAGCTGTTGCTGTCCTGGTGAGTGTTCACGACCCCTATCATCACCTTGTCTAGCATATGGGCACGGTGGCGCATGTGCCCTTATCTAGCACACCCAAAGCAGACATCTGAGCAAAGCAGGCACTCCCAGTGTGACTCTTGCCGCACTTCCCGCAGGCTGGAGTGGTATACTCTAATTGGATGCTCCTCTAATCCCTCGACCCTAGAGCCCTGCTCCTCTGATCACCCCTGGGTCTAGATTGAACACTAGCTAATGATGGTGTTGGGGCTAATGACATCTCTTGAAACTGTGGACGGTAGCCACCGCCGGACCTCTGATGTGAAAACCCCACGACTATCTATCCGAGACCTCTTTTCCTCCTCTCCCTCGCATGAGCCGCATCCATCTGCCGGTACAACACTATGCGAGAAAAGTACATATCCTGGTGAAGCATGAAAGTCCTGCAATCCTTGTCTAAATAACCCAGCCATACCACGAACGAATCAGCTCACCTGTGCCCTCTTATCCATCACTAACTCTGGGCATACTTTGACAAACAGTGAATTCAAGTGAATACTCAAGCACTGTCATCATTCCTTGCTTGAGGTTTAAAAATTCAACTGCTTTCAACTCTCTCATCTCTTGAGGGAAGAACCTCTATGAGAAGGTCATGTGGAACTCATCCCAGCTTATAAGGCCCCTCCCACTGCCCTGTTGTCCTTCCATTTCTTGTACCAAATATGGCTTGACCCTTTTAGCTGATAAGAGGCCAAGTCAACACACTCCCCATTTCTCACCCCCAAAACCTGAGTGACCTTCAAGATCCCGCCCAATAAGCTCGTGTGGATCCTCATCCACCTTTGATGCCGTGAGAAGTCAGGAGGTCTCATCCTCAAGAAGTCTCCTAATCCGAGCCACCGCTGCGACACATTCTATTGGGACCTGTGCAATAGCCTGCTGGTTGACCTGAGCGGTCAAGGCCTGCGCCAACATCTGAATAACCGCCCGAAACTCAGGGTGGGCAACTGGCTTTGGTGCCTGGGGCTCCTAAATAGGTGGGGCTTACTAATACCCATGGTCATTGCCATCTTCGTGGCTTCATAATTTCCATTCCTCCTTCCGTTCATTCTTCTAGGAGCCATAATTCTGTAATCGCAAATCGCACGAGTTAGAAGGATGGAGAGGTTTTTCATCACACGACATAGAACATGAAAGAAGGGGACATTTTCTAAACGCCTAGTAGCCTCTTTGTCATAAGTGTGACGCGCTTCACACCCATGAAAAAGACTCTACTTAACGCGACTTTCAGACACCCTAGGACACTTCAAACCTTTGCTCTGATGCCAAGTTTCTCACGACCCGAACGTACACCGGATCGTAGACAGGTGACAAAAAAGGACCCCGACGCCCCAAGTCGACCCATGGCTCATGCATACAACTAATCTCTTTCAAATAAGTGGAATGAGAGTCATAAAAACATACCAGAACATAATCATAACATAAAATTAGAAAATACTGGACGTACACATAAGCTAAACACACATGGTCTGAAAGCTTCTACAACATACGATGGGTTGATGGAACAACATCCCAACTAACCCGAACAATACTGAAATGTAAGATAACATAAAAGTCTGTCAAGCGGCCCTCGAAACATGAGGACTCACCAATAAGCTGAGGATGTACCTTTGAGATGGACTAAAGATGAGGATGAGCCTGAGATCCGAACCCTGTATCATGAAACGATACATCGTAGAAAGTATGCAGTCAGTACATGAAAGGTAAAGTAAAACGGACATTTAACAGTAAAAAATGAACAATAAATAAACATCGGAATAGGACATCATGCATATATCATAAACCCTGTAAAAAACATAAGGCTCAAGGCTTTCAAATCCTTCATAAAGCATTCGTATTAATAATCGTAAATAAACATTACCAAAATATAACTTGAGCCAAGAACATAAATATATCAAATCATAAAACATGCAAGATAACAGGAGGACTCTTCACCCAACCGACACCATCATGGTAGAGCCTTTCATGATGCTATCTCACTCAAGTGGACAAAGCCGACCCTGGCTTGCCAGGCAGTCATGCATTAAGTGATATCATTTGAGGGGATCATTATCATTACATCATGTCATTTAGAAACCCACGGTGGCACGTGGTTGTGAGACTCCGGTGTAGTCCTTTGAACGTCGGGCTACTCGGTGCTAGACACATCTCCCAAAAATATTTATATAGGCTCATACATAAAGCTCATACATAAATCAATAACATCATGCATTAAGATTCATTGGCTAAAATATAACATTTATCATCATTGATCCCCTTTAAAACATGCTTATCCAAGAATCGTAGGCCCTTTTCATCGGCCAACATCATAAATTGATAAATAATATAATTCACTTCATAAATCATAAATCATTCTTTAACATGTGGGCATTGCCCAACACTTCATCATATTTAATTTTTTAAAATATGCTCATAAACATGGGTAACTTGAATTCATGCTTTTCCGTCATCAATAAATCAAAATATTGCATATTCATTGTAAATCATAACTTTTATGAACTTCCATCAAATGGGAAATTTGGATTTAAAAGCTTGAAAACATGATTTTAAATAAAATAGTAATAATACCTGCCCATCATTCATAATTCAATAATGAAGACTCAATTAAATCATACCCATAAGGAGAAATCACATTTTCATGCATTTGAGTAAAACCCCATAGATTTGAATAGGAGGATTCATGATTTACGTTGAGATTTGGGCATGGGTGGGGAAGAATTTCACCCATTCTTAACTCCTACATACCTGAAAATGGATTGACTCAAAGTTCTTTGAACACCCACAAAGAAATTGATGGAAACTTGGGGAAGAAGACCTTGAATCTCCCAAAAATATCTCTAAAGTTCTTTCATGAGAATGGGCATGCATAAAGTACTTAACTCCTCTTATCACACTCAGAAAATATCCAAAATGACGTAGTTTAGGGTCTAAAAGCGCGAAAAAGTCGGAAATGCCCTTAAAACTATTTCCCTGAAAACTGTCCTGGATAGACCAACGGCTGACCCAACGGGTCGTAGCAACATAGCACGACTTGTGGTATCGATTCGTCAGGTGAACTACCTCATAACACATCTCAGATCCTTCCCACAACTCTTCAGGACGAGTCGTTACTTTAAATCACGGGTTGCTAGATCGACCGTCGTCAACTCCTTGACCAATCAGAATTTCATTTCCACGAGCCTAACCACGATCGGGGTGCTTTCCAATGATTCGTAGTCTCCATCCATTGAATGCACTGGAAACCTTAACCCACAAGCAACGACTTGAAACAATGGGTCGTTCCTCCTCATCACGAATCGTGGGGTGCCCCGTTATTTCTCCCTTAGCCTAAGCTCAGTCCTTTTAACAACTGGTAACAACGATTCATTGTTCTTGAAACGAGTCGTTACACATCCGTTGTCACCACAGCTCCCCTGAACCCTCATTCCACGACCACTTTCGACGAATCGTGGTATCCACCTACGAGTCGTTGAGTCGTCCGTTCTGTGATGTTTTTGCCAGTTTTCTGTATTTTTCAAATTAAACTCCCGGGTCTATTCTTAGTCCTTTTCGGGTTATTACAGCATCCCCACCAGTTATAGCACCTGACCGACTTTCATGAACTCTTCGTTCTTCACACCTTGGGTTATTTTTGGGTTCTTTTTCCTTGGTTTCCTGCTCAAAACATCTAAAAATATTTATTAGCTCAAAAGACTCATGAAAACATGAATTTATGCATTTTATAAGGATTGTGATCTCAAAACAAGGTAAAATATGGATTAAAACATGAAAAATATACATAAGAATATTCCCAACATCAATTGGCTAACAAATTAAGAGCAGAATATATTGATCTTATGACTGAGTTCGTAAGAGTAAAATAAATTAAAGATTTATTTAAAGCATTTGATAATATCATGACCATAGTGAATTTGAAAAATGATTATGCTATCAACATCTTATTATGGTCTCAAAACAGAGCTAAGTGATATTGCAGGCTCATCACCTTACAAGACTACAAGAATCATCCTTCAACAGAGTAAGGCAATCAGTGGAACCTTAACTCTTGGTGCCCAGACTTCCTTTAAAAGTTCTCAGGCATATTCACCTAGCAATCTGCAGAGGGGAGTAAGAAGTTAGTTTTAAGAAGCATATTGTGGCTAATATGGACATCAATAAAAGGAGGAGGATAATCCTAGCTGAGATGAATGAAAAACATCTAAGGGCCTTTGTTATTTTTGTGATGAGAAGTTTTTGCTTAAGAACAAATGTAAGTCCAAGATACACATGTTTTCCTTGAAGCTAGATGAAGAATGATGTTTTCCAAATAGAATTATTAATGAGGAGGAAGATGGCATGGAAGAACATGAGGAAGAGCTAGTGGATGTCATAGAGAACTATGCCATTTCACTTCATGCCTTAAATGGTATTAATGGCTACTAGATACGGAGAATCAAAGGTTACATTGAAAAGATGCCCCTAAATATTTTTACTGATTGTGGTTCTACTCAAAATTTTTATAAAGAAGATGAAGCTAGAGGGTTGGGGTGTGAGCTAAGGGAAATCAATGTTGTTCAAGTGACAGGTGATAGAGAAATTCCAACTCACAAAATGTGTAAAGGCTTTAAATGGCTCATGCAATGGGCTAAGTTTCAGGAGAATTTCTATATTATTCCCATTGATAATTATGATATAGTATCAATAGTTAAATGATTGTATATTTTAGGAGATATCATATTTAGGTTCTACAAATTAAAGATGGAGTTTGAATGTCAGGGAAGGAAGATCATACTGCAAGGAGTCAAGCCTAAACTAAAAGAGGTTTACCTCAAGTCCTTTGACAAGAATTCACTAGAGATATTAGAAATATACATCATTGAAGCATGGGATGTAGTACTAGATAATAGGGGAGATTGATTTCAGAAGCAGTTAATGAGCCTACTGAGTTTCAAAAGCTACTTGAAGAATTTAAGGGGCTTATTGGTGAACTCCACAACCGCCCTTCTTGCAGAGAAATATTTGATCACCATATATCCCTTAAAAAGAATTGCCTTAGTCAATTCAACACCCTACAAGTATTCTCCAATATAAAAGTACATCATTGATGAATTGGTGCAAGAAATGCTAGATCAAGGTATTGTTTAATACAATTCTAGTCGTTATATTTTCCTTGTAGTCTTAGTGGACAAAAAAGGTCATGTATGCTTTACGTAGACTATATGGATTAAATAAATTAACTGTAAAAAATAAATTTTCAATACCTGTAATGGGGAAGCTTTTAGTTGAGTTGGGGGGTTCTTAAGTCTACTATAAGATATACTTAAGAATAGGATACCATCAGATAAGAATGTCTCGTGAAGATGTGTAAAAATCCCCAGTAACTTCGTCGCTCCTAAATTATTTGGCAAACTTCAAAAATTGTCTTCAAAAAATATTTAGGCCATTATGAATAATCATTTCATGTCTTTTTTCCTCACTAATGCACCTTCTAGCTTCAAGAATTAATGAACCTTCTAGTTTCAAGAATTAATGAACCATGTCTTTTAAAAATATCTTAGGAAATTCATTCTTGTTTTCTTTGATAATATTTTGATCTACCGTAGTAGTTTGGTAAAATATGTACAACATTTGAAGATCACATTTGTGTTGCTAGTTCAACATCAATTATTGGAAAAAAGAAGAAAATATGTCTTTTCAATTGAAAGAGTGGAGTATTTGGGGCATTATATCTCAGCCGAAAGGTGTAGCAACTGATCCTAAGAAGCTAGAAACTATACAATCTTTGCTTGAACCTAAAACTTTGAAGAAATTAAGAGGTTTTCTTGCGTTAGCTGGCTACTACAAAAGATTCATAAGGGAATATGGAGTCATTAGAAAAAATCTAACTGATCTTTTCAAAAAGGATAATTTCCGTTGGAATGAAAAAGCTTCATGAGCTTTCAAAAAAGTTGAAGGAGACTGATAACGTCCAAACTACACTCCTCTTTTACGAAAGAGCGTAAATGGTCGTTGTATCAAAATAAATATCCTAACGGATGTGGGGATAAAATCCCACAGAGAATTGAGTTGATAATTCAAGTGTAATAAACTAATTCAAACTAGAACGCATAATTGTTCAACAATTGAAAAGTACAATTGGGGGAAAATTAAAGGGAAATAACTATCTAATTCTAAACTAAGACTAATTGGGGAGAATTCCAATTGAAGCAATCATAAGTGATATGGCTAGGGGAATTCTATAGATGAGATCTCAACTAAATTTGAAATTTCTTCAATTCCATAGATCCATAATTAGCATAAATAGCAGTGGATAATTCACATTCTCTTATTTTTCAACCATAAGAATGTTTATGCCTTGGGTTCTTTCAAACTCCAAAGCCAATTCAAGTAATAAACCATACAAGCTTGAGGAAGGACTAGCTATTTCGAGTCTTGACCTTTAATGGGGTGAAAATGTGGGTCTTAACTATCTCTAGCTTAATCCCACACACAAATACTCCAATTCCTCACTATTATCTTCTCACCCAATTCTCACTTTTCTCTCTCAAGCAAAAACAAGAAAAGTAAAGCACAATTTATGTTTGCAAACCATCAATTTTAGCAATTATAGCTCGGGAGAAGATAATAGATCAAAAATTTCAATAGGAATCCAAAAGAAATTTATCAAAACCCAATCAAATTAATAAATCCACCATGAATATACCTCTAGCTAGCAATTTAGTAAAACATATTTAAAGGTAGAGATAAGATACCAAGAGGATTCCTGTCACATACATCACATTAGCTTCACAAGCTCTTTCAACAATGATGGAATTACCCCAATTTGGGTTAAAGAAAAAGAAGAAGAATACTATCTACCTCTACAACTCTATGGTAAAAGGATTTTACCAAAAATTCTATGAAAAAGATGAAGTCTAAATGAATGAATTGTTGAATGCCCCCCTTTAGTGGAGTACAATGGGTTATAAATATATGTACACTTGTGTACACAACCTTCCAAAAGTGCCCTTTGAGGCTTCTAGGAGTTTTGGAAATCTTTCTGAATGTTTTGCCCTTCCATCAGTGAAATTGGGTTACTTGTCCTTCGAACTGCGAACAGCCGGTGCCAAACTGCGAATAGCTGGTGCCAACCTACGAATAGCCGGTGCCAACCTGTGAACAGTCAGTGCCAACCTGCGAACAACCGGTGCCAACCTGTGAATCACCGGCGAATAGCCAGTGCCAACCCGTGAAGAGCCGGTTGGTTAGCCGGTCTGGGTTGTAACTTCTGCATTTCACGCATGTTTTACCCTTATGGATCCGTGTTTAGCCGATTCAAAGCATGTCCTTACACTTCTTCTTGAGCTCAAATCTTTCATTATCTTTAGCTCCTCTCCTTCATATGCTAACTCATCAAATTCCATCTCAAACTTTATGTGTTTTGCTCAATTACATGCTTTCTCCACTCACGTGAAGTACTTACAAAGAATCAAAGAGAAAGAGCATAAAATCCACATAAACGACTCAAAAATTAGGTAAAAATGCATTCTTAGGAGCCTTATAAATTGGTAAATTTCCAACTCATCAAACCCCCCAAAGTTGAACCATTACTTGTCCTCTAGTAATGCAATTCTTTAAAATTGAGAAAATGAACAACGTGCTATATATGAGTTTTTGCATCAAGGGTCAATCAAGATGTTCTTTCACAAGAGGACATTGCTAAAGCTTAGACCACTACGGTAGTTGTACATAAAATCATTAATCCTCAAGACAACCCACATTATACACCAACTCAAAAAAAAGGAAATACCCAATCCATGTTGCACAAGCTTCAATAGGTGACCACAATCATTAAACATATCTTGAATGCATTCCTTCTATTCAAACAAGGGGCACAGTTCATCAAAACAAGTTCAAAGAGCATCTCAAGTCATTGAAAATTTACATTCAAAGCTTTCCTTTAAGTTTGCTATAGGCTTGCCTCATTCATACCTCTTTTTTGAAAACAATTTTAAGCATGTACCCCAAGGAGTGAGGCCACTCACAAGAAAAGAGAATCCCAATCATTTGAATCATTTCACACAAAGCGATTATATCATAAAGAAAATACGCTCACTCTCACAAAGAAATTAAATTGCATAAAATTGACCCATAGGCTTGATCTTCATGTAACAAGACACTAATGTAGAATTTCTACACTCAAAATCAATTAGGACTTGTGGGTCACGATGAAGGCTAGGGGTAAGGGTAGGATAAGTGTTTAGCTCTAGTGACTAGAACCTCCGTAATGCCTTTTGTGAACATTTTGAACCTTCCATCAACTCTTTTCAATCACTCCACCTTATTTCTCCTATTTCATCATCATTGGCTTTCATTTCTCAATGGCCCTCCTTATAACTTCTTTGGATCTCACAATTAGCCTCATCTAAGCAAGAGGTAGCACCAATTCACTATTCTTTTTCTCTTTTAAAGAACCAAGGTTTCTCAAGCTATTATTTTATGCATTTTGATCACAATATGATGCTACCTCAAATTGAAGCTCTTATGTTTCCTCCTTTTCTTGCACCCCCAAACTTAGGCTTTTGCCTCATTCTACACTCATTTCCTTATCTCTCCCCATTTCTTGGGCTAGAAGCCCCATTATTTTTATCCTTTTATCACTAGCGATTAGGGAGGACGGGTACCAAAGAGGAGGATTAAAAAGGGTCATTAGGCTTATAATATGATTTTCAAGAAAAAAGTTCAAAGGCTTAACAATGGCTAACAATAGAAGATGTTTAAGGAGGCCATTTTGGGCGAAGGGACTTTCAAAAGAGAGCCTAAGATCATATTCTAAGTAAAGCCCCATCTGACATTTCACCTTGAAACACACTTAGGGCAAGTTCTACACAATCATGCATATACAAGAATTAGGCTAAAAATCCTCACCACCCAAGGCATCACAGCCCAAGGAGTTCACACACTTCCTCCATCACATTAAGAAAATGACTTTTAACAAGCTAGTAAAGAATCAACAAGCCAATCAAGGAATGTATAGTGCTCATTTTCACATTTAGATATCCCTCTTTTCTTTTCAAAATTCATGCACAATGCCAAGCAAGAAATGTTGGTGGTACCTCATCAAACAAGTGCACAAAAGACTCTACAAGATTCTAGACTTGACATTTTCCCTTAAAAAAGTCGCCTCTGAATCTCTCACCGGAAGTGTCAAGCCAGTTCAACAACAAAAAAGAAAAGAAAAAGAAAAATCGCTCCCTGGGAAAGAACCGTAGTATAAGGAAAACCCTTGGATTTTATTCAAAGACTATTATCTAAAAAGGCGATACTAACTCACAAGTATTGATGATTTGCCCTTAAGAATGGCATCACCCAATCTATCATAGGGCCATATCGTGCATCACTTAACAAGTGGGTTACTCAGACTTCACCCCTAAAATAAATAAAGCATTACATGGTTAAATAAAGTAAAGAAGAAATAGGAGAAAGAACTCCCTGGTATGATGGAGATATCTGCATTGGAGTTGTGTGCATTATAGAACCACTTCTTCAGAACCTCCTCTCCCCAGGCATTCTTCTATTGACTGGTGTTTGACCAGCGTTTTTCACCTCTAGACCGGCGTTTTGCCGGTCTAACGCCGATGTGCCACTGCTTAAGCAGTTTTTTTCTTTCAGGCATTCTGGTTGGTATCTTTGCTTGATCGGAGGTTCGCGCATTATAACATGCATTTTGCCGGTCTAGCACCAGTTGCCCAATTTAGCTCCTTCCACTTTTATCACCTTCCACACCTGTTTCACCCCTGCAGCATCAAAGACAACACAAGCGTAAAGTAAAAAAAACAAAAAGGAAAAAGTAAAAAAAAGAGTAAAAGCACTTGGGTTGCCTCCCAAGAAGTGCCTTAGTTAATGTTGTGGCTCGACGACTTCAACTTCACCACTTTTCTCTCCACTTTGAGCATTTGAATCGCACCCCTAGTTTTTTGTCCATTATTCTACTCCGCTTGAGGGGTGGTGGTGTAGGCATCTGTTACACTCCGTAAAGTCCCTATCGTTTAGCTGATAAGTTCGTATGTATGTCGAGAGTTTTGAAGTACGTCGCATATGGAAAAGGGCTCAGGGAATGAACACTTGAGTGCGTAATTAAGCAAGCGAGAGGAAAGAGGCCAGAGGCAGCCTCTAGGGCCGGTGCATCGCGGACCTCCCTCCTCTGCAATGACTGGCGCGTCGCGCCCTAGTGGCAGCGCAATGGGGGGCGCTCTGCACACCCCCTACCACCACCAATTATATATGTAATCCCTTCAATTAAGTTAAGACATTTCACAAATGTTACCCACGACTAGAGATAGGGAGGGGACGCAAGTTTCGTCGATTTTTCGTCCGATTACACTACCTAACGCCGTCCAATCTCAAATTAACCTCAGGTGACAAGTTCTAAGCCTACAGGAAGCATTACTATGGAGTTATTCCTCAAAAATTCGCTCGGAAAATTGGAACTCCGCTGAGTAAAGGTTGTCAAAATTACTTCAAATTGAATCCTAAATGGCCACAGGCATCAGGTAAGAATTTGTCCCTTCTGAACTCTTGAGAAATTGCGGGTTTTCGCTGAGTTATTCAGAGTTAAATTATAGTTGATATTATTATTGAAAGATATCATTATTGGCTGAAGTTAGTTTTGATACTAGCCCTATTTTCTCAGTATAAGGACTGCAGTTGAGTGGAACTACTGGCTTCAGGTTGGAACTAATTAGTTAAACAAGAATCGGTATTCGAGGTATGTTAAGGCTTATTCCTTCGGCAAGTTATTATCGTCGTACAATGATACGACTTATGTTTATGAGAATAGACAACGATCCTACTTGTTGTAATTAGTTGTTGCTAGTATATAAGAACCATGTATATCGTGGTTAGCTGCTATCAGTAGATTACGATTACATATGTTATTTCTAGATGCTAGAAAGCATATTAATAGTATATTGCAGTATCCCTCATCAGGAAAGAAGAGGTAAGGGTGACTCATGCTGGGAGCGTAAGAGAAATTCTTCTGCCCTTCTGTTCACTGAGTTAGTAGAAACAATGTTTTGCTGCCATGCCTAGGCTTTAGATGTTTATGGGTAACAGTTGGGCCTAAGTTAGTAAGTTGAACAACGTAGGTGCAGCCGGGCAATATAACTATCAGTTTGGCACCTTTATTTCCATTAGAGCTTGTCTAGAGACCGTTGGCGTACCTGGATGCCTCCAGGGTAAGAATTATGTTAGTATGGCCTTACCCGAGAGTCAGTGGCACCAGAGTTGCCTAGAGAGTTGAGGGTTAGTCCACCACATAGTGGCTATCACCAGTGACAGTTAGTTTCAGTCGACGTGGTGCGTATCGCACAAGCCACTCAGGGAACCACCTCAGTTGTACTAGCTTGATAGAGCAGTAGATACCCTAAGGGGGAAGTTCTATTAGTAGCTAGATATGGGGCCAACGCGCTAGCCTACTCTTATTACATATTCATGTATAGGTTGTCGGGAATGGCTAGGCCCAGATAAACACACCTATGAGGTTAGAAATCGCCAAGAGAAGTCATACAAAATTTGAACAGACTCAGTTAGTGACTCAGGGACTAGCACCACAAAATTACAGTAATACCCCCAGGCCAAGAGTTATGATAAGCTGCCTATGGGAGGTTAGGGCGGACTGCTCAGGAACATATTCGATTAGTAGCAGCCCCACAATTGTTCTATGTAGAGGACCAGTATTCCATAATAAGCCCATTATGGTCAGCTTTTACGAATAGAGTTGAGACAATAGTGATGACATAGTAACCCTCGCCAGGGTTAGCCCTATCTAGATTGGGTTTTTCCTTATAATGTGGATTGCTAGATGTTATTACCTATAGTGCCATGCTTGTAGGGGCAGTATGATGTCCGAAAGGATCAGATAGAGGCAGTGAGGACCATATTGAGTTCCATCAGATTGAGGTCGTGAGGGCCATATTGAGTTCCAGCAGATTGAGGCCATGAGGGACATATTGAGTTCCAATAGATAAATGTCATGAGGGTCATATTAAGCTACACCAGATAGAGGTCGTGAGGGCTGTATCCAGCTACAACAGTTACAGTATGATCCATAGTTGAGCCAAGGCTCGGGATCCAGATACAACAGTCACATTATGACCCATAGTCGGGCCAAGGCCTGGGGTCCAGACATTAGAGAATACATTATGACCCATAGTCGGGGCAAGACCTGGGTTCTAGACATCAGAGATTACACAATGACCCATAGCCGAGCCAAGGCTTGGGGTCTAGCTACACAGTTCAGACGGCTCAGATACAGATACAGTTACAGGAGCCCAGATGGCTCAGATATAGATATAGTTACTTGCAGAGTCTATAGGGTACCAATAAGGGTGTATAGACTGATTGGCACTTGCCGAGGCTTATGGGTGCCTAGGTAGGTTATTTCTGTGTTGCTTGCACCTTCCCGGCTTATGGGGGCCAGGTTAGGTTCTTGTTTGTAAGTTTATCTGCCAGTTATAGCTTATGAATGGGTAGTTGTATAGTTTTAGCTCATACATATGTAGTGACTTAATAGATGTAGGTTATGGAAAGGAAAGCTGATAGGTTAACTTCTGGCCCTTATTATTGTTCACTTTCAGTTTTTATCAGTCATACTTAGCTTCTATTATTGCCATACATATTTAGTATATATTGTATTGACACCTAACTATGGGGCGCTGCATACTTGCCTGCAGGTTAGACAGAAAGAGTTTAGGTTCTCCATTAGTAGTTGTTCAAAGTCAGCAAGTCGGCCAGTTCCTTTCATTGGCGAATTCCAGGTTGTAGAAAGTACAATTTTTTTTATTTATATAGCATTTGGGTAGGTCGGGGCCCTGTCCCGACCACTATTTGTATTCTTAGAGGCTTGCAGACTACAGTATCTAGTTAGTTAGTTATTGTTGGCCGTGTGGGGCCCATGTATGTCTTATTTAGGTGTTGGTCGTGTGGGGCCTAGTATAGTTGCTTATTTTCATTCCTGTTATAACTAGACAACATGGTGGTCTTGTCGGCACGTATAGGATTCCTATTATTACATTGTTGTTGGTTAGATGTCTTCCTTTACAGGTGGCCATGTCGGTAAGAGGCTATATTTACAGCCGAAATATAGCCCGTCTTTTCCTTGAATTAAGTTATAGGAATGCACCAGAAGTGCACCAGGTCATCAGGTCAGTTCAGATCCCAGTGTGGCATTAGGTGCCACTCATGTCTCCCAAGGCAGGGCATGACAGTATCAAGGGGCCAAGAAATGGACGTTGCATCTTGTATTTCCTGTCCCTTAAAGAAGGGATGTGCTTTGACTTTGTTGGCATGTCATACTTGAAGATGAAGCCACCTTGATCGTCCTCCTCAACTTCCTTCATTGACTTGATCTCCTCAGTCTCCATTTTGTCAACCAAGTTCAATGTTGAAAAATGATAAGAGAAAAGTTTAAGTTGCTCGCCTTTTAAGAATGCTTCTTGCTTGACATTCTCCTTTCCAAGTGCACTAGAGTCCTTGAGCATGGTTTGTTGGATGTCATTTGGAGGCTCTAGTGTCACTTCTTCAACCTTGGTATCTTGCATTTTTGCAATGTTGGTTGGTTGTCACAACTCTATGACTTCTTACAAGTTCACCTTGACTCCTTCTTCATCATCATTTTGAGCTTCCTTCCATGAGTCAAGTTGAGCTATGCCTCATTATTCACTTTTTCTTGTTATTCTCCTCAATGTATCCTCCGCTTCTTATTGTAGATATTTAATGATTCTATGGGCATGGAGGGGTTGACATTCTTTTCTACATTAGACTCCCGCTCCAAAAAAGGCTTGGACCATGGCTTCCATACGCCCATATGTATTTCTCCTTCCCTCACTTTCCATGACTTCATTCCTATCAAGATTAGGAGCATAACTTCTATCATAGCCACTATAACGAGAAGTGACATGTAATGCCCCGAAAATCCTAAGATTAGGCTCGGGAATTGAAATGGAGAAAATGAGATTTTCTGCACCATGTCACAGAATAAATCATCCTATGACCCGTGGGGTAGGCCATGAGTCGTGGAGTGACTTGGGGGGAAGGGTCAAGACTTGGTTTAAAATTTGGGAAATTGAGTGACCATGAGTCGTGGTCAACACCACGAGTCGTCATATAAGTTATGGTCAAGGGGTTGACTGAAAGTTGAGAAATTCGGACAGTGCACTTAACAGGTCCTCACCACGACTCATCTGGGACACCAAAAGTCATGGTGTCACCCATGGTGACCCCCGGTGGTTTTCAGTAGTGAAGATGTTGGGAGGTGACCACGAGTCGTGGTCACCGGTAACGGGTCATTGAGTAGCTCATGGTGGCCCATGAAAAGAAATCTTGGTTCGATGACAACGGAAGATGTCACGAGTCGTTAGGTCTCCTGACGACTCGTGAAGTTAGTCATTGGAAGGCTGTTGAATTTGAAGAAAATTTCCAGTGCACATCACGACTTGGCACAATGAGTCTTCCCTGACCTCACGACTCGTGGAGTGCCTCGTAAGGACTTGCAGGGTCCTTTTTCCTGAAAATTTTTTAGGGTGTTTTATGGAAATTTCTAAACTCCTAGACTTTAAACTACGCCATTTTAAGCCTTATTTCGGAGATATTAGGGGGATTGAATGGTTTCCCCCCCTCATTCCCCACGTTAACTCTCAGAAAGAATGATCGTACTTCTTCTCTCAAGAAAGAACTAGGTTTTCTCATTGGTGGAAAATTTCAAGCTTTCCTCTTCAGGGATTTCTAAGCCAGGTATGTGGAAATTTAACAAGGGAATAGTTCTTCCCTTGTGTCCCCAAAATTCTTCATTATTTCCTCTTTCAGTTTAGCCCTGTGGATTCGAAATGTAGAAGAGTGTCAGACTTATATCTTTAAAATTTCAAGTAGTATATTTCTCATGATTTTAATTGATTATTATTCTCTATTCTAGACATTTATGAGAATTAGATCTTGAGGAATAATTTAGCACTAAGTCTCAGCTTAGTAGTAATTTGATTCTTGCGGGTTGAACTAGTTTTCCCTATAGCTTGGTTCTATCAATTTTGGAATGCACGTATTGTTAGTTCATGTTGAAATTTCAGTTAGATTCATGTTAGTCTAGCCTTAGTTAGATTTTTAGCATACTCAGTATTGTCCAGAAATGTCAGTTGATCAGTTTGACCATAGTTAATTCTTGAGGTGTCGGTGATGTCTCCTAGTTATTAATATTAGACTCAGTATCAGATTTTAGTGGCAGTCTGACCAGTCTTAGAACACCAGTTACAGAATTCGGTTCGATAAGACTCTCAGGGTACCTCCAGATAGGTATTTCTGACTTAGTCTTGGGGCCCAGTTTTGAGCTATCATTTTAGTAGTCAGTCTAGGATTATTCAGTGGGAGTAGGACTTTACACGAAGAGGACCGAAGTTCGAGTGCACCCAGGTTCCCAAAACTACGTTGCTATTGTAGGTTATATTTTATTGGCCTCATGGCCCCAGACTTGTGATCACTCAGTTCATGCCTTTATATCCTGGCAAGGTATATTGGGTCCTACCGATGGGGTGTCTACATCGGACTCCACGTCTAGCTCACGTGATTATCTAGCTCACGTGGTTATATGTCGGTTATAGACTCTCCCACTAGTCAGCTCAGTTCAATCTCAGATTAGTCAGTTCAACACAGTATTTCAGATTAGTATCTCATATTTAGGACATATTTTTAACCATCAGACAGGGTCATTTCGACCATCTCAATATATCACAGTTTGTTCAGTTTCAGTATTTTAGTTGGTCATTGCATGTCTACAGTTTAATTTTTTTTTATCTCTGTATTATGGTTTCTCTCACTTACTCAGTACATTCAAAGTACTGACGCATACCTTTTATGGTGTATCATTTTATGATACAGCTACAGGTTCTCAGTCTCAACACCGTTAGCAGACCTCGCTCAGAAGTTTCAGCTGCATCATTGGTGAGTCATCATCTTTCAAGGACGGGAATTATTTCTTTTCAGTTATATTTCTTCATCTAGACTTAGAGTTAGTTGGGGGCTTGTCCCAACAACTCATTAGATAGAGGGCTTTCAGACACAGATATGATTCAGATTTTCAGCTTTGGTTAAGTTGTTTTAAACTTTATGATTTACTTCTTCTTCATAAATGTTTTATTTTTGTTATTTTAAAGCTTCCACTATGTTTTTACTCAGAATGCCAGTGTTATGATAGATCATAGGTTGACTTGGGGTTACTGGTGATTTCAAGTGCCATGTCCTATTTAGGGTATAGACTCGGGGCGTGACATGACCCCATTTAGGCATCCATCCCAATGTCTCCTCTAACTACCACATAATGTGCATCTATACCCACCATAGGAAAGAGAATGTGCAGTCATCTCCCTTCTAGGGGCATATTTTCTATCTTGCAAATAGTGTGGTCCTCCATAATAGGGACATGAGTTGTTATGATAAGGGTTGCAACCAACAAACCTTCTTTCATTCCACGATGCCATCATACAACTACAAACAAACAACAACAAAAACAAAAATAAAAACAAAACAAGATGTAAAACAAAAATGCAAAACTAGTTCGAATCAATAAATAACTAATGTCTTATCATAACTCAATTCCTCGACAATGGCGCTATTTTTTATAACGTTCAAACAACACTCCTCTTTAACTAAAGAGCGTAAACAGTCGTTGTACCAAAATAAATATCCCGACGGATGTCGGGGTCGAATCCCACAGAGAATCGAGTCGATAATTCAAGAGTTATAAACTAATTCAAACTAGAACGCATAATTGTTCAACATTTGAAAAGTAAAATTAGGGGAAAATTAAAGGAAAATAACTATCTAATTATAAACTAAGACTAATTAGGGAAAATTCCAATTGAAGAAATCACAAGTGATATGGCTAGGGGCATTCTATAGATGAGATCTCAACTAAATTGTGAATTTCTTCAATGCCTTAGACCCATAATTAGCAATGATACTAGTGGGTAATTCATATTCTCTTGTTTTTTAACCATAAGAATGTTTATGCCTTGGGTTCTTTCAAACCCTAAAGCCAATTCAAGTAATCAACCACACAAGCTTGAGGAAGGACTAGCTATTTCGAGCTTTGACCTTTAATAGAGTAAAAATGTGGGTCTTAACTATATCTAGCTTAATCCCACACAAACACACTCCAATTCCTTACTATTATCTTCTCACCCAATTCTCACCTTTCTCTCTCAAGAAAAAGCAAGAAAAATAAAGAACAATTTATGTTCGCAAACCATCTATTTTAGCAATTATAACTTGGGAAAAGATAATAGATCTACAATTTCAATAGGAATCCAAAAGTAATTTATCAAAATCCAATCAAATTAATAAATCCACCATGAATATACCTCTAGCTAGGAAATTAGTAAAGCATATTTAAAGGTAGAGAGAAGATACAAAGAGGATTCCCCTCACATTCATCACATTAGCTTCACAAAAATTGGCTTCACAAGCTCTTACAACAATGATGGAATTCTCCCAATTTGGATTAAATAAAAAGAAGAAGAAAAGTACTATCTAACTCTACAACTCTATGGTGAAAAAATTCTACCAAAAATTCTATGAAAAAGATAAAGTCTAGATGAATGAATTATTGAATGACCCCTTTAGTGGTTTACAATGGAGGTAATAAAATATATTTACTTTTGTGTGAACAGCCTTTCAAAAGTTCCCTTGGAGGCTTCTAGGAGCTTTGGGAACCATTCTAGATGTTTTTGCCCTAGCATCAGCAAAATTGTGTCACTTGCCCTTCGAACTGTGAACAACTGGTGCCAAACTGCGAACAGCCGGTACCAACCTACAAACAGCCGGTGCCAACCTATGAACAGCCGATGCCAACTTGTGAACCACCAGTGAATAGTTAGCGCCAACCTTCGAAGAGCCGGTTGGTTAGCCAGTCTGGGCAATAACTTTGGCACTTCGCTCGCGTTTCACCCTTTCGGATCTGCGTTTAGCCGATTCAAAGAATTTCCTTGCAACTCTTCTTGATCTCAAATCTTCCATTATCTTTGGCTCATCTTCTTCATATACTAACTCATCAAATTTCATCTGAAACTTCATGTGTTTTTCTCCAATTCATGCTTTCTCCACTCACGTCAAGTGCCTATAAAGAATCAAAGAGAAAGAGCATAAAATACACATAAACGACTCGAAAACTAGGTAAAAACTCATGCTTAGGAGCCTAACATATTGATAAATTTCCAACTCATCAGAGGCCCTTACAATGTCCTAATATTAATCTTTCCATACTTTTCATGTTCTTCACACTAAAAATTAATGCTTGCAATGTTGATATTGGAGACGTACTTATGTGAAAAAGACATCCAATTCTTTCTGAGAAAGGGGATGTCATTGAAACACCAGACCTTATTAATTTATGATAAATAGTTGTTAGCTTTATTAATAGTTGTGAACAAATGGTCACGATATTTGATTGGGAGGATGACGAATATAAATTATTCATGTTTTTTAATAGATAAATTAATATTTTTAAATAAAATCATGAATAAATATATTTAATTATNATTATCATATTTCTAATAAATCACGTAGGAAAAAGAATATATGGTAAATGAGAAAAAGAAATAATGAAGATGTAAGCCAAGAAAGGAAGATGTATTCGTAAAAAATTCATCAAAGACTACATAAGAAAAGAAATAAAAAGTTATGAAATTTTTCATCAAGACCTGTGAATTTGTTACCAAGCTTCAATGATAAATTTTCCATCATAAGTTCTCACCAAAATTTCATGAGAATTGTCATGCTAAATTCTCATCAAGACCTCATGATGAATTGACATTGTCTTGCAAATTCTCACCAAGACTTTGATAGAATTTTTTTATTTTTTTATAAATAGGCACATATTTACTGAAGGAAGGACATTCAACATCCAGTACTACTTCCTATCTAGTTTTCTAAGGAGGAAGAGAAAGAGTTAATCTTGATCTTTTTTTTAGTCTTCTTCTTGTAGTAGAAGTATTTTTAATTCCTTAAATTTTATTTATCTTACTCCATAATAGAGTAATTTCTTTCAGTTAAGATAGTTGATGAAACTTGATACATTTTTAATATCATTTCAGTTTAAACATCTTGACTTGAAATTTTCCATTTCTATTTCAACTTGTGCTGCAATGGTAGTTTCAATTAATCACTACTATCACGTTTATATATTTTATCTCTAGATTATTTTTATATTAGTTTTATAATTTTCACAGAGTAAAACTAGTATATTATTACTAATGAGTAAAATAGTAGAGTGAAAGTAATTTTTAGTTATCCATTATTTTAATTCATTGATCTTATTTTTTTAGTTTTAATTTTTGTGGAGGAACTAACTCAAACAAGTTTATTAATTTAGATAATCTTTATCTTATTTCTTTCAGTTTTAATTCTCACGGATGGACTAATTCAAATAAGTTTATTGATTTGAGGGGTCTTTATCTTATTTTTCAGTTCTAGTTCTCACAGAGGAATTGACTCAAATAAATTTATTGATTTAAAGGCTAATCACAAAAGGTCTTTACACCTTTTAGCATAGTTCAGACAAGAAGTATTTTGGTTTAATTTTCACCTGTCTTAAATCAATTAATTGACATAACCTTATGGAGTTTTAATTAATAATTTATCTCTTAGTGAGCAAAATATAATTATTTTAGCAATAAGAAATTATTC
>JACEIK010000131.1:118752-135644 GCA_018107945.1 Datura stramonium | reverse complement strand
TTTGTTAAATCTTCTACCTATAATATCTCATTATTATTTTTATCACAAATTCCTCTCATCCTATCTTTGTAACTTTCTTACATATTATTTTATTTTTATCTGTTGTTAATTACTACATATTATTTTAGTTAATTCTGTTTCTTTTTATTAGTGTCAGCCTAATTGCTAATATTTTTATTTATATGTAAAAAAACATACTAGTATTTTTTTTTACTATTTGTATTAATATGTAGTTTTTTTCTTTATTCAATTCTACTACTTTGCAAACTAATTTTAATTTATTTTACTTACACAATTTTAGATAATTTATGACCCATTCTTCTATAAAGAAGTTGGTCAATTACGATCCTAGAATTGAAAGATCTTTGCTATTTCGCAGGAAAGAACAAATATCGTCTCAAGGCATAACTTGTGACAAAATGAATCATCAATTAGGAAATAACATTAATGTAATATCCCGAAAGCCCTATTATTAGACCCGAGGGTTGAAACGGAGAAAATAGGATTTTTCAGGATGAGTCGTCCAGTGACTTGTGAGGTGCACCACGAGTCGTTAGGTGACTTGTGGAGTGAAGGGTGGACTTGGTTGGATTTTTTGGTTTGAGGGCTGACCACTGGTGAGGCCATGAGTCGTGGTCAGCACCATGAGTCGTTATGTTAGTCGTGGTTAGGAGTTTGATTCGAAGGTTGAAGATTCTGCAGTGCTCCTAACGACAAGTCACCACGAGTCGTCGGGCACACCACAAGTCGTGGTGTCCCTCGTGGTGACCAGTGATGATAAGCTTCCAGTGCTGGCAACGAGAGTAGACCACGAGTCCTGTTCCTTGACAACAAGTCGCCAGTCCCTCATTGGGACTGACAGTGTGTATTTTCCTATGAATTTAGTAAGGACATTTTCGTAATTTCTAAGTTCCTAAGGCCTAAACTACATCGGTTTAAGCTCAGATAAGTGTGTTTTAAGAGGGCTTAGTTCATTCTAAGACTATTCCCCTCCATGCATGCAAGCCCAGTAGTTTCAAAGGGTGATCAAGCTTAGGATTCATGAAGTTCTTCCCCAAATTTCTTTAGACATTCAAGAGGATTGTGTAATAAGAATTTTTCAGGTATGTAGGGTTATGAATGGGTGTATCCATCCACTCCTATGCCCAATCCCTCTTCAATTTTATGTGGTTTCTAAGTTGATTAATCTATGGGGTTATAACCCAACTTGTGAATTCTCTAAGCATCTATCATGGGTATTCTTTATATATGTTTCAAATATTGAATTATGATTCATGGGCATGTTTTATAATATTTTGAATTACAAATTTTGATTTCGAAGTTTTACAAATAAGATGCCCATCTGTGGAAGTTCATGAAAAGATGAGATTATGATCTATGCTTCTAGTTAAGATGAGATTTTCATGATGAAAGTATGATTTCGAATTACCCATGTCTATGTTCATATTTGGAGTAATCAAAGTCTATTTCAAGCATGTATAAGTATTTGGCAAGCTCATATGATCAAGTATGTTTAAAGATTTATCTGAATTTCATTTTATTAGCTTACCGCATGGTTTTGGAGTCTAGACTCCCACTCTTATTCAGCTTGTGGTATGGTTTGAGCCAAGGCTCTTCATGTTATGTTTTCAGAATATGTGTGTCATGTCATGATTCAGCTTCGTCACTAGATGATGGTCAGCTTCACTGAAAAATAATGGAGAGCATATGCATGTTTTTGGGAGTAGTATCTTGCACAGAGTAGGCTAAAGGTTAGTCAACCCTACGCCTCAGAACTATGTGCCAACGTAAGTATGTTCAGATTATTTGGGACCTCCCTTGTGAGCTTCCCCTTCCCTTGAGGGGAATTCATCTTGAGATCGATATTATGGTAGCATCCTTAGCCCTGACAAGGATTTGGATGGCTCTGCCCACTTAAGTGTAGTAGTTGAGACCACGTAAGCTATATCGTGGTAATATCGGTTATATGACGAGTCTCCTATTATTCTTCATAATTTTAGTTATGCATGTTCATCGCTCCTTTTATTATGTGTTCAGCAGGTTTGAACCAATGTTCAGTTTACTATGACTAACAGTTTTCAACATTGGGTCATTCGATTCAGTTATGATATTCAGTTATGTTTAAGTCAAGTTTACAGATTGTAGCATACAAGCCGTACTCTCAGACTCTTATGATGAACTATTTATGATATGCATGATCTCTAATTTTACTTACTTATCAGTTTTATTTACCTTGCATACACGGTACATTTCACGTACTGACTGCATGCTCTATGTTGTATCATTTCATGATACAGGCTCAGACATTCAGATTCAGTCCCGCCGCTAGCTAGATCTTTAGTGTTAACATCTCCCAGTCAGAGTTGGTGAGTCCTCATCTTTGGAGGGCCCTTATCAGTTATATTCAGTATCTTCAGTTTCAAACTTCAGTGAGTTAGTAAGGGTCTTGTCCCATCAACTTGTCAGTAGTAAAGGCTTATCAGACATAGTATGTATTCAGCTTCAAACTTGTATTATGTATTCAGTGTTATTCGATGTTATCAAATTTTCAAACTTCTGCTATGTTATATGTTAGATTTCCCCGTTTAAAATGTTGGGCTTAGATGTTATGTTCATCCCATGGGTCGACTGGAACCTCTCAGGGTTCTTTGTCCCGTGTCTCGATCTGAGCCTATATTCAGGTCGTGACAAATTTAGTATCATAGCATTAGGTTTTGAAGTATCCTATGATTTTTGAAAGTCGCATTAAGTAGAGTCTTTTTCATGGGNGTGAAGTCTGCCACACCTATGACGAAGAGGTTATGAGAAGTTTAGAAAATGTTCTCTTCTTTCATGATCTATGTTGTGCAATAAATTGTCTCTCTATCCTTCTCACTCATGCTATACTCATTTACAGAATTATGCCTCCTCGCCAAGTTAATGGAAGAAGGAACATAAATGGAAATGGCCACGAGAATAAAAACAGAGATGGGCACCAACAGGCCCCACCAGCCCCTGAGGATCATGTACCCGAGCAAGTGGCCCATGTAGAGTTTAGGGCTGCCATATAGATGCTAGCTCAGGCTTTGACCACCCAGGTCAACCAACAAGCGGTAGCGCATGTCCCTTAGAATAGGAATGCGGCAACGGCGAGAGTCGGAGATTTTCTGAGGATGAACCCTCCGGAGTTCCTTGGGTCAAAGGTGGACGAGGATCCACATGAGTTTATTGATGAAGTTCTGAAGATAACCCGGATTATGGGGCTGAAGAGGGAGGAGTGCGCAGATTTATCCTCGTATTAGTTTATAGGGGTTGCGCACATATGGTTCAGGCAATGGAAGGATAACAGAATAGTTGGAGTAGGTCCTATTAATTGGGATGAGTTTCATACCGCGTTTCTGGATTGATTTTTCCCTCATGAGATGAGGGAGATTAAAGAAACTGAGTTTGTGAACCTAAGATAGGGTAACATGATGGTTCAGGAGTGTGCTTTGGAGTTCACCCTCTTGTCAAAGTATGCACCTAAGATGGTGGCATACCAGAGGGCTCGAGTGAGTTGATTTGTGCATGGGATAGAAGATTATTTGGTCAAAGATTGCCAGACCATGATGCTTCATCAGGACATTGACTTTCCTCAAATAGTTCTATATGCCTAGCAGATAGAGGCGGTACAGGTGAGTGAATGGGAGAGAGAGGCCAAGAGGGCCAGGACCGGTAGCTTTGGATTCTTCCAATAGAGACCTGGTGGTGGGCATCGTCAGTAGTCTCACCAAAGATCATCAGCCCCAGCCATTAACTATGAGTGTGCCATCCAGATTTAGGCGTGACCAGAGGGGATGAGCATCAGTCTCTCAGGGTCAGGGGAGAAAACCCGCAGAGTCCAACATCCTAGAGTGTGGCAGGTGTGGCCGGAGACACACGGGCCACTGTTTAGCCGATTTAGGTGCTTGTTTCGGGTGTGGGAAGCCCAGACATATGCTTAGAGATTATCCAGTAGCCAGACAAGGCCATGATAGGGCTGAGGCCCATCCACTAGCTTAGCAGCCCCACTAGCAAGCTCAGCTCAGCAGGGTGCATCTACTAGTGCAGGTGGTGGTTAGCGCTAGAACAGATTCTATGCCCTAGCATCTCGTCAGGAGCAGGAGGTCTCCCCAGATACAGTCACTGGTATGTTACGAGTATTCCACCTTGATGTGTATGCATTGTTAGATCCAGGGGCTACTTTATCTTTTGTGATGCCCTATGTTGCTAGTAGTTTCGGAGTCAATCTCGAAATCCTATCAAAACCATTCTCAGTCTCTACTCTATTCGGTGATTTAGTTATCGCTTGACGGGTATATAGACATTGCCCTGTCATAATCCTTCAGAAAGTCACCTCAGCAGATTTAGTAGAGCTAGCCATGATAGATTTTGATGTTATCTTTGGCATGGATTGGCTACATGCATGTTATGACTCAGTAAATTGTAGAACCCATGCAATAGAGTTTTGATTTCTGGGTGAGCCAGTTCTAAAGTGGAAAGGTAGTTTAGTTGTGCTAGTAGGTCGCTTCATTTCCTACCTTAAGGATAGAAAGATGATTTCTAAGGGTGGTGTGTACCATCTAGTTAGGGTTAAGGATGCTACGTTCGAAACACCAACTATCCAGTCAGTTTTTGTAGTGTGCGAATATCCAGAAGTGTTTCCAAATGATCTACCGGGAATTCCACCTGAGCGGGAGATTGATTTTGGTATTGACCTTCTTCCTGATATGCAACCTATATCTATTCCTCCTTACAGAATGGCTCCAGTGGAGCTAAAGGAGTTGAAAGAGCACTTGAAAGATCTCTTAGACAAGGGTTTCATCAGACCTAGCAAATCCCCGTGGGGTGCACCAGTGCTCTTTATCCGAAACAAGGATGGTTCCCTTAGGATGTGCATTTACTATCGGCAATTGAATAAAGTCACCATCAAGAATAGGTATCCTCTTACCAGGATTGATGATTTGTTTGACCAGCTTCAGGATGCCAAGTGTTTCTCAAAGATAGACCTCAAATCCGTATACCATTAGCTTAGTGTTTGGGAGAGTGACATTTTGAAGACAGCCTTCAGGACTTAGTATGGTCACTATGAGTTTGTAGTTATGTCTTTTGGGCTAACGAATTCTCCTGCAACTTTTATGGATTTGATAAACAGGGTGTTCAAGACATATTTAGATATGTTTGTGATTGTGTTCATAGATGATATTCTCATACACTCTCGGAGCGAGGAGCATGTCGCTCATTTGAGGGTGGTGCTACAAACATTGAAGGATCGTCAGTTGTATGCTAAGTTTAGTAAATGTGAGTTTTGGTTGAACTCAGTGGCGTTTTTGGGTCATGTGATATCAAGTGAAGGTGAACAGGTAGACTCTCAAAAGATAGAAGCGGTGAAGAATTGGCCTAGACCAATGAGTCCTTCGGATGTCAGGATTTTCTTGGGTTTAGCTAGTTACTACCGGAGGTTTTTTGAAGGGTTTTCATCCATTGCAACACCATTGACTAAGTTGACCCAGAAGAAAGTGAAGTTTCGATGGTCAGAGGCTTGTGAGAAGAGCTTCCAAGAATTGATGATTCGACTCACCTCAACACCAGTGTTGACCCTACCTGAGGGTACAGATGGGTTTGTGGTATATCGTGACACCTGGAGGAATGGTCTTGGTTGTGTATTAATGCAGCATGGTAAAGTTATAGCCTATGCTTCTAGGTAGTTGAAGGTCCGTGAAAAGAACTATTTAACTCATGACCTCGAGTTGGTGGCGTAGAATTTTCCTTAAAGATTTCGAGACATTATCTGTACGGGGTTCATGTGGATGTGTTTATAGATAAAAAAAAGCCTATAGTACGTGTTTACCCAAAAGGATCTAAATCTACATCAGAGAAGGTGGTTGGAGCTTCTTAAAGATTATTATATGAGTGTCCTTTATCACCCGAGAAAGGCTAATTAGTGACAGATGCTCCTAACAGGCTTTCTATGGAGAGCGTGACCCATGTATATGAGGAGAGGAAAGAGTTAGTGAAGGATGTGCATCGGCTTGCACGACTTGGAGTTCATCTTGTTGACTTGACGAATGGTGGTGTCATTATTCAGAATGGATGAGAATTTTCATTGGTAATGGAGGTCAAAGCTAGACAAGATGAGGATCCTATTTTAGTAAAGTTGAAGGAAGTTGTTCGAAATCAAAATGTGGAGGTCTTCTCCCAAGGGGAGATGGTGTGCTACGATATCAAGGTCATTTGTGTGTACCGAGAGTTGATGACTTGAGAGAGCGAATATTGCATGAGGCTCATGGTTCCAGATATTCTATACATCCAGGTGCCACCAAGATGTACCTTGACCTACGAAAAGTTTATTGGTGGAATGGTATGAAGAAGGACATAGCAGAGTTTATGGCTAAGTGTTCAAACTGTCAACAGGTGAAGGTGGAACATCAAAGACCTAGAGGTGTACTCCAAGATATTAGCATCCCTAATTGGAAGTGGGAGGAGACCAATATGGACTTCATTACAGGTTTGCCTCGTACTCGTTGACAATATGACTCTATTTGGGTTGTTGTAGACAGGTTGACCAAAGCATCACATTTTCTATCGGTCAAAACTACCAACTCAGTGGAGGATTATACTAAGTTATACATTTGGGAGTTAGTTTGGTTGCATGGAATGCCCTGGTCCATTATATCAGATAGAGGTACTCAGTTTACCTCCCAGTTCTAGAGATCATTTCAGAAGGGACTAGGTACTTAGGTTAAGCTCAGTACAACTTTTCACCCGCAAATAGATGGGAAGGCTGAACAGACCATTCAGACTCTTGAGGACATGTTGATAGCGTGTGTGATTGATTTCAAGGGTAGTTAGAATGTTCATTTGCCTCTCATTGAGTTTGCATATAACAATAGCTACCATTCCAGCATTCAGATGGCTCCGTTTGAGGCTCTCTATGGGCGGAGATGTAGATCGCCTATTATTGGTTCGAAGTTGGTGAATCTGCATTGATAGGACGAGATTTAGTTTATGAGGCTTTGGAGAAGGTTCATCATATAAGGGAAAGACTGAAAATAACTCAGAGTCGCCAAAAGTCCTATGCGGATGTGAGGAGAAGAAAACATGAGTTTGAAGTTGATGATTGGGTGTTTCTGAAGGTGTCACCCATGAAGGGAATGATGAGGTTCAGAAAGAAAGGGAAACTCAGTCCCCGTTATGTTGGCATATACCGGATTGTGAGACGTATTGGAAATGTGGCCTATGAGTTGGAGTTTCCCTCAGAATTATCTTCAATTCATCCAGTTTTCCATGTATTTCTCTTAAAGAAGTGTTTGGGTGATTCAACTCTGGTTGTTCCGGTGGAGAGCGTAGGTGTGAAGGATAGCCTTAGCTATGAGGAGGTTCCGATGGAAATACTTGCTCGTTAGGTTCGAAAACTAAGAATAAAGAAGT
Organism: Datura stramonium; assembly: GCA_018107945.1. Taxonomy (NCBI): domain Eukaryota; kingdom Viridiplantae; phylum Streptophyta; class Magnoliopsida; order Solanales; family Solanaceae; genus Datura; species Datura stramonium. The sequence goes on along the minus strand of JACEIK010000131.1, from coordinate 128,216 downwards.
GGCCTTAGTCATGGTTTTATGGAGGAATCAGCATGTCGAGGGAGCTACATGAGAAATCAAAGCAGATATGATGGCTAAATACCCACAACTATTTCTTTCCGGCTCAGTTTCAGCTTGAGGTATCAGTTTCCTCCCTAGTACCCTATTCAGTTTCATGTTCAGTTCATGTACCCTAGTTTTTTTCATGTCAGTGCATGTATGTATGATTTATGAATTCAGTTCAGTCATATTGTTCAGTTCGGAGTCAGTCACTCCGTCAGTTATCAACTTTAAGTGTTTAATATTTGATATGGAAGTTGCATTTCTTAGCTTTTCAGTATGTTTACCCACATTCGAGGATGAATGTTCCCAAGGGGGAGGTATTGTAATACCCTGAAAGCCCTAAGATCATAACCGAAGGTTGAAATAGAGAAAATAGGATTCTCTGCACTAGGTCACAGGATGAGTCGTCCAGTGACCTGTGAGGTGCACTACAAGTCGTTAGGTGACTCGTGAAGTGAAGGGTGGACTTGGTTCGATTTTTGGTTTGAGGACTGACCACGGGTGAGGCCATGAATCGTGGTCAACACTACGAGTCGTTATGTTAGCTGTGGTCAGGAGTTTGATTTAAAGGTTGAAGATTTTGCAGTGCTCCTAATGACTAGTCACCATTAGTCGTCGGGCACACCACGAGTCATGGTGTCCCTCGTGGTGACCAGTGATGATAAGCTGCCAATGTTGGCAACGAGAGTAGACCACGAGTTGTGGTCCCTGACGATGAGTCATCCAGTCCCTCGTTGGGACTGCCAGTATGTATTTTCCTGCGAATTTAGTAAGGGCACTTTCATAATTTCTAAGTTCCTAAGACCTAAACTATGTCGTTTTAAGCTTAGATAAGTGTTTTTAAGAGGGTTTAGTTCATTCTAAGACTATTCCTCTCCATGCATGCAAGCCTAGTAGTTTCTAAGGGTGATCAAGCTTAGGATTCATCAAGTTCTTTCTCAAATTCCTATGGGCATTCAAGAGGATTGTGTAATTAGAATTTTCTAGGTATATAGGGTTATAAATGGGTATATCCATCCACTCCCATGCCCAATCCCTCTTCAATTTCATCTGGTTTCTAAGTTGCTGAATCTATGGAGTTTTAACCCAGCTTGTGAATTCTCTAAGTATCTATCATGGGCATTCTCTATGTATATTTCAAATGTTGAATTATGATTCATGGGCATGTTTTATAATGTTTTCAATTGCAAATTTTGATTTTGAAGTTTTACAAATAAGATGTCCATCTATGGAAGTTCATGAAAAGATGAGATTATGATCTATTCTTCTAGTTAAGATGAGATATTCATGTTGAAATTATGATTTCGAATTACCCATGTCTATGTTCATGTTTTGAGTAATGAAAGTCTATTTCAATCATGTCTAAGTATTGGTATAGCCCATATAATCAAGTATGTTTCAAGATTTATCTAAATTTCATGATATTAGATTACCACATGATGTTGGAGCCTAGACTCTCACTCTCTTTCAGCTTGTGATATGGTTTGAGCCAAGGCTCTTCATGCTATGTTTTCAGAATATATGTGTCATGTCATGATTCAACTTCGTCACTAGATGATGGTTAGCTTCGTTGAAAAATGATAGAGATTATATGCATGTTTTTGAGAGTAGTGTCTAGCACCGAGTAAGGCTAAGGGTCAGTCAACTCTATGCCTTAGAACTACGTGCCAACATAGGTTTGTTCAGATTATTTAGGATCTCCCTTGTGAGCTTCCCCTTCCCCCAAGGGTCCTTCAGCTTGATATCAATATCATGGTAGCGTCCTTAGCAGTGGCAAGGCTTTGGATGGCTCTGCCCACTTGAGTGTAATAGTCGGAACCACGTAAGCTTTATCGTGATAATATCGGTTATATGACGAGTCTCCCATTATTCCTCATGATTTCTGTTATGCATGTTCATCAGTCATGTTATTATGTTTTCAAAAGTCTTGACCCATTGTTCATTTTACTTATGATTAACAGTTTTCAGCTTTGGGTCATTCGATTCAGTTATGTTTAAGTCATGTTTACAGATAGTAGCATACAAGCTGTACTCTCAGACTCTTATGATGAACTATTTATGATATGCATGATCTCTGATTTTACTTACTTAGCGGTTTTATTTACCTTGCATACTCGGTACATTTCACGTACTGACCGCATACTCTATGTTGTATCATTTCATGATACAGGCTCAGACATTCAGGCTTAATCCCGTCGTTAGCCAGATCTTCAGTGCTAGCATATTCTAATCAAAGTTGGTGAGTCCTTATCTTTCGAGGGCCCTTCTTATCAGTTATATTCAGTATTTTCAGTTTCAGACTTCAGTGAGTTAGTTGGGGTCTTGTCCCATCAACTCGTCAGTAGAAGAGGCTTATCAGACATAGTATGTATTCAGCTCCAGACTTGTGTTATGTATTTAGTTATTCAATGTTATCAGATTTTTAGACTTTCACTATGTTATAGGTTAGATTTCTGCATTTAAAATATTGAGCTTGGGTGTTATGTTCATGCCATGGGTCGACTTGGACCTCTCGAAGTTATTTGTCCTATGTCTCGATTCGAGCCTATGTTTGAGTCGTGAAAATTAATCCACTGGAGATTCCACCACCAGTCCATGTAGAAGATCAGTTTAATGAAGTGGGGCCAAGATCAACAAATAAAATCTTAAGGGATTCTTCAAGACCAGAGTGCTTCAATTGTGAATCCAGTGTTAGAAATCTCCAGTGGGACCCAACAACTTTTATTTGAAGTCAGGATAGGCCTAATTCAAACAATTCAATAATCTTGTATCTTTACTGGTGATCCAAGTGAAGATCCACACAGTCATTTTATTAATCTTTTAGAACTTGTTGAAACTGCTAAGTATAATGGAGTGCCTCCTGAAGCAATAAAGTTAATGCTAGTTTCTTTTTCTTTAAAAGGAGATGCGAAGACTTGGTTATGAAGTTTCCCTTAAGGGTCTATTACCACATGGGACCAAATGACTCAGAATTTTTTGAACAAATATTTTTCTCCTGCTAAAACAACAAAATTAAGACAAGATACATCTAATTTCTTGCAGACTACTGAGTCAGTTTATCAAGCATGAGAAAGATTAAAAGAAATTTAAAACATCCACATTATGACATTTCCGAACATATGTAATTGTTCATTTTCTATGATGGTGTAAAATCTTTCTCTAGAAATGTGATAGATACAACTGCAGAAGGTTCAATAATGGGAAAGACAACTGAAGAAGCATTGCACTTGTTGAATGAAATTTATGAAAATGCTATCTAGTGGCCCTCTGACCATGTAATCATCAAGAAAGAAGTTATTGTTAATCAAGCGATGCTTTAAACACACTAATGCAATAAATTATTTTTTTGGCATAAAAATTTAAATCTTTTCAGGTAAAACACAACAACCAAGTCAGTTTGAGGCTTGTGACATGTGTCGAGGAAACCATCTGAACCATAAATGTCAAGCGACCAATCAAAATGATGAACAGGTCAAAACCATCAGATATAAGTCGTATCCTTTTGGAAGTCTAATGGCACAAAAATATCTAGGATTTCAATTGAGCAATCCAAATAATACTGAAAACTCTGAGAGCTTTCAAAAGCAATAGGTACGAAATCCACCTAGTTACTCGAATCAAAGTCGTAGGTGACCAAATTTCAGACCTTATCAGCAAAGGCTTCAATAAGCTCATTCAAGTCTTGATGACCTTTTGTACAAGTATATTAAGGTCACTCATGAAAAGATGAAAAATTTGGTAATTCAATTAAGAAAACTGGCAACACTTGTGTTAGAAAAGATTCAACGTCCCTTATCAAGTAATACAGAGAAAAATTCAAAAGAGTACCTTAAGGCCATTGCCTTACGGTCAGGTAAGGAACTTCATGAACCTTATGCAGATAGATAAAAAAAATATATGTCAGAACCACAGTAAATAAGAGTAAGAATGTTGAAATACCCAATGAACCATCAGAAGAAATAGAAGTTAAGAAAAAGAAAGAAAAAAAATATTGAAAAAATAACTCCTCTCCTTGTGAAAATTTCTTTTCCACAAAATTGAAAAGAGAAAAATTTGATAGTCAATTTGCAAGGTTTTAAGATATTTTAAAACAAATTCACAATAATGATTTTTTTTACTGATGCTTTAATGCAAATGCCTTCATATGTAAAATTTTTGAAAGATATTTTGTCAAGCAAAAGAAGATTAGAAGAATTTTTTTGGTAATGCTTTCTGAGAAATACAGTATTGTACTTCAAAATAAGCTACCAAAAGACTTAGTGATCTAGGTAGTTTTAAAATTCCATGCACTTTGGTTGGCGTATATTTAAAAAAGGCACTTTGTGATTCTAGAGATTCAATAAATTTGATGCCATTTCTATCTTTAGAAAATTCAATTTTGATGAAACAAAAGACAAATATGTTTCTCTTCAATTTATGGATCAAAGTACTAAGAAACCTAAGGGAACAATTGAAAACATGGTTGTAAGAGTAGATAAGTTTATTGTCCCTATAGGTTATATAGTAATTGAAATGAAGGAATGTCCTGATGAACCAATTATTTTAGATAGACCATTTCTTGATACAGGTGGAGAAATTAAAGATGTTTATCAAGGACATCTAATGATGAGAGTTGATAAAGAAAGAATCATTTTGATATGTAAAAAATACTAAGATTTTCAGAAAATGAGACAACATCTTCATGCTTTTCAATTGACATAGTTAGTGATTTTGCAAATAAATACAAAAATGATCAATTAATTTTAGAATCAATGAAAAGATTCTTGGCCACGTCAAGCACAACACAGGATGATGATCCCACCATAAAAGGAGAAGTCGAATTATTGAAAAGAGATTTTGAGGATGATGAGATGCAATCAAAAAAATTTCAATAAAAAATTAAACTCAAAATTTTCCCATCTCATTCAAAATATGTTTATCTTGAGAAAAAATTATTTTCAATAATTATTTCATCTTCTCTAACTACAGAATAAGATGATAGTTTGATTGAAATACCACGAGCATGCAAAGGAGCTTTAGGATGGACTATAGTAGATATCAAAGGGATTAATTTAGCTATTTGCACGCACCAAATTCTCACGGAGGACAACTACAAACCAATAGTCTAGCCTCAAAGGAGATTTAATCCTATATTGCACAAAGTTGTGGAAAATGAGATGATAAAATTACTAGTTGTAGGTATCATTTACCCCATTTCTGATAGCCCTTGAGTAAGTCCTGTTCAAGTAGTACAAAAAAAGGAGGTACGACAATTGTAAAAAATAAAAATAATGAACTCATACCTGCAAGAACAATTACAAGATGGAGAGAATGTATTGATTACAGACGTCTCAATGATTCTACCAGAAAAGGTCATTTTCCTTTGCTTTTTATTGATCAAATATTAAAAAGAATTGCAGGATATAGTTTTTACTGTTTTCTCAGTGGATATTCAACTTATAACCAGATACCTATTGCACTTGAAGATCAGGGGAAGACAACAGTTACATGTCCTCATGGAACATATGCATATAGGAGAATGTCATTTGGTCCATGCAATGCCCATGCTACATTTCAACATTACATGTCAATTTTTTTTAACATGATTGAAAAATTCTTGAAATTTTTATGGATGATTTCACACTATTTGGTATGACATTTGAAGATTGTATTCACCACATGACCTTAATTCTTAAAAGATGCGAAGAGACAAATTTTAATTCTTAATTTGAAAAATATCATTTTATGATAACAGAGAAAAATGTTTTAGGGCATAAAATCACTGTTATAGGAATAGAAGTTGATAAGACAAAAATTGATCTCATAGTAGGATTACCCTCTCCCATAACTATTAAGGGCATTAGAAGTTTTCTCGGTCATGCAAGTTTTTACAGAAGATTCATAAAAGACTTTTCAAACCTTTGACTAATCTCTTGATGAAATATATTAAGTTTGACTTTTCAGGTGATTGTTTGAAGGAATTTGAAACTCTTAAGGAGAAATTATTAATTGCACCTGTAGTTGTATCAACTGATTGGAACCAGCCTTTTGAGGTTATGTGTGATCTTAGTGATATTAGTGTGGGTGCTGTTTTAGGTCAGAGGAAGAATAAAATTTTTATTGTCCCATTTACTACACTAGTAGGACATTGAATGAGGCTCCATTGAATTATGCCGCAACTGAAAAAGAACTACTAGCGATGATATTTGCATTCGATAAATTCCGTTCCTATTTGATAGGGACCAAGGTCACTGTATTTACTAATCATGCAGCTTTAGAATACCTTTTAGTAAAGAAAGATACTCGACCTAGATTGTTAATACGAATTTTACTTCTTCAAGAATTTGACCCTGAGATAAAGAATAAAAAAGGAACAGAGGATTAGGTAGCTGATCATTTGTCAAGATTAGAAAATTCTCCTTTTGAGTCTTGTGATATAAAAGAAGAATTTTCTGCCAAATGTATTCTTTATGTCAATTCCATTGTGACTAAACCATCCTGGTTTAGAGATATTGTAAATTACTTGGTTGAAAAATTGACACCTAAATATCTCTCTTATCAATAAAGAAAAAAATTTACTCTGATGTTAAATATTATTTGTGGGATGAACCTTATTTATTTAAATTTTATACAGATAATCATAGAAGATGTGTAACTGAAGAAGAGAGAAGTCAAATATTGTATCATTTTCATGGTGGAGCAATAAGGATATTATGCAACCAATCAAACTATTTTTAAAGTTTTGGAAGTGAAATTTTTCTGGCAAACACTTTTCAAAGATGCACGTACATACTCGCAGATGTGAAAAGTGTCAAAGAACAGGTAATATCACTAAGAGAGATGAGATGCCATTGCAAATAATACAGATATGTGAAAGATTTGATGTCTAGTAAATAGATTTTATGTGTTCTTTTTCCTCATCTCATTTTTTTGAATATATCCTTGTGGCTGTAGATTATATTTCAAGATGGGTTGAAGCCATTCCCACAAAGAAAATGATGCTTGTATTGTAATTTTCTTAAAAAAATATTTTTACAAGATTTGACAGTTGACACATCATGAATCATCATTGGTTATCAAAAAACCCATTTCACGAATAGATAATTTTTTGTGTTGCTATCAAAATATGGTGACTCGTAAAGTAGGAACACCGTATCATGCTCAAACCCAAGGGCAAGTTGAGGTTTTCAATCATGAATTAAAAAGAATACTTGAAAAAATGATTGGAATCTCAAAAAAAGACTGGGCTTTAAAATTAAATGATGTGTTATGGGTGTATTGAATGGTGTACAAGATGTCAATTGGTACTATCCCATATATATTAGTCTTTGAAAAGATTTATCATCTTCCTGTTGAATTAGAATACAAAATTTTTTGGGTATTAAAAACATTGAATTTTGAAGTAAACTCTGCTAATAAAATAGATTTTTTTTTAGGTTAATGAGTTGAAAGAACTTAGATTAGAAGTTTATAAAAATGATAACATTTTCAAAGAAAAAAAATCAAAAAAATGGCATGATAATTTAATTTCTTTACAACAGTAGACTCAGACTATTTCTAGAAAAAATTGAAATTCAATTGGATAGGTCCTTATAATGTTACAAATTTTACTCTGTAGGGAACAATTGAAATTCAACAGACCAATGAAGAAGACAAATTTAAAGTAAATGGTTACAGGTTGAAATTATATTTTAAAGAAAATTTTTGAGTAACAACCCTCAATCACTCTGGTAGATTGATAAAGTCCACGATCAAGAAGTCGAGCTGAAGACATTAAACTTGGAACTATAATTCCTTCCTTATCCGTAGCCATTGAGAGTGAAGCAATAGAGCCTCGTAATTCCAACATAAATTTGGGTAATTAAATGCTTAAACAATTAATCTGATCAATACCCAGATTATTGTACAATCGCAACAACTAATGAAAACCTCTATAGAAACAGAGCCACCAATATAGAAACAACTCCATTATGATCAAAAAGGGATTAATTTTCAAAAAAAAAACAAAGGGGGGGAGGAGGAGGCCTTTATTGTTGAGACCATTGAACATTTTAAATGGAATAAATTTGCAAAACCATCGGGGCCATTCAACATGACTTTTGTGAGAGAATTTTACAAAAAAAATTGATGAGTCCAACAATGTTTTTAATGTACTAAGAAGGCCAGTAGAATTCTCTCCAACAACTATTAACAGATTGTTCTCTTTGTCTATAGTGAATGATAGTGCTATAATTAAATTTTGTGATAATCCAGATTTGGAATTGATAGAAAAATGTTTGTGTCCTTATGGTGCTGATTGGAGCTTCACATCAACAGGTGATAAAATTTATCTTAATAGGAAGAACATTAAACAGGAAGCAAGACCATAATTGGCCTTTTTGAGTAGTAGATTAATTCCTGATATTGATACATACCTAGACTCACTCTACTCTTTATTCTTTATTTTAGACAACATATTAACTTTTATGAATATCAAAAAGTGTTGTCAGGACTCTACTGTTCAATTGTAGGGATTCCCTTTAACAATTACTTTGTAGATTAAAAAAAAGCTGAAATTGTTTCAAAAATTTTGACAAAAATATGGAGAGACAGAAAGGCAAGAAATAGAAAAAATAATGGGATGATTTTGCAAGCTTTGAAAGAAAAAATATTACTGGAAATTGCTGAAATGGAAACAAAATTGATAGCAAAAATTATGATGCAATTTGAGGAAATGCAAACAATTCTAGAAGAGATATTGATGAAATTAAAAGGCAATTGCTTCAAAAATAAGACAGACCAGAACAATTGAATTTTACCACAAATCTTTCAGGTGATATGACTACAAATTGGGATGGATTGGATATTCTATCACCTATGTTTATTGACCCATCTGCCAGTTCATTCTCCATTTTTTTAATTAATGACGATTTCTCACAAATTGCAGCATCATCGTCATCACCTTTTCCACCATTACTAGCTAATGTTTCAGATATAAATGATCTTACAATTGTCATGCCACTGTCTCAAAATGTAGATTCCAATCCAGAGAAAAGGAAAAAGCGTTCACGAGATAAAATTGGACCAAAAAAAAAGTAAAAAAATGAATGACTGATGAGTGTTAAAAAATTTCATCCGGTAGGATAAAATATTTAAATATGAGAAAACTTTTTGCTATGTCAACCTTTTGCTTAGTTAATGAATGTTGTTAGCCCATATTATTGTTAGCCCATATAATTGTTAGCAGATGGGCCTTAGGGTTTTAGGTAGTCTTATGGGTCTTAGGGTTTTAGGTAGTCTTATGCCTATATATAGGCACCCCCTTCCCCATTCTAGATTATTGTATTCGATTCTCAGTTAGCCTTTTTGATTCTTTCTTTTCTTGTTCTTCAATAAAACCCTTGTTATATTTATATATCAACATGGTATCAGAGCCAGGTCCATTCCCGTTTGGGCTCCTAGTC
>JACEIK010000131.1:58005-75043 GCA_018107945.1 Datura stramonium | reverse complement strand
TCAAGAACTCGTGATTTCTCGGGAATCTAGAAGAGAGAAATACTTACTTTAAGTCTGGGATTGTATTAACACTAGTTTGGAGCAATTCCAATCACTTTGGCTCGGCGAGACGACGATTCGCCGAGCGAATTTCACGAAACTAACTCCGTAGAAATGCTCCCTGCAGCCTTATACTTTGATACCAGAAGTTAATTTGAGTTTGGACGGCATAATCGGAAGAAATTATATATTCCCTTCGTCCTATCCTCTGTTCTGATCGAAATAAATGTGAGAAATGACATAATGTTAAAGTGTGAGGCCTATATATACTTGCAGCAAAATACATGGCAACGTGGCACGTTGGCCAACGCGCCGTTTTGGCTCCGTGCCACGTTGGCTAACAAGGAGGTCCCAGCTCCGTGCCACTTTGCCCCTCTGGGCAGCGCGGTTCGGCCTCCTCTTGCGAAATTCCAACTTGGCACTCATTCGGCCCTTCCTCGGGCCCTTTTCCTCATACGTATGGCACCTTAAAACTCTCAACCAACATATGAATAGGCCATCTAAGTACTAGAAACTTACGGGGTGTAACACATATATAAACTTTATACTTATAAGAATCAATGATTTAATCATTCGTGTATAAGCTAAACTCTATACACAAAATCATCTACTATATAATTAAAGGACACACATACAAAAATGATCTATTTAAAAAAAGACTTTATTAATTCGAATAAATAAAATAAAGGTCTTACATAAAAATAAAACATAATACTATACTAAACCGCATGATTAATGGTTTATCCTAACGATCTCCCACCTAGACTCATAACCATGCACCTACAACTTTAACGTCCATTACATACTTATCAAAAGGCTTCCATGACAAGATTTTTGTAAACAGGTCCGCCAAATTGTTCTCTGATGTAATCTATAAAACCTTCATATCTCCCTTCTGAGTTATGTCCCGAATCAAGTGATATTTTCTCTCAATGTGTTTGATTCTTTTATGACTTTGTGGTTCCTTTGAGTATGCAACCACGCCACTATTATCACAATAAAGTGTAATTGGTGCTTGAATCAAAGGAATCACTCAAAGCTCTTTTAGGAAGTTCCGAAGCCAAACAACCTTCTTAGCCACCTCTGAGGCAGTTACATACTCAGCTTCCATGGCAGAATCGACAACACATGATTAATTGATACTCCTCCAACTTATGACTCCACATTCTAAGGTAAACACATATCGTGAGGTAGATTTCCTAGAATCTCTATCATACTGGAAATCTAAATCTGTATATCTAATTGTCATGCCTCGAGCCTACACCCTGGACGTAACACGGTACTTGAAGTCACAAGTGACCCTAAGTCAACCCCTAGTCTATCATACACTGGTATTCTGAGTAAAACATGTATAGTGGAAGCTTCGAAATAATAACATAAAAGCATTTATAAAATAAAATTTAAACATAAAGTTTAAAACATTTGCAGTCTGAAAGCCCTCTAACTGATGAGTTATTGGGACAGGCCCCACGCTAACTCTAAGTCTAGATAAAAATAATAAACCAACTGAAAGAAAATGAAATAAGGCCCTCGAATGATGAGGACTCACACTTCAACTGCGGCAGAGGAGGATATGAATATTAATGGCTAACGATGCTGAGTTTGGGAACTTGCAGCTGTATCATGAAATGATACAACATAAAAGTATGCATCGGTACTTTGAATGTACTGAGTAAGTGAAAGGAAACATAACTGAATATAAATGACTGAACTGAAGTGAAATGCAATGACCAACTAATATACTGAACTGAAACTACTGAAGAAAAATGAGATGGTCAAGATGACCCTGTCTGGTGGTCATCGACAAGCCCTAAGTCTGAAATACTGAGTTTGAGATACTACACTGAACTGATCTGAACTAAACTGAACTAAGAAATCTGAGACTGAACTGAACTGACTAGTGGGAGAGGCTATAACCAACATATAACCACGTGAGCTAGACGTGGAGTCCGATGTACACACCCCGTCGATAGGACCCAATATACCTTTCCAGGGTATAAAGGCATGGACTGTGAGATCATGATCTGGGGCCACGAGGCAAAATAAATACAACCTACGGTGGCAATGTAGTTTTGGAACCTGGGTGCGCTGGAACCCCGACCCTCTTGGTGCTAAGTCCTACTCCCACTGGATAGTCCTACCATGACTACTACTATCAAGCGGATAGCTCGATACTGGGGCCTAAGACTATAACTAACTCAGGGATACTGTCTGAGAGCACCCTGAGCATCTTATAGGGATGGATTTAGAAACTGAGTTCTAAGACTGGTCAGAGCTGCTTATCTGGAAGCGTCGTAACCGTCTAAGAATAAACTGAGGCTGAAGCTGGTGGTTCTAAGATTGGTTAGAGATGCTTATCTGGAAGTTTCATAACCGTCTAAAGAGCCACTAAAATCTGATAACTGATATCTGAGTCTAATAACTGATAACTGGGAGGCACCACTGACACCTCAAGAAACGACTATAGTCAAACTGATCAGCTGACATTATTCTAGTAAACTCGGAGGTTGCTAAAATTCTGACTGAGGCTAGACTGACATTCCTGAGTGATACTGAGTACATAAATTTCTGGATAAGACTGACTAATTAAACCTTTAACTGAGTTTCTGATACATACAAATACTATAGGAATTCCTTAACTTTGAAAGATTCAAGCATGATTCGATAATTCAGTACATATATAGGATTCTGGTTTCTGCTTTAAAAGTTAGGGATAAAATTCTACTTAATTGGAATAGGCATCATTTCGGTCACAAACTAGTGGAAATTAACTACAATAACATTGATTAAGATTCCACATGAATTATTCAAGGTATGACAACAATATCTTCACTTTCGAAAACTCAGGGCTAGAACTGATAGTGAATAGGGAAAGAGTTTTAGGGGACACAAGGGGAGAACAATCTCCTTGTTGAATTCCCACATATCTGGTTGAAGGATCTCTCTAAAGATCTTGAAGTTGCTGCACCTTGGAGAGGAACCCTAGTTCTTGAGCCTTGAGAGAGGAAGGGAGAAGAAGAATTTTACGGTGGTTGTGAGAAGAGTGAGGGGTTAGACTAGGAAAACTCATTTAATTCATCCCAAAAGAAGCTTAAAACGACCTAGTTTAAGAGTTATAAGCATAAAAATTACTAAAATACCCCAGGAAAAAAGTTCTCAAAAATCTATCTATTTGATGCTACGGGTCGTACCATGACTTGTGGTGGCTTCCTACGGGTCATGGTATTCCATTCATGGCTTATGGGAGACTTTAAAAGATTGCTGAAACCCCTGGTATGAGTGCCTGGTACGAGTCTTACCTTCATACCACGAGTCGTACCAAGACTCGTGGTAACAGGGCTGGTCCTATCTGCCAAACCTGACAGTTCTTTACTAAACTGGCCATAACTTTTTACTCCAAACACTGATTGATGTAAGGTTGGATGCGTTGGAAATAAGACTCAAAGAGATTTAATTGGATATGCTGGATCACCCGAAAACAATTCGTATAATAGGAGTTATGATCATTTAAAATTGGCCCTTGTAAGAACTTTCATGAAAAACCCAATCAGTAGAAAGACTCTCAACTCAACTTCATGCTATAGGTTCCTTATAACCTTAACTTGCATCCAATACACTTATCCCACCTAAGAATTTATGTTAACAATTTGATTCCTTAAATTCACTGGTTCGAGTCTATCTACCTACCTAAAACAGTTCTAAACTTAGCTGAAAGTCCAAGGTGTATGACATCTCAACTCACGACTGAAATGACGATTCGTACCATCATCTTACGACTCGTACTGAGTCTTTGTAGCTATTGATCATTCCTTGCAAATTCTCTAAACCTCCTATCTATGATCCTTCACTACGACTCGTACCACCCTGATACGGATCGAGGATCCAATCGTGGTTTCCTTGCCACTTCCTGCTAAACTCTCTGAATCATACCATGAAACCTTGGTATGACTCATATTGAATTGGTATGAGTTGTGAGAGCCTTCCATGACTTCTCAATCAGATTTTGTTGAGCTGTCTGGACCACACTACGAGTCCTTGGTACGACTTGTACAATCCTCCTACGAGTTGTACTAAGGCTCGTTCTGAGGACATTTTTCAGTTTTCTCTACATGGTCGAACTTCAAATCTAGGGTCTAGTCATAGGGATTTTTGGGTCTGAAACAAACTGACAACATAAAACTGAAATGATAGACGCCATCAAATAATGAGGACTCACCCAAGGTAGGGCTGAACTTAGCTGATAGGGGAAATGAGCTATCAGCGAGACTGAACTAGATCACCTAAATCTATATCATAAAACAATATAGCATGGAGTGTGCGGTCAGTACTTTGAAAGTATTGAGTATATAAGGTAAGTAAAACATGCTTAGTAAATGTTAACTAAAATCATGCATATAAATATAAATCATTAATTCGTAAGAGTAAGGACTGCATACTGAAAACTGTATCTGAGATATATAGTCATAAGCTGATTATCATAACTGAACATAGTGACCCAAGGTTTAGAAATAGAAATCATATGACTTGTCGTAGCTGAAATCCTAAGTAAAAGTTCCTAAACTGATCATTGGGTCGAATTTGTTGTTAATACATAATATCATAAGTCAATGAATATGAATAACTGAAATCATGAGGAACAATGGGAGACTCGTCATACCCGACGCCATCACAATAGAGCTTACATGATTCTCCAACTATCACACTCAAGTGGGCAGAGCCGTTCAAAATATTGTCAGGGATACAGACGATACCATGATATTGATATCAAGCTGAGGCCCCTTGGGGGCAGGGGAAAACTCTCTTGAGAGGTCGCAAACATGTAACATATACCTACATAGGCGTGCAGTTCTGAGACCAGGGAACCTTGGAACCCCAAGCCTACTTGGTGCTAGACACTACTCCCAAAAACATGTATTAGTGCTCCCATCGTTCTTCAATGAAGCTGAAACCATAATTACATGCATAGTCTGAAATCTGAACATTAGGAGTCTTGACTCTAAAACATATCATAAACTACATTGGGAGTATTGACTCCAAAACATATGATAAGTTGATATTATTAGTCATGGCTAAATCATGAAAACATACTTAACTTGTGTGGGTATACCCAAATTATAAAATCACGCATACTTGAAATAGACTTCATAAGTCAAAATCATAGATTCATACATGAAAAATTTATAAACCTTCATTCATGCTAGATATCTCATCATACTTAAAATCATGAATCATAAGCTTGACTTTTCATAAAACTTGCATAATAGGGCTCTAATAACTTAAAATCGTGAATTTATAATTAAATTATATATCAAATCTGCCCATTAGACTTAAAACATGCTTTAGAACATGAGGGTATTAGACCCATAAACATATCATAGAGAATTTTATAAAATTGTATTAAAATCCTATAAATTCATATACTTGAATTCATGAACTTGAGGAGAAATTTAGGCGTGAGGGTGGAAGAAATCCCTCATTCATAGCCCTATATACCTGGATAAACTGATTTTCCAACTAGACCTGAAAGCCCAAGAGTCTTGGGGAAGAAATTGAGAGACTTCTAGCTTGATCTTGAAGAGGGTTCTCAATAACTTGCACACATGGGAGTCTAATGTATGTATTAGGATAGGTTAAACCCTCTTAAAATACTCCTTTCAGGGCTTAAAACAATGCCATTAGGGAGTTAGGAGCTTAGAAATCACAAAAATGCTCTTAATGATTTGGCCGGAAAAAACCCACTGTCAGCTCCCACGAGTCGTACAATATCCTGTACAACCAAACCAAGGCCCATTGTTTCTGCCCGTTGCTAGCCAGTCCAAAATTTTCAACTCACTGGTTCTTAACCACAAACCTTCCACGACTCATTTCCTACAATAAGTCATACTTTGACTCGTTACATCAACCCTTCACACAGCAGGTTCAAACCATGACCCGTTACAATCTCCTATGACTCGTGCCATGAGCCGTTATTACTGGACCAAACTTTCAACTTCTCTGCTTCTTACCACGGGTACAAACCACAACTCTTTTTCTACTACGAGTCGTACCATGACTCGTACTATCCAGTCTAGACACACTAACAACATACAATGACAACTAACCATGACCCCTTACTCCAGACTATAACGAGTCGTTCTGAGAAAATTTCTAGACTTTTTCTGCTAAACATATTTCAAATCCAGAATCTAGTATTAGAAACTTTTGGGGTGTTATACAGTCTCTTCACCCAACTTTCATATCAAAATGTGAGGACAACCACTCTTGACCGATTTTAGCATGCTGACATTATTTCCTATGAGCATGATGCCATCCATGTACAGAATCAAAAATGTTACTTTATCTCCCTCCCACTTATTATAGATGCATGACTCATTATTCACATTGATCAAAACCAAAAGTCTTAATCGAATTGTCAAAACAAGTGTTCCATACCCTAGATGCCTGTTTCAACCCATAAATGGATCTTTCAGCTTACACAACATATGCTCATTTCCACTTTTCACAAAACCCTCTGTTTGTGCCATACATATGCACTCATCAAGACCTGCATTAAGAAAGGCCATCTTGACATCCATCTACCAGATCTCATAATCATAATGAGCAGCAATAGATAAGAGAATTCTGATGGATTTAAGCATAGCTACCGGCGAAAAGGTTTTCTCATAGTCAATTCCTTCCTTTTGAGTAAATCCTTTTGCAATAAGACTAGATTTAAAAGTTTGAACTTTTCCATCCATACCTCTCTTTTTCTTATAGATCCAACTATAGTGAATGGATTTGACTTTCGCAGGTGGTTCTACAAGATCCTAGACTTAATTAGAGTACATGGACTTCATTTCAGATTTCATAGTGACAATCCATTTTTCAGCATCTATATCTTATAGTGCTTCAGCGTAATTAAGGGGTTCTATATTAGGCTCTTTAGGGATTCTCTTCCTCCCAAGAGCGCAAACCGAATGGGTTTTCTAATAACTCTCCCATTATGACGACTCACTACTACATCATTTGTCTGATCTTGCGGTTGAACCACAACATCAGTTTTGAGAACTAAATCCTGATTATCATGAACTTCTTCCTTAAGCAAAGGATGCTCGACAAGTGCAGGCTGGTCAACATTATAACCATAATCTTGAGGTAGTGAGATGTCTAACCCATGCACTTGCGCCTTCTGTTGCTTATTAACATTTCTCTCACTATAATAATGGAGTGGTATGTCAATACTTGTTTGTGGAATTTTTCTTGGGATACATCATTAGTTATTCCATTGCTCAATTCCTGTAAAATGAGTTTACTTCTTGAAACATGGTTCATTAAATAGTCCTCTTCCTGAAACTTGGTATTTATTGTAGTAATTACCTTCTTTTATTTAGAACTATAAAAAAAACCACCTTTCGTTCCTTCTGTATATCCAACAAAGGCACATGCTTCTATCTTTGATTCCAACTTATCAGTTTTTGCCTTCAGCACGTGAGCTGGACAACCTCATACCTGAATGTGCTTGATACTAGGCTTTCATCTAGTACACAATTCTATTGGGTTTAAAGGTACTGAGTTAGAAGGAACCAAGTTCAACAACAAATTTGTTATATCTAATGCATATCCCCAAAAGGAAGAAGACAAATCCATATAACTCAACGTTGATCTTACCATTTTCAAAAGAGTTTCATTTCTTGTTTCTACCACACCATTTTGTTATGATATTCTCGGAGCATATAATTGAGATGTAATTCCACAATCTGATAAGTATTTAATGAATTCAGCAGAAAAGTATTCACCACGATCAGATCATAATGATTTAATATGTTTATCATGTTGCTTTTCCGTTTCTACCTCAAATTCTTTGAACTTGTCAAAGCATTCAGACTTATGGTGCAACAGGTAAACATATTCATATTTAGAGTAGTCATCTATGAATATCACAAAATACTCAAAATCACCTCTTGCTTGTATATTCATAGGACCACACAAATTAGAGTGAATTAGTTCCAACTTATCTTTAGATCTATTCCCTTTAGAAGGAAAATGTCTCTTAGTTATTTTTCCTTCTAAACAGGATTCTCAGGTTGGCAGTGCCTCCACTTTCAATGAACTCAAAGGTCCATCAGAGACCAACCTTGAAATCCTATTTAGATTTATATGACCTAGACATAAGTGCCACAAGTAAGTATGACTCAATTTAGAAACATGTTTTCTTTTATTAGACAAATTAATATTATTTAGTTCCTTTGGTTGCAACGAATTTGGAGGTGTTTCAAGAACAAATAGATCATGTACTCTTAGTAGAAATATAGATAAAATGTTTGTTAAATTCGATAACAGCAGAATTATTACCAAAATATACATTATAACCAGCATCCATTAATTTTGAAACTGAACGCAAATTCCTTCTAATAGAAGGTACATAGAGCACATCTATTAAATTTAAAACTCCAGAACTACTAAAAGAAATACTAATATCTCCTAAAGCTAAAGCCGGTGTTGGTTCTCCATTGGCTTGAAAAACAAAAATTCGTTCTAACTTAGCCGTCTTGTTTCCCGAAACTCCTGCAAAGAAGTGCGGACATAATTAGTTGCTCCTGAATCTACAACCTATAGCATCGTAGAAACATCCGCTAAACAAGTTTCAACGACATTTAAGTAAGAAAAATTACCTTGGTTGTTCAATTTATCTAGGTAGTCAAGACATTACTTCTTGTGATGCCCGGACTTCTTGCAATGGTAGCACTTGCTTCTTGGCTTAGCCACACCACCATTCGCAACTCCAGATGTCTTGCGAGGTCTTTTTTTTTTCTATACGCCTTTTTTCTTAGAAGAAGAAGCTCTCTCAACATTCAGTGCTACAATAGGAGCTTGCTGTTTGATAATGGACTCAACTGCTTGTAGCTTATTCAATAATTTTGCTAGAGACAGATCTATTTTGTTCATGTTATAGTTCAAGAAAAATTGCTGAAAATTGTCAGCAAAGTCTACAGGATCATCTCAACTTGAGATTCCTTATCAATTTTGCTCCCAGGATTTCTAGTTCATTGAGAAGACCAATCATCTTAAGAACATGATCCCTCGCGGATGAACCTTCAGCCATTTTCGTGTTCAAAAGGGCTTTCATGGTTGTCTGCTTTGTAGCATGATTATGCTCACCGAATATCTCTTTGAGACTTTCAAGCATATCGTAAGAAGACTCCATAGAGAGATGATGATGCTGCAAAACATTCGATATTGAGGCAAGAATGTAACATTGCGTCATCTGATCAGCCTTAACCCATTTTCCATAGGCTTGGATTTGGTCCTTAGTGACATTCTCAGTTTTTTCAGGTCATTCTTCAACCAACAAAAAACTATACCCTTCAACAGTTAGGGCAATATCCAGATTTCTTTTCCAGTCAATATAATTTGGACCCTCTAACTTGTTTTCTTTTAAAATAGAGGTGAGGGAATTGAATGAAGTAATTATTAGTATAGGAGATACAAAACATCAAATAGATCACTAAGCATGCAACAAGAATATTTAAATTTATGTAAGCACATAACACACACAGCCATGCATATCGAATAGCTAGATTCGATAGAGAAACTTAACCACTCATGCAAACTATATGAATTATGACAGATGTTTACCCCATAAATTAAAATAGAACCAACTCAGTTGGAGAGTAAACTGCTTATTTAAGACAGGTAAATATTCAATAATATAAATCTCTATTTCATTGAACCAACATGTAACTCAGTTGGAGAGTTAATACAAGTTATCAACAACAAGAAATAAGAAAACACAGTAATCGACCATAATAAATCTATATGATGGGGAAAGAAGACCAATATCAATATGTAAACTCATTAAATTATCATTATAGACCAATGGAGACCATAAGGATTGAACCCTAACACTACAGGTTGAAAGAAAATAATTTTTTTCTCAATTTTTAATTTTTTTAAAAATAGAAAAATGCCCAAGAACCCATCAAAATGACTCCGAATGGCCAAGAAACGACATTAGTCACAAAAGGCGATGTTTATTGCTTACGGAGTCATTTCTGATGAACCTACCAAATTTTGGGTCAATCGGAGTTCGTCAAAAGTTGAAAAACCCAATACCGACCAAATCGGCAAGCAATGAGTAGGCACCTGCGCACGACTTGGCAGTGATGTGGGCGGCCTGACAGTCCCAATTTTTTTCTTGCTTTTGGATTTTTAAAACATATCATAAATTATTAAACAATAGAATAGTTTTTCAAAAATAAAAAAAACCATTAAAATCACTATTTTTCATCTATGATATAATTCACACATTCACGCGAAAATGACAATAACAATCTATTTTCATGAATTCTTTACATTATCTAGACAGATGTAAGATGACTCTTGATGCCAATTATTAGAACATGTGCAGCGGAAGCAAGCATAATGGGATCAAAAGACTTACATGAATCACTAGATAACAACAATGAATAAGGTTACGCATTACTAACTTCTTAAAGCTTTCACATAAGACGTCAAACTCGCTCTCCAAGTCCCCGAGTAGAAAATATTTGTGTGGGCAAGTATTTCTTCTCAGAGAAAAGGATAATTTTTCATAGAGCAAGAGGCCCTATTTATAGTCACATTTTTAGGGTATAAAATCCTAATCCCAAAACGTATAAGATTCCCTCTTTCTAAGTTTTCACACATTTTTTCCTAGGCTATCACAATCTCAAAACGTGTTCAACTCACCTTCCTAGAAGTTGTCAAAAATCTTGTGGGATTTTACTACTTTTAGAAAATAATTTTCTTCCTTTTCCAATCTTGTGGGATTAAAAAGTCATCAACTTCCTTTGAAGCTAACTTAACATTCTGTTCAAGTGGTGTTGTCACTGATTTTGCAGCACTTAGCCCCAATTCTGAAATTAACTTCAGCGCATACTTTCTTTGGTGCATTAAGATACCTGAGCTTGATCTAGAAAATTCAATCCCCAGGAAGTATCTAAGTTCCCCCAAGTCTTTCATCTTAAAAGCTTGACTTATTGCCTTCTTAGTGTCCTTGATGAGTTGTAAACTGCTGCCTGTGATTAGCATGTCATCAACATATACTAGGATGACAACTAGATCATTTCCAGCTTTTTTCAAGAACAGTGAATGATCATACTTGCTCTGTTTGAATCCAAGCTGCAACACTGCCTCCATAAACTTTGCATTCCACTGTCTTGGGGCCTGTTTCAGGCCATACAAGGATTTAAAAAGTCTACACACTGGTTTTGTCTCCCCCTGGCTTTTAAATCCTTGTGGTAGATCCATATAAATTTCATCATGCAAGTCTCCTTGAAGAAAAGCATTGTACACATCCATTTAATGGATATGCCAATGTCTAATAGCCGCAATAGCTAATATGGATCTTACAGTGACCATTTTAACTACAGGTGAAAAGGTTTCTTGATAGTCAATCCCTTCTTGTTGGTTGTAACCCTTGGCTACTAACCTGACTTTGTACCTTTCAACCTCACCTGTATCCTTGTACTTAATTTTGTATACCCACTTACATCCAATAGACTTTTTTCCAGCAGGTAGTGAACAAACAGTCAAAGTTTTATTACTTTCAAGAGCACTGATTTCAGCTTGCATAGCCTCTACCCACTTTTGACTTAATATTGCTTCTTTGTAAGAGGAAGGCTCCTCAGTAGAACTGGCTGCAATAAAATCTTGATAGAAACCAGATAGATGATCATACTTTATATAATTAGCATTACTATATGGTGTAGCTGAAGCCTTCTGAGTGGTGACAAAGTCTTTGAGCCAGATTGGTGCTGTTCTGGCTCTAGCAGACCTTCTTTGAGATGACACTTCTGTTGTGCTTGGTTGAAGATTATGTATGCCTTCAGAATAGCAGTTACATCAGTAGTTTTTGTAGATTGAGACACATTTTGAGTAATAGCAGGTTTGTTATTCACTTGTCTCAGCAATTGTGGATCAGCTGGTATGAATGTGTCACTAAACACATTCACAAATGGAGCTGGTTGCTGATCTTTCAAGTTTTGAAAAGGAAAGACATTCNGGATAGGTTTAGAATGAGTTAAATCCTCTTAAAACACACCTATCTGAGATTAAAATGACGTAGTTTAGGTCTTAGAAGCTTAAGAATTACAGAAAAACCCTTAATAAATTTGCAGGAAAAATCACACTGTCAGTCCCAACAAGGGACTAGACGACTGGTTGCCTGAGGGAGGGCTTGTGGCCTGCTTCTCGTTACTAACACAGGGAACTATAGTCTTGTCAGTGACCATAAGGGACACCACGACTCGTGGTTCACCTAACAACTCGTGGTGCCGAGTCATGATGAACAATACCAATCATCCCATCCTTTATGCCGGCTCCTTGACCAAGACCAACCTAACGACTCATGGTCCTGTCCATGGGTCATGGCTTCACCCGTGGTCAACCCCCAGACCAAAAATACAACCAAACTTTCCCTCCACTTCACGAGCCACCTAACGACTCATGGTGTACCTCATGGGTCACTGAACGACTCATCCTATGACCTGGTGCAGAAATTCCTATTTTTTCCATTTCAACCCTTGGTTATGATCTTAGGGATTTCAAGGTATTACAAGATATTTGAAAACATTGTTTCAGTTTGAGTGTTACTTTCCTTAGTTTTCTAGACAGACATCTGGTGCAATGACAATCAGTTTTTGGGAATTTGTTTTATTAGTTTTTATATGATTTATTGTGGTTGTTAGAGGTTGTTTACTACTTCTGGTGAAGCTTTTTATTATATATAAACTTTATCTCTTTCTAAATGTCTCGTTTTGGGGGTTAGTAGCGGGATTTTTTGGTTCGCCCATCGAGGGGTAGTGCGGGTGCCAATCACAGCCACCTAGGTCCTAACAATGTTGCTATTAGAGGCCTAGTTTTGTTGATCTCATTTTACTAAGAAGGGTATAGTAGAGTCTCACGGATCGGTGTGGAAACATCTGTAACTTATCTTCGAGAGACTACAGGAGTTTAGGAAAACTCTCTTCTTCTTTCCTTTCGTGTGATTACTTGATTTCAATTAGTATATGGTAATCCAAATTGGTATCTAACAATGTTTCTTCCATCCTACTCAGATGGTGAGAACACGCAGGGTCACATGCAGGGTAAAGCAAAGCTTTGGTGGAGGGCTTTTGTGGAGTGCAAACCAGCAGGGTCACCACTGTTGACTTGGACCCAGTTCTACTCTACGTTCTTACAGGAATATATTCCCCGCACTATGTGGGATAGGAGATGGGATGAGTTCACCACCATTGAGCAGGGGAGCACATTTTTTGCTGCATACGAGGATCGATTTCACTCTCTGTCCAGGTATGCTCTATCCTTACTGCCCGCTGAGGAGGAGAGGATCAAGCGGTTAATTAAAGGCCTGAATATGGGTTCCAACTCTTCAGATGGTGTCGTCAAGTAATACCTTTCAGGAGGTGGTAGAGTATGTGAAGTCGGTTGAAGGGGTGAGACATGAGGGTTATGTGAGAAATGCTGAGAAGACGCTCAGAGAGTTGGTTTGTAACACCCTGAAACTTTCCTAGACCAGAGTCCAACCTTACAAGAAAAATCAGGGAAAACCAGGAAAATTTATTGCAGAACGACCCAGACCATGGATCGTGGTAAGCTCTAACGGGTCGTTGTTTGAGTCGTTGTTAGCTCAACAATTTTCATTCGAGGGGAATGACGATATACAGGACGACTCATTGGTTCTAACAATGAGACGTCCTGTGGTTCGTTGGATCCAAAGTTCGGGGGATTACTGGATCCTTTCTTGAGACAACGAGAGGAATCAACAACTCGTGTTCCTACCAATGAGTTGTTGTATTGATTCGTTGCGTCAAGGCCTAGTTTTCCTACCTATTCCAATGGGTGGTAACTACGATCTGTCCTTCCTTCCAACAGTCCGTTGTACCTTACTATGGGTCATTCCAGTGAGCTCAGTTTCTAAACCCAAAACCAATTGTTTGTTCCAATAGGCCATTATTCCAAACAACGACCTGTTCTGAGACTCGTTGGTCCCTGTCAACCAGATTTCAGTTTTAATTCCTAGGGTTACTTCTGTAATTTCCCACCCCTTTTAATGCTTAAACCCCATCATTTTGGAGTCATATAAGAGGGAGTTAAATGGTTAGAACGACCTTTTCCGTTCATTCCACTCATTCCCCTTTAGAACAGAATGTAGAAACTCTGACAGAAAGCACAGAGCAGGAGCAAGGGTTTGAATTTCTTCTCAGTTTTTCTTAGAGATTTTCACTAGGATTTCTTCTACATGTATGTCGGAATTCAAAAAGGATATTTTTCTCCCCTTATGTCCCCCAGAACTCTTTCTCTGTTCACTATCAATTCTAGCCTGGAGTTTACGGATGTGAAGATATTGTTATCATACTTTTCTTAATTCATTGGGAATCTTATTCTATGTAAATTGTAGACGTTTTCCATCAGTTTGTGAATAAAATGATTCCTATTCCAGTAAAGTAGAATTTTATCCCTAGCTCCTAAAAAATCAGAAACTAGGATTCTGCTTAAGTGTTGAATTCTCAAAAATTTGCTAGAATCTTTCAGAGTTAGGGGTTCCTATAATATTTGTATTTGTTAGGAACTCAGTCACATGTATGTTAGTTAGTTTTAGTCAGAAAGTTTATATACTCTATATTGCTCAGAATGTCAGCCTAGTCTCAGTCAGTTCCTAGCAACCTCCGGGTTGATCAGAACAATGTCAACTGATCAGTTTGACTACAGAAATATTTGAGGTTTCCGTGATACCTCCCAGTTATTAGAATCAGACTCAGAACTCAATTTCATTGGTCCACTAGGCGGTCATTAAACTTTAGATAAACAACTCTGACTAGCCTTAGGACCCTAGTCCCAGATTTTAGTTTGTTCTTTAGACGGTTATGACACTTCCAGATAAGCAGCTATGTCCATTCTTAGAACACCAGATACTAAATCCGTTCAGATAAGACTCTTAGGGTACTTCCAAATAAGTATCCTTAACTTAGTCTTAGGCCCCAGTTTCGAGCTATCAGCTCAGTAGTACTAGTCATCTTAGGACCATCTAGTGGGAGTAGGACTTAGCACCGAAGGGGCCGGGGTTCCAGCACCCCAGGTTCCCAAAACTACGTTGCCACTGTAGGTTACAGTTTTATCGGCCTCATGGCCCTAAACAATGATCTCACAGTCTATGCCTTTATACCCTGGCAAGGTATATTGGGTCCTATCGATGGGGTGTATACATCGGACTCCATGTCTGGCTCATGTGGTTATATGTCAGTTACAGACTCTCCCACTAGTCATCTCAGTTCAGTCTTAGATTAGTCAGTTTAGTTCAGTTAATTCAGATTAGTTTAGTATAGTATCTCAGACTCAGTACTTCAGACTTAGGCCATATCTTTGACCATCAGATAGGGTCATCTTGACCATCTCAGTTTACTTTTGTTGTTTCAGTTCAGTATGTTAGTTGGTCATTGCATGTCATTTCAGTTCAGTCATTTATATCTAGCATCATATTTTCTCTCACTTACTAAGTACACTCAAAGTACTGATACATACTTTTATGCTGCATCGTTTCATGATATAGCCATAGGTTCTTAGACTTAGCGTCGTTAGTAGCCGCAGTTCAGATCCTCCTCAGCAGCAGAAGTGTGAGTCCTCATCTTTCGAGGGCGTTATTTCATTCTTTCATTCATTTTATTACTTTCAGTTAGACTTAGAGTTAGCTGGGGACTTGTCCCAACAACTCATCAGTTGGATGGATTTCAGAAATAGACTTGATTTCAGACTTTCAAATCGTTTATATGTTTTTAAACTTTATGTTTCAGTTTTAGTTGTTCTCTTAAATGTTTTATGTTATTATCTCAAAGATTCCGCTATGAATGTTTTACTCAGAATACCAGTGTATGATAGACCAAGGGTTGACTTGGGGTTACTTGTGACTCTAAGTACCGTGTTCCATCCAGGGTGTAGACTTGGAGCGTGAAAAACTTGGTATCAGAGACCTAAGTTTAGAGTATCCTCGGAATGTTTGAAAGTCGCATCGAGTAGAGTCCTTTTTATGGGTGTGAAGCGCGCCACACATATGATGAGGAGGCTACGAGATGTTATTAGGAAAACTCTCTTTTGTTCATACTCTTTATCGTGCATTAAAGTTCAATCCCAGAAACGTCCTAACTCATTCTCTGTTTCGTTTCAGTGAATCATGCCTCCCAGATGCGGTAAAAGAAGAAGGACCAGTAACGCCAATAGACCTACCCCACCATCCCCAGCAGCCCCTCAGGATGGCACAATGTCCATCGCAAAGTTCAGGGTGGCTATCTAGCTGCTTGCTCAGACAGTCACCAACCAGGTGAATCAACAGGTGGTTCCAGTAGCCACAAACGGGTCTGCAGCAACTGCTCGGGTGCGGGATTTTACCTGGATGAACCCTGCAGATTTTCATGGAACAAAGGTGGGAGAGGACCCACAAGGGTTTGTAGATGAGATTAAAAAGATCACCCAAATTATGGGTGTCAGTCCCTCAGAGAGTGCCGACCTGGTTACCTACCAGCTGAAAGGGGTAGCCCAAGTCTGGTACGAGTAGTGGAAGGAGGGATGGCCAGCAGAAGCAGGATTGGTGGAATGGGAGGAGTTCACTACAGCCTTCCAAGGTAGATTCTTCCCTCGGGAGCTCAGAGAGGGAAAGGTAGCGGATTTCATGAACCTAAGACAGCGATATCGGATAGTAGAAGAGTATGCTCTAGAGTTCACCAGGTTGTCCAAATATTCTCCAGAGATGGTAGTTGTTCGATCTTTTGTAACTACACGCAAGTGCACGTGGTCGAACAAGTAGTAAAATGGATTAAGTAAGCCAAGTATCGATCCTACAGGGACTGAACTAAGGTAATAATCAACTTAAGTGTTAATGAACTATATCTTTAAGAATGCAGACAACCAATTAAACAATATTTCGAGAGTTTGAGTTTCCTAATTTATACGAATCTAAGACAAAATTATAAAGTGAGTCTGAACTATA
>JACEIK010000131.1:0-13201 GCA_018107945.1 Datura stramonium | reverse complement strand
GTTGATTTTGTTGGCCGTGTGGGGCCGTATTCAGATAGTAGTGGTGACCTTGCCGGTCACGTAGATGTTTAGTATTCATTATATTGAGTTAGAGATAACTTGATAGTATGGTGGCCTTGTCGGTCCGCATAGGTTTCCCTTCATAAGTATGACTCTGGTTAGCTGAAGTTATAGTACAGGTGGCTATAGGCCTAGTCGGCCGGAGGCTGTATTTACAACCGTTATATAGCCCGTTGATTCCAGGAATCTGAGGTAGAGCCAGCCGGCACCAGATGTGCTTAGGCTCAATAGTTTAGCAGTCCAGGTCCTAATAGGGTACCAAGTTCCAGTCATACCCCCCAAGGCGGGGCGTGAAACTCATCCCCTATTCCGACTATTAGAGAAAGAGGCTAAGTTCAATTTTGATGAGGATTGTTTTAGAGCTTTTGTGTAGTTGAAGGATAGATTAATTTTTTCTCCAATCATTGTAGCACCTGATTGGTTAAAACCCTTTGAGCTCATGTGCGATGCAAGTGAGGTAGCATTAGGATTGGTCCTTGGTCAACGAAGGACAAGATCTTCCACCCAATCTACTATGCTAGTAACGCTCTGAACAATGCACAAACAAACTACACAAAAACGGAACATGAGCTCCTAGCTATTGTGTTTGCATTTGAAAAATTCCGGGCATACTGGCTAGGAACCAAAGTGGTGGTGCACATGGACCATGCAACACTCAGGTATTTAATGGACAAGAAGGATGATAAACCAAGATTGATTAGGTGTTGTTGTTGCAGGAATTCGACTTTGAGGTGAAAGACTATAGGGGATGTGAGAATCAAGTGGCCAACCATTTTTCGCGCCTAGAAAAAAATGGGCAGTCAGGAACACAAGAGGAGATCAATGACGTCTTTCCGGATGAGCGAATCTTAGAGTGACATTGTACCCAAAGGATTGAATTTTCAACAAAAGAAGAAATTCATGCATGATGTATAAAAATTCTTTTGGGATGAAACTTGCCTCTTTCGAAGTTGTGCAGATGGGTTAATACGGAGGTGTGTTCCAGAAGTGGAGATGGTCCCAATTCTAGAGGCATGTTATTCTTCCCCTCTCCTGGAAGTCATTATGGGAGCGTACGAACAACGACCAAGGTGTTGCAATGCGGGTTTTATTTGCTTACCTTACATAAAGATGCACATGACTTTGTGAAGCAATGTGATAGATTCTAGAGGACAGGGAGCATTTCGAGGCGGCATGAGCTCCCGCTAACAGTCATCTTAGAGGTTGAGTTGTTTGATGTTTGGGGGATCGACTTCATGGGTCCTTTTGTAAGTTCTTATGAGAAAAAATAAATCTTGGTGGCGGTGGATTATGTTTCCAAATTGGTAAAAGTTGTTGCATTACCAAACAATGAAGCAAGAAATGTTAAGCTCTTTTTAAAGAAACATATCTTCTCGCTGTTTGGTACCCCTAGAGCAATCATTAGCGATGAAGGATCTCATTTTTGCAACCGGGTGTTTAGAACACTACTAGCTAAGTATGGTGTGAAGCATAAAGTGGCCACCTCGTACCACCCGTAGACCAGCGAATAGGTGGAAGTTTCAAACTGGAAAATAAAGTCCATCTTGACTAAAACAGTCAACCTAAATAGAACAGATTGAGCACAAAAGTTAGATGACACATTGTGGGAATATCGGAATGCATTTAAAACATTAATTGGAACGTCTCCTTACCAGCTGGTGCTTGGTAAAGCATGTCATCTCCCGGTGGAGCTAGAACACAAAGCTTTGTGGGAATTGAAGAGTTTAAACCTGGAATAGGGAAGAGCTATCCAAGGTCGAATCCATAATTTACATGAGATGGATGAATTCAGAATGAAGGCATATAAGAATGCAACAATTTACAAAGATAGAATGAAATATTATCATGACGAAAAAGTGTTGCAGCATAATTTTGTTCCAGGGGATTGGATGCTACTGTTCAATTCTCAACTAAAGCTATTCCCCCGAAAGATAAAGTTTAAATGGTCAAGACCTTTTAAGGTTTCTCACGTGTACGAGAATGGAGCCATCGAACTCCATAGTGAGAATGGGAAAAAGTTCAAAGTAAATGGTCAAAGGGCTAAAAGGTATTTAGGGGTGTTGGAAGAAGTTGGCCGAACAGAGGTGGTGTATCTGGATGAGCCGTAGGCTTGAAGGAACTTTCGTCGTGCCACGACATTAAATAAGGTGCTTCTTAGGAGGCAACACAAACGACTTTAATTTTTTTTCTTCTCTCTGATATGTTTTGTTGTTTTTGATTTTTTTAGGATAGGAAGGGTGCACTACAAGATGTATAATCAACTAGTGTTGCAACCGGTGTAATGCCAATCACAATTCGTAAAGTGCAGTCCAAGCGCTGCCATGCCCAGTGCACTGAAGGATTCAAGGTAAAGCAGTGCTCCAAACCAGTGAACCGCCGGTGATAATCCGTGAAGCGCTGTTGGGGCATCTATTCCATCCAACAGACTGAAGGTACCAAGGCGAACCAGTGGCCCAGTCGGTGAAGCACCATGACAAAGAGCGAACCATCGGTTTGTTTCCGCACTCAACAAGAGTACCTGGCAATGGATCAGGCATCGGCACCTCATTCGGCAAAACGCCGAAAGGGATTCTTGGAACATCGGTCAATCGTCGAACTTGCATTTAGAGTCGTGTTCAGGTAATGTGAGTGGAGGCCACAGCGGCGAACCGCTGACTCATTTCGGCGACCGCCAGTGTGGCCCCCGATGGAAAGACCATATATCAAAAATTCCCAAAAAAGAACTCTTCCATTTCCCTATTTTCTTTCATCTTCTCCCCAGATCACCTTTTTCAAAAAAGATCCATTACTTCCCACCTAACACTTATTAGTACTTGGCACCCCAAGCACCCATTCAACTTCCCTTCCTTTTCAATTTGGAAACCCCTGTTGTCTTCATCCTCTTCATTCCTCCACAGAGCTTCACAAGCACAATCCATTGGAGGTAAGAATTCTCTCACTCATGCTTGAAAGGTCCTAATAACATTGATAATATTTTGCTCTAGTCATGCTTATTACATTTTGTTTTTCTTCTTTGCTGTATGTGCGTGAATGTTGTTTAATTGTGTTCACTTTGTATCTGGGTATAACCTACGTACCCAGGTGAGTTGCCCAATGATGGATTGACCGACACCTTTCTTATGGGAAAATTTGTCTTTTGTTGCAGAGATATGAGTGTGATTGGGTAGATTTTATATGGAGGTGATTGGTGGGTCACTAAGTGCAGAACGACGGAAAAAAGATCATCAGTGGTGGTCCACCAATGAAACAACGATGTGCTCAAGTTTTTTTCTTCATTGTTCCAATCGGCGAAGTCATAGGTGACTAGCTAAATGCAACTGCCTCTCGCCGATGGCACCTGAGCTTGTGAAAATCTTACTTAATCTCTTTTATTTACATTAATCTCGAGACTCTCATTACTAACCTACATTTGTAGCATCATGTTTGTCTCCCAGCACTCTCATACAGGCCAAGCATTAGTGCCCACCTATACCCCTCAAGTTAGGTTTGGGCTGGAAGGAATGGAGGAGTTTTATATAGCTTTCAAGGAAAAACGTGTCATCCATGCAGAAGCCCAGTTTGATGCAGAATCTTTCAAGACTGCTTGCCCAGATATCTACCACCATATTAGGACGCGCGATTAGGCTCCATATACCATACCAGTTGACCCATATCTTCCAAAGCTGGTGTGGGAATTCTACGCATCATATAGGGAAAGAAAACAACTAATGAAGCAAAGGGTTTGCACTGAAGCATTCCTATGCCTCACATCGGTGTGGGTGCAAGGACAAGAGGTGTATGTAACTCCAGAAGAAATCAATTCAATTTACTGGGACTAGGTAATCCCATCTCACCCAATATTCTGCCATAAAGTGGAGAACAAAGCGAATCAATTCCAATGGCTAGCCAACCTGATTGCAAAAGGCCGACCACAATGGGCCACTTCTAAGGGCCTCATTAATCGGCATGACTTAAAATTCAAAGCACGTATGTGGATATATTTGGTTTGCTCGAGGCTAATTCCCTCACTGAATACATCATAAGTCCCAATTGAAGTTTCCATTCTCCTTGCTTGCATAATGGATCATGTACACATAAGTGTGGGAGAGATTATTGCTGACTAATTCAAACGCAAGGCCAAGCAACAAGCCACCGCATTGCCATTCCCTAACCTACTGTGTATGCAGGCAACTTGTCCTTTGTTCTGGCCATTTCATAGGATGGTGCAGGCCAACAGTGTGATTACATTGTCCACCAAAACCGACAAAGAGGCTCAAGCTATGAAGCGGGAAAAGTATACAAGGACCATGACTCTACCATCATCTTCGGCATCAACTCTCACAACAGCTGCACCACTCCATACATCTGAGCCCCATAATTCTCCACCTCCTGATTTACTCAACATTGCACAAAGGGACAAAATGCATGAGAACCAGCTAGTGCGGTTAGCCAAGGCTCTTCCTTCCATGATATAGGGTGCCATCAAGAAAGCCTTGCATCCTGCTAAAGACAAATTGGCCAGCCTTTGTTCTACAGTTGATGTCCTTGAAAGAAAAGTGGGTAATTTAAAACAAGAGGTGGTTGCTCTCACTGCACCTTCATCTATTGCCCAACCAAACCCCTGTGACCCTGAGGTAGTGCCCAAAGCACCTAGAAGCCCGCCGGATGATTGGTGGGTAGGATATAACAACGAGTTAGAATAAGTGTCTGATGAGGTACCCTAACATAGCCGTGCTCCTCCACCTCCAATGCGTTCGATGTATGATGTCGATCCTTCCTGGACACCCGTTGGAGTGGCACCAATGTTGTACCTTGAGCTTTGCATCTTACCAGACAATTGGGTGGTGCAAGGCCCCGGACAACCTCTATCACTCCCATCGGATCTACAGCAACCTCCGGTCAAAGAGACAACTTCTTGTTAGTTTGATGCTGCCACCTATACTTGGAAGCCACTATCCAATCACTAACTCAATCAGGAAGCATCTCTCACTTTCTTATCTTTTCTTCAGATACATTGGGGGCAATGTATGCTTTCAGTTTGGGGGTGGGATGATTCTTGCTCTTTGAATGTTGAAATTTTTGGGGTGCTAAAAAATTACTCTTGATGGTTGATGATTAGTGACCAAATGGGGTCTTTGTTTTGAATTGCAAAATCTTGAAAACCTTGAATGAAATGACCCCAAAGTCTTGTTCCTTTTTTGCCATTGTAAAAAATAGTTTAGAAATTAAAACTCTGAGGGTTTTCTTTTGACCATAGTTCTTTCCCAAGGAGCATTCTTTTACTTTTGTTATTTTTTTTGTCAAATCGGGTTGGTTTTTCCCAATGATGGATTGAGTGGAGACATTCTTAAGGTAAAATTTTATGTTGTTTTGAGTCTTTTGTGAAGTTGTTTTGATAGGTACCACCTAAAAAAATTGTTGAAATGGAATTGTAAAAACAAGGGAATGAAAATGAAGATAGTGAGCAAG
Source organism: Datura stramonium (assembly GCA_018107945.1). Classification (NCBI taxonomy): domain Eukaryota; kingdom Viridiplantae; phylum Streptophyta; class Magnoliopsida; order Solanales; family Solanaceae; genus Datura; species Datura stramonium. The sequence continues at coordinate 7,693 of JACEIK010000131.1, read as the reverse complement.
TGTTGACACTGCTGTATATTATTCTTTGTCACATATTGTAAATTTCCTGCTTGATTTATGATGTTTGCTTGCTTTGATGTCCTAATTTGGTGTCTTGTGTTGAGAATGACTCTTGTGGACCCTTTAAGGGTAAGCCTTGTGTGGTGAGGACAGTTTTGATGAATCTCATGCATTACATCTTATCTAGAACTTACCCCAAATGTGATTCAAGGCGAAATCCTAGATGTAGTTGCAATAAGAACAAGAGTTTAGGCTTTCCTTTGTGTAGCCACTTCACCCATATGCCCTCCATGAACATTGATCCTTGTTAACCAATGTTGAGCCTTAGAGTCTTTGGCAACCACATTACAAGCCTTAAGACCGTTCTTAATACCTCTTTTTGGCCCCCATTCTCCCTAAATGCTAGTGACAAGATAAGTGATGAAATGAGGCTCAAAGGCTAAGAAAGAGGGAGTGATAAGAACATTTGTGAAAAATGAGGCAAAATCCTAAGTTTGGGGGTATGCAAAACAAAGGGGGAAGATAAGAATTATAGTGTGAAGGGAACACCGCCTTATGTCGAAATGCACCAAGGGATAAATCAAAAAGAAAAAGACAATTTGTGTGAATTGGTGTTTCCTCTTGAGATAATAAGGCTAGTTGTGAAAGAAAAAGGGGTTATAAGGGGAATAGTTAAAGAAATGAAAGTCTTCAACAAGGAAAGAAGGGAAAGAAGGTGAAGTGAGTGGAATTGATGTAAGGTATGTCACAAAAAGCATTAGGGAGGATCTAATCACTATAGCCAAATGTTCATCCTACCCTTACCCCAAGCCTACATCATAACCCGCAAGTCTTAAATGAATCTAGGTGCAACTACTCTACATTAGTGACAAATTACATGAAGGGCAAGCCTATGGATCAAGTTTATGCATCAAGATTTGTTTTGGGAGAGTGAGTGTGAGTGTCTCTTCCAAATAATCCTTTTTGTGCATTCAAATGATCACATGACCAAAAGAATAGGGATCCTTATTTTGGTGAGTGACATCATTCCATTTTGGGGAGGCAAGATCATTCAGAGTTAATGTGAAAATAGGGCACATGGAGTGTAAACTCAAAGGCAAGATTTGAATTTGCAGTGATTATAACTTGAGATACTATGTGTCTTACTTGGTTGAGCTATGCCCTTGTTTTGCTAAATGATTCCTTTCATAAGCTTTTCTTGGTAGAAAGTGGTTGCCTGTTTGAGGTTATTTTCTTCTCTTTTTCGGTGAGCATGGTGAGTATTTTTGGGTTGTCACAGTCCAGGTGATTGGCGAGGTCTAATTGTGAATAGAGGTGGCTTATTCTTCAATATTTGAGTATTGCATTACTTGAGGACAAGCAATGATTTAAATTTGGAGGTTTGATGAGTTGGTAATTTTCCAACTCATTAGGCTCTAAAACTTGAGTTTTTGTTTTGTTCTTGAGTTGATTATTTGAATTTTATGCCCTTTTTGCTTTCGTTGTGTGGAGATGGCTAAAAGTGAAGAAAAGAGAAAATATGGAGCAAAAAGAAGGGAGTGAGAGTGAATCGGCGATTTGCAGATGAAAACCGTTGATACGCCGGCCAAAGGTCGAATATCACTGCCTCAGAGGATTAATTCCACTGGCGATTCGCGACTTGCCAACGACGATTCGTCGGTCCAGTCGCTGAATGATACCCAAAAGTTTAGGAAAATGGCTTGAAAACTCGGCGATTCACAGATTGGCATCGGCGAAACACCGGGTGAACCGCCGGTGTTCACTAGAATTTAGCAAAGATGCAAATAAGATACCCGGTGGTTCACAGATTGTAATCAGTGAACCACCTGTGCTTCCGCTGGTTCCAGAACGGTGCTCATGGGGGTATAATCATCCAACACTAGAAAAGAGATAAAAAGTGCCCTACTTTTAAGGATATAAAGAGAAGATAAAGTACTTTGTACAGAGATATGGAGAGAGAGAGATAGAAATAGAGATTTTGAGAGAGAAGAAAGCTTATATCACATCATTGTCTCCCCTTTTAGCAGAAGAACATTCTCTTAGCTGAGAGAGGGAGATTCTGATTGGAAATTGTAGAAAGTACTCTGTTCTATTTCCTCTTTGTACTAGTAAGTTTCAGCTATTGTCGAAGACTATTTTGTGAAGTTTATTTATCTACTCTTTCTATTAAATTCAATGATGCTATTGATGAATGTGTTTTTAAAGTTCATAACTATGAGTAGTTAAAATCATTGACTAGAGGTGTGTGATGATGAATACTTAATTGGATTGGGTATTGCTAGAGTAATCTTCATATTGTTCATGCAAGTGTAAATATATTAGATTCTCTTCAATCTATTAAGGAAGATCTATTGATTATGATATGGGTCTATATATTCTTACTTGATTGTTGCTTGAAAAAGAATAATTAAGTATTGGAAGAGAATTAGTAGTGGGTGTGGAGAAGAAATTATGAAATTAGTCTTGAAATAGCTGAAATTGCATTCTCTTTCCTTATTAGCAGCTAATAGCTAGGAATTAGAGTAGTTGCTAAACAAAATCAAATCGGGTTGAGCTAAATTGTGACTAGAGGTTTGACAAAACTATACTGAGAGATAATTAGAAGGCTAAAAAGCTATAATTACCCACTTCCCTAGATTATTTATACTTGTTGAACTTAAAAGATGACCTGGTATGTCCTGATCTAGTTAGTATTTCATTTATACCCCAGCCCTAGTCTTTTACATCCTTGTTCAGAACTTAGCTGATTTTGCTATTTTATTTCACTAAATCGACCAATACAATTATCTGGAAATTTAAACTCCCCCAATTTTATTTGTTTTTATATTAAATCTACGTGGTGCAAGCTAACGTCAATTTCTCAATCGACACTTGAAACTATCATTCCCTAGTCCTCGTGGGATTCGACCCCGGAACTCATCGGGTTACTTGTTTTGATACTTCGACCATGTATATTCTTTTCATTAAGGATATATTTTGGACAATATCATAACTCCCTCAACATGCTGATTCCTCCATAAAATCTTGACTGAAGCTACTTCCTTGTTCCTTAGCTTCCGAACCTGACAATCCAATATCTCCACCGGAACCTCCTCATAACTAAGGCTTTCTTTCACTCCTACACTCTTAACAGGAACAACAAAAGCTGGATCACCCAAGAACTTCTTTAAGAGCGATACATGGAAAACGGTGTGAACTGAAGCTAACTCTGAGAGTAAATCTAACTCATAGGACACCTTGCCCACGTGTCTCACAATCCAGTATGGGCCTACATATCGGGGACTGAGTTTCCCCTTCCTTCCGAACCTCATCACTCCCTTCATGGGAGACACCTTCAGAATTACCCAATCATCAACTTCAAACTCAAGTTCCCTCCTTCTCACATCTGCATAGGACTTTTGATGACTCTAGGTTGTTCTCAACCTTCCCCTGATAAGATGAACTTTCTCCATAGCCTCATGAACTGAATCTGGTCCTATCAATGTAGCCTCACCGACCTCAAACCAACCAATAGGTGATCTACACTTCCTCCTATAGAGAGCCTTAAACGAAGCCATCTGGATGCTAGAATGGTAGCTATTGTTGTACCCAAACTCAGTAAGAGGCAAATGATCATCCCAACTACACTTGAAGTCAATCACACACGCTCTCAACATGTCCTCGAGGGTATGAATAGTCCATTCTGCCTGACCATCAGTTTGCGGATGAAATGCTGTACTGAGCCTGACCTGAGCCTCAAGTCCCTTCTGAAATGATCTCCAAAACTGAGAGGTAAAATGAGTACCTCTGTATGATATGATGGATAAGGGAACTCCGTGCAACCGAACTAGATCTCGAATGTACAATTTGGCATAATCCTTCACTAAATTGGTTGTTTTGACTAGTAAAAAATGAGCAACTTTGGTCAACCTGTCCACGACCGCCCAAATGGAGTCATACTGTGGACGAGTGCGAGGAAACCCTGTGATGAAGTCCATATTGATTTCCTCCCACTTCAAAGTAGGGATACTGATGTCTTGAAACAGACCTCCCGGTCTTTGGTGCTCAACTTTCACTTGCTGACAATTCAGATATTTAGCTACAAATTCTGCGATGTCCTTCTTCATACCATTCCACCAATAGAATTCCCGTAAGTCATAGTACATCTTGGTGGCACCTGGATGTATTGAATATCTGGAACCGTGAACCTCAGGCAATATCCGACTTCTCAAATCTTCAACGTCTCGGACACACAAGAGACCTTGATATCGAAGCACACCATCTCCCCCTTTGGAGAAGACCTCTACCTTTTGATTTTGAACGGATTCCTTGAACTTTACAAAAATAGGGTCCTCGTCTTATCTAGCTTTCACATCAGTCAATAAGGATGATTCTGACCCGTTTTGAACTATAACACCACCATCGGTTGAGTCAACCAAATGAACCCCCAACCTTACAAGTCGATGCAAATCCTTCACCAACTCCTTCCTCCCCTCATCTACATGAGACACACTCTCCATAGAGAGTCTACTAAGTGTGTCTGCCACCATATTGGCCTTACCTGAATGGTAAAAGACACTCATATCATAATTCTTGAGTAGCTCCAACCAACTCCTTTGGCATAGATTTAGATCCTTCTGGGTAAAAAAATATTGTAGACTCTTGTGGTCCATAAACATATCTACATAGACCCTATACAAATAGTGTCTCCAAATCTTCAATGCAAATACCATTGCCTCCAATTCAAGATCATGGGTCGGGTAATTCCTTTCATGAACCTTCAGCTGCCTGGAAGCATAGGCTATAACTTTACCATGCAACATCAATACACAACCAAGGCCAATCATAGAAGCATCTCAATACATCAAAAACCCATCGGTACCCTCCGGTAGGGTTAACACTGGTGCTAAAGTAAGTCGGGCCTTCAATTCCTGAAAGCTCCTTTCACAAGCCTCTGACCATTGGAATTTCACTTTCTTTTGGGTCAATTTGGTCAATGGTGCTGCAATAGATGATCATCCCTCAACAAACCTCCGATAGTAGCTAACTAAACTCAAGAAACTCCTGATGTCTGAAGGATTCACCGGTCTAGGATAGTTCTTCACCGCCTCTATTTTCTGAGAGTCACCTTTATTACCTCACTTGACACCACATGACCCAAAAATTCCACTGAGTTCAACCAAAACTCAAACTTGCTGAATTTGGCATATAATTGGTGATGTGCCGTGATTTTTACGGCATTTTCAACACTTAAAACCAAGAAACTATGCACATTCCGGGTATGTTTATGTAGATATGATGCGTTTGTGTTAAATATTGCAGGAAAACAGGTCTGGAAGGGGAAATAGGCTAAGTAAGGCAAAAATAGACAAATTTGTAACCTGATACCCAGGCCACCAGTCATTGTCCCAATGAACGACTCATGCCTGGAGTCGTGGGAAGAAATCAAAGTTTATGAAAAGGAACCAGTGCACCTCACAAGTTGAAGGCACGACTCGTTACATCTAGTAATGAGTTGTTATGATAGTTGTGGAGACTGGGAGAAGAATTTCAGAAGAATGTCCAGTGAAGGCAACGAGTGACATAACGAGTCATCGGGTGAAGTGACAACTCGTCATCAGACACTGTGGGCATCTGTCGACTGCATTGGAAGATTTGGTGAGCCAGGTCCACGAAAGACCTAACGACTCGTGCCCAGGCCTAACGAGTCATTGGGTGACCCATCACCAAGACTGTACAAATTGCTGAGAACTACTCAAGATCACTGACCATGACTCGTTAGGAGACCCAACGAGTAGTTACTTGGCCCGTTACCCCTGCCGACCTGAATCCAAGTTTAGTTAGGATAAGATTTGTTTAGAACTATAAATATAATTTTTAGGTTTATTTTTTGAGTACAGTTTATTCTGCTATCTTTCACATAAATTTTGGTGTTGTGGACAAGCATTCTTGGTTCAAGAAACAAAGTTTTAAATTTTGTTCTTGATTTTGAGAATTAAACAATATTAAAGTTTTGTTCATCGGTTTTGAAGTTTTATTCAATACACGTGGTTTTCTTATATGAAATTTTGTAAGTTACAATTATAATTTCTTCTATATTTTGTGATTGTGATTATTCAAATATGAGTAGCTAAACCCATAACTAGGGTTGTGGGAACCATGATGAATTAACACACATAGTTAAAACACTTCGTGATTCTTGAACGGGGTTTAATGCATGTATTGTTTTCCCTTCGTTTTCATTAATTCTTAACAGTTGCAAACATTGGAACTTGTCTTATTCTTACTTACCGGATCAAGGGGGTATTGAATGGGAAAAGGGATTAACAACTGAGATTTGAGGCGATCAACCCTCAACTAATAGCTTGAACTTGTCCTTGAATAGCTAATCTGATATTAAGGGTAGGGGGTAATTAAGCATACACTCGTATATGGACCAAGTTGCGTGGTAATAATCATCTAGATAGGGGACCAACCATTTAGGTGAACTTAACTTACCTATATTACATGCTAAACACCATAATAGATCACTAATGTAAAAGCCTTGTAGTTATGAAGTCATGGGAAACAGAATCCTAGTAACTTGTTGATTGAATAAAAATCGAAATTGATTTAAATGTTTACTAGTCTTTACTCTTGTTTATTATTTTATTTTTCAATTCTTTCCCCCCCTCCCAAGAAATAAGTAATCCGATAGTAATAGCTAATCACATTAACTCAAGTTCTTTCCATATTCCTTATGGGATCGACCTCAACCTTTGTTGGGTTCTATATTTGACATCAACCGCTTTATATATCAATTGCGAGGTGTAATTTGGGCAAAATCAGTTGGCAATCCTTGAGAGTATGTAGTACCACCCTCAAATAAGCAACATGCTCCTTCTCGTTCAGAGAATATATCAGGATGTCATCAATAAACACGATCACAAACATATCCAAGTATGACATGAACACCCTATTCATCAAGTCCATAAAAGCTGCAGGAACATTCATTAGTCCAAAATACATAACTACAAACTTATAATGAACATACCGCATTCGGAAGGCTGCATTCTAAAGGTTGTTTTCGAGATGTCACTCTCCCGAACTCTGAGTTGAAGGTACCCGAATCTGAGATCTATCTTCAGAGGGCACTTAACATCTTGAAGATAGTTGAAAAAATCATTAATCGTGGGAAGAGGATACCTGTTCTTGATGGTGACTTTGTTCAATTATTGATAATCAATGCACATTCAAAGAGAACCATCCTTCTTTTGGACAAATAGAACTGGTGCACCCCATGGAGACTTGCTAGGTCTGATGAAACCCTTGTCTAGCAGGTCCTTCAACTGCTCCCTCAACTCCTTTAGCTCTGCTGGAGTCATTCTTTAATGAAGAATAGATATAGACTACGTGTCAGGAAGAAGGTCAATACCAAAATCAATTTTCTTCTCGGGAGGAATACCCGGTAAATCATCAGGGAAACTTCTGGATACTTGCATACTACTGAAACTAATTTGATAGTTGGGGTTTCAGATGTAGCATCCTTAACCCTAACTAAATGGTACACACATCCTTTGGAAATCATCTTTCTGGGCTTAAGATAGGAAATGAAGTGACCTACAGGCACAGCTGACTACCCTTCCATTCTATGACTGGCTCACCTGAAAATCTGAACTCTACTGCCTGGGTTCTACAATTAACTGAGGCATAACATGCAAATAGCCAATCCATG
>JACEIK010000130.1:586697-599062 GCA_018107945.1 Datura stramonium | reverse complement strand
ACATTAGGTACCACATGCAGTAAATTATTTAATAAATTGAAGGTAAAAATCAAAAGATAAGAAAAATAATACTGCAAGCAAATATTAGATATAGATTTGTTGATTTGAATTACTGGTCAATTCAGCAATTTTTGAAAATACCATTATTGATTGTATTAATACCATACTAAAGACTAATTGAGGAACTTAAACCAAATTAAAACACACTGGGAAAAGAGGGGAGAAACCACAAAACTTCAAATTAATATATTCCATGAGATTACTGAAAAAACATATTCAATTGAAACTTCCATTTAAAAAGATTTACTAAAAATGGTAAAATAATATTTTGACAGAGTTTCTTCAGTATTTTTTTTTATTCTTGTTCAATTGAGGAGCCACCATCTCTTTATTATATGAGCCTTCATCTAACCATAGCAATGCATAAAGATCACATTCTCATTTTCAACATGGGCTAGAGAGGTACTTTGTCCATGTAGAACTAAAAAATAAACAACATTACTTTTCAGGAAATAACTTGGGAATACTAAAAATATTGATAATCATAGACATAAGTCTAATGATGCAATATGCAATTCATTTAACATAAAAGACGCGTATTTCAACTTTAAAAAAAGATTTTCTACTTTACCTTTCCTTTTCCAATCAGTAAATCCCTAGTTTTTCTCCTCTATTTCTTTAGGCGAAATTCTCATGCTTATGCAATATCAAGAAATTATAAAAATATATTATTGTTCTTGATTAGTTCATCGTATCATTTATATAAATAAATAAATAATAAAATAGTTAAAAGAGAGAAATAAAATGCTGAAATGAGATCATACATGTACACTGAAAGATAATTTTGAAAACTCATAATCATACCCCAAAATGGAAGTCAAAGTTCATCTTATCATTTGTATAAATAAATAAATAAGAAGTTAAAGAGAGGAAGAGAATGCTGAAGTAAGATCATATATGGACACCGAAGGATATTTTTAAAAATGCAATACCGAAGTGAGATCATACATGAAAATAGAAGAATATTTTAGAAAACATAGAATCATAATCAAAAATCAAAGTCAAAGTAGTGATAAAAATTCAAACATAAATTAGTAATTAGATTTAATAAAGAGCAAGAAAGTTTTTATTGATATCTCAGCAAATGTCAAAGAAAAAGGGAAAATAAGAGGCAATTAAACTCCTCAATGTTGGACATGATTGAAATGAATGAATACAAAAGTAACCAAGAAATGACATAAAATGGAGAAAGGAACGTGGAATTCCTATCGAAATCAATTCAGTTACTTTTTAGGAGAGAGAAAATAAAAAATAAAACACAACAGACACAATATTTAAGATTTTTTAAACAACTATTCCGAATAGATGTATCAATTTATTTTCTATTAATTAATTAAATACAATTTAAACACAAGATAAATGCAAAAAATTGAGAATAAAGATAATTAGAGATTCTGGTCTAAGAGAGTGCCACATCACTGAGTCTAGATTCCTTCTTTATATAGATATAGATTATTATATACCTAATGCATAAATCGTCATTATTACTGTTCATTTTTTTTATCGATTCATTTGTCATATAATCGAAAAATAAATAATCTAAACCGAAGCCAAAATAATTTAATTGATGCACCAACGTGACACCCGAAGACTCTAATTCCTGGATCCGCCTCTGCTCACCTGTATAGCAGATTGATTGGATCAAGCCCATTTTGATGCGTTTGGCATGTCCCTCACTTTGTGTTTATGCGTTTGTACAGGATAGGAGTTTTGGGGTGTGGATGAAGTGGAATGGTTGGTTAAGTTTAACAGTTTCTTATGACCTCCACCATCAGTTTCAGGGTTGGGGATTAAAAGTGTCCACTTTTTGCATACATAGGGGATTATTTCTGTTAAGTGGGATACATCAAGGACCAAAGTTGTCCAACCCCTATACATTAAGGATCAGTTTCTGGCCAAATGCCAAAACTTCCAAAAGGAGAAAAAGAAAAAGAGAGGAAATGCAGAAACAAGAAATGCGGGTGACGTTGCTAAGCTAATTATCACAAGATGTCTTATCCTTCTCCATCCATTCCTCCTTCACTCAACTGCTTCACGCTTAAAGACCCAAATTTAGGAAACAGATACAAACCCCACAAGACTCCTTATACTCAATGTTCAATCTGCATAGCACTCTATTTACATGAGGTGAGTTATTGGGATTTCTATTTATTGATGTCTCCAGATTGAGAGTTTGAAAACTGAATTTTCTTGCAACATACAAGAATATGCTGGTCTTTTACTGATTGAGTATGATTCTGCATTGACTTATATGATGTGCTTATATGTTGTACCTTCAGTTAAGCTTAGAGCATTATCAAATTTGGTTCTCGGGGTGCAAATGGGGGAAAAAAATTCAGTGAATCAAGCTACTTTTAGATGCTTGTGCATGCTTAGCTTTGTAAATGTGTTATTTAACGTTAAACTGAAGGGGAAAGAGAGAGAAATGGAGGGAGGCTGAGTTGTTGATTGATTGTGTAATGCAGAGCACAAAAAATGATTATGAACTATACCAAAATCTGCGTTGAAAGTGTTTTCTTGTAGTCGGAATGGAAGAGGATCGTGGGAGGCTGAAACTGACGTGGAAGTCGGGGTGAGAGGGAATAAATCAAGAGCTTAATTATGTTACGAGTATATAGATAAGTATGAAAAGGATAGCTTTTGGATAGTTCCACTGAAATCTCATTGCTGAAATAACTGAAGCAGAACGCTCGAAGAATAAGAGCAAAGTGAACACATGAATTTGACTGGGGATTGTTAAATAAAGCCTGGTTTCAGGAAAAGATTGTTGTGAATCCAACAATGTGTTTCTTTATTTACCGCAAAATGCTAACAAAAATAACTTCATACATGAACCAAAAATTCCTGTGACCTTAAAATGATCTGCTTTGTCTTGGTCTAGAGCTCATCCACAGAACAGGGAAAAGAAAAACCTAGTCTTTGTCGCGGGGTTCATCAAAAGCTGTTTGTTCCAAGTGACTTAGTCCCGTGACCTTAAAATGATTACTCTAATCTTAACGCAACTCCTCAGATTTTTGTAACAAACTCTGGGCTATTGTAGACTACTTAACTGATCTATATTTGGAGCAAGATTGGAAGTGTTCCTAAATGGAGTGTAGCTTTTGATTGCTCTGTAAGTTTTGTTCAAGAGGGATGTCGGCTTCGCAGCTATTGTTTCATAGGTTGTAGCTACAAATTTTCCTTAAATATTTCATCACTGGATCACTTGATGAGTTGAAAATTATCTGCATTTCAATGTTTGAACTTAAATCCTACTTATGTGTTATAGAATTTCCATCTACTTGTGGATCTGGCCAAATTCTTGGCTGTGAATCTGACAGTAAGATTTGATATCTACCCGGTGCAACACATGTGCACACTCGCACACACATGTGGAATATGCATATAGATCAAGCAGTGATATATCAAACGAGGATCCTCTTGATGGTCTAGGTCTTTCCACATTGCTAAATCAGAAAGATATAGAAGATAGCAGAATCTGATATACTTCATTTCTGTAGGTTGCAGTTGGTGGTCATCCGGTTGAATAATGGCTCTTGCCCCTCATTCAAACTTTCTGGCCAACCATGAAATCGTCAGATGTCATATTGGATCAAAGCTTCACAGTCATAAAAGATTTAGCAGGGGTAGGGCAGATTACTTTGGTAGTATAGTCATAGTGAAAATTTGTTCCAGCAGACAGATACCTACATACCTGCAGAAATATCCTAGAATATGCTGTGGTTTGGATTCTAGAGGTCTGCAACTATCGTCGCAGGGGAAACAAAATATCTCTTCCACGCACAGCATTAACCAGAATGTACCTAAGGTGACTTTTGATAAACCTTTAATTCTGTCGCTTCTCATTAACTACTTTCCAGAGGAATGTGGGGATCTAGCTCTGTCCTCTGCATTCATTTCATCCTCTTCTTTCTCTTTGCTGACAGAAGTCCTCTTTTTAGGGAAATAAAATATGCAAATTTCCAGAAGATGTAGCTTTGATGGTTCGGAAGAAATGGGGCCAATTGGCCAAAACAGCAATTATAGCTATATTCATTTTGTCAGTTACCTCAAAGGCTGATGCAGTCGATGCTCTCAAAACTTGTACTTGCTTACTGAAAGAGTGCAGGTAATTGTGCAGATGTTACTGAAGTATGCCAGAATACTTCCTTATACTAAGCTACCAATATATTTTGCTGCATAAGAATCACAGCTTAATTTCGTCTAAGAACCGATAAATTTGATAAGAAGATGTCAGTAAACTACATAGACCTTTCCTGATTTCTTTGCTACCCCTTGTATGTTTCCTTCATGAGTTTTGAGCTTGATTTCTTCTATCCCGTATAAAATATATAAGAATGTGAAATCGGTTCTTGTTTGTACACTCTAGATTATCATCCTGGCTTAAGAATTGATTGGTAAAGATGTAAAAGTCAGTATTGACGCAGCTATCTCATCTTAACCTGCTTACTCTGAAAGATGTCGATCTCTAACTTTTTCTGATCAACCGTCCATAAGTCCTTGATTCTAGTTGTTACAATCAAAGAAATCGAGTTTTAAGCATGTTCAAAGTGAACCATAACCCCAACCCTAACGCTTTTCCATCTACCTCCAATTTTATTTTGACTGTTAGACTTTCTGTGTTCTAATTAAGCCAAGAGAATAGCAGTACGAATTTCACTTACTTCCAGCAAGTTTTTTTCAGATCATTCTTTTCCTTTCTAGTTGTGGTGATAAAAGTAACAGATACTGTTGCTGTGCTAGGGATGCAGGAAAGTTTCTGCCAGTATTCCATTTTCCCTGAAACTCAAAATATAGCTTAATATGTCTCAATGAATATTTCAAAATTTGATGAACTTGATTATCCCAAAACTTCCTTCTTACAACCCAAATCTTTTCCTCGTCTCACCTGGCCTCTAGAAGAGCAATGCGTATTAGTATTGATTGAGTTTCTATTCTTCATTCCAGTATGCATTTCTGGGTGACTTATAGAAGTATTGTGCTTTCAGGTTAGAGCTTGCGAAGTGCATCTCAAACCCTGCATGTGCAGCTAATGTTGCTTGTCTCCAGACTTGCAACAATAGACCTGATGAAACGGAATGTCAGGTAGACGTCTACAAACATCTTATTATACTGAATATTGATTTGAGCAACATTTGTTAAATATTAATATGCTGGCTATGGCTGCAGATAAAATGCGGTGATTTGTTTGAAAACAGTGTTGTAGACGAGTTCAATGAGTGTGCAGTCTCCCGAAAGAAATGTGTACCTCGTAAATCTGATATCGGTGAATTTCCTGTACCTGATCCCAGCGTTCTTGTCCAAAAGTTTGACATGAAAGATTTTGGCGGAAAATGGTACATTACTCGCGGTTTAAATCCCACATTTGATACTTTTGATTGTCAATTGCATGAGTTCCATACAGAAGAAAACAAACTTGTGGGAAATCTGTCTTGGAGAATACGGACACCTGATGGAGGATTTTTCACTCGATCAGCAGTGCAAAAATTCGTGCAAGATCCAAAGTATCCAGGGATACTCTACAATCATGATAATGAGTATCTTCACTACCAAGATGACTGGTATTCCCTTAATACCTCTTTGAGTCTTTAAATTCATTGTCCATATCTTGTGTGCAAAATTGTACCTCCATGTTGTACTTGCATTGCAATTGATTTGTCTTCTATATCAATTAAACATGTGAATTGATTTTTTCTGCAGGTATATCTTGTCATCCAAAGTAATAAACAGTCCAGATGACTACATATTTGTGTACTATAAGGGCAGAAATGATGCATGGGATGGATATGGAGGTTCTGTACTTTATACGAGAAGCTCGGTTTTGCCTGAAAGCATTATACCTGAGTTGCAAACTGCAGCTCAAAAAGTTGGCCGTGATTTCAACACGTTCATAAAAACAGACAATACTTGTGGCCCTGAACCTCCCCTTGTTGAGAGGTTGGAGAAGAAAGTGGAAGAAGGAGAGAGGACAATCATAAAAGAAGTTGAGGAGATAGAAGAACAAGTTGAGAAGGTAAGAGAAAAAGAAGTCAGCTTATTCAGTAGACTGATTGAGGGTTTCAAAGAGCTGCAACAAGACGAAGAAAACTTCATACGAGGGCTGAGCAAAGAAGAAATGGATATTTTGGATGGACTTAAAATGGAAGCAACTGAAGTAGAAAAACTCTTCGGGAGAGCATTACCAATAAGGAAATTAAGGTAGACAATGTTAAAAGAGCAAATATTATTTAAGCCATCGAAACTATCCACATACAGAATGTATAGCTTGTATTTAAATTTTTTATTTTTATTTTTTTGCCTGGAATAGATTGATCATATATCACGTATTGCTTCTCTCTTAGAAGCATAAATAATAGTACTTTCCTCTCCTTTAAAATCCCTATCTGGTGTTCTAATATCTCAAAGCGCCCATATTCTGTTGAGTGTTGATCTTTCTCATTTCAAGAGCAATAGAAACAGTGCATCGATGGTCTCTGTTGTATCTCGCTCATGGAGCTCAACTGGCTTCACCTTATATTATACTTTATAGAAGATCACGTCCCGTCTTTACATGTCACGAGATAAACTTACAATTCAGGGAGGAAGAAATTTCAAAGGTGTATTCACATTTTATTCTAATAAGAGTGTGAAATGCTACGTCGAAGAAAGTTCAAGCTTATAGCATACCTAAATACTTTTCCGCACTCAAGACATTTATACCAAATGGAACAATTTTGATTGAGACTATACATGGGTTAAGTGATAAAAGTTCTTACACCACATCTTGCATTTATTTGCTTTGTGCAAACATTGTAATATTGTTCCTCGTTGCATCAATATGCAATTTACATTTCCCGCATACAAAAAATCAAATATGCCAACTCAACAGTACGTTCAAGTAAGAAGTTCGATCCATTACAAAACAGAACTATTTACAATCTCATCCGGTGTTCCTTACTGATGCCACTAACATCAGAGACCTTGGTTCATTTCATTCGATACACAAACTACATGCGCGAAAAACATTTCAGCCTTTTTGGGTTTAACAATTCAGCAATCTACATCTATACATTCCACCACCACAAAATTCAAATGGTCAACCGAACATAGCTTGTGAGTCTAGCAGTTTCTGCAGATATTTTGCAAAAAGAAAGTGAAGTACCATGAAACATGGTCAGCTTGAAGAACCATCAGACAAACAGTGATCCCAGATTAACCTCAAGTTGTCTTCAAGCATTTTAAGCACTAGACTTTCATCTATCACTTGCTTCTGCATTTTTGGTAAAGAAAATGTAAATCAAATTAATTATTTCAGTAGTGTAGGTGCAAATCAGAAAAAGCAACAGAAAGGCTCATCAACTCAACAATGAAGGGACACTGCATGGTTTTGTTTGTATATCCTAGGCACATGCCAGTTATGTAACAATTCGCTAACATGAGCTACTCTAAATCTCAATTTTAGCTTTTTAATGTAAATTATTTGAAGACAGAGAAAGAGTTGGATAATTTCCGACACTAATGAATTAGATTGGAATCGGTGGGAAATTTTTGTTGCTCCAGCCTCCAGCTGCTCTAGCTGATATTTTACCTAATTCGGTGGTAAAATATTTTTTTTTTTGCCCAAATAAAATATTCAAATCTTATTTGTTAGAATATTATGATATGCTGATGGTATTTTGCCCAATTTGGTGCATGTAATCATTAAGTGGGTATAGGATACAATATTAATCTTATTTGTTAGAATATTATGATATGGTTTGGTGTAACCGTATGTATTACCCACAGAAATATACATAATTGCTCGTCAGGAAAAGAAAACCTACGCGCAATTGGGATACAATCCCAGGCATTTTCAGGCTAGCCTCCTGTGCAACCTCACCAGTTGAAGATCTGAAATCAAATCGGTCTGCATGTCGAAGCTTAAACCTAATTGACGAATTTCCATATGATTTTGCAGTTGTGTGCCAGACACCGATAACAGCATATTGACTCCCTGAAGAATCCTCCCCAAAGGGCCATCTCAACCCACCCTTAACTTCTGAGTCCAAAACTGCAGAACCAATAAGATTTTTAACTCCATTGATCTCCTCATCCTGGAAAAAAGCAGAGAGTAATCTAAATAAGAACACACTCTTAAGCAATAATAACACTACTGGCGTCCTTTAGGTTAAGAGTCCAGAAGTCGTGATGAGAAAATGGAAATGAAAGTGCATATAAAATCAGTTACACAGGAAAGGGTCCTTGTTCACTGAGTGGAGCTAAAATATGTACATCAAAAGCGCAAACAAAATCTCACTGTTGCTCTCAAGTTTAGGGGTTTTGTTGTGCTCTGATCCTTGCTACCCTGCTCATTTCTTGAAAGAAAACTCGCTTTCCCGGAACGGCAGGTTCATGCAGTAACCCAAAAAGCATATGTTTTTCAGAAGCTTGAAACCTAGTCTTTAATCCTTTACATAATTACCAACTATATGCTTTTGATAAGAGGCATTCATAGATGTTTCATGCATACATCCAAATTCTGTCTTTTCTTTTTATTAGGGTAATATGCACTTTCAATCCTGGAGTGCTGTTAGTATCTGAACTTGCCTATGTAAATATCAAAAGTATCATACCCTGGTACTAGATAATTGGATAATTATTCAACCTGGCAAGCAACACTATCCTTCTGGAAGCTAAAGGCATTAGACTTGAAGAAACATCAAAAGACACCTCATTTTCCACCAAAAGGAACTCTGCTTACTTGGTGTGTTACTTCATCTTTAATTGGTCCTCGGAAGCCTAAAATCTTATGAAGATAATGGTAGCTACATTTTTTTATTTGTTGATAGTGGTAGCTACTTTGAGATCTTAAAGCAAATCAAATTCATCAAGAAACCACCCTAACATTAAACACCTATGAAGAGTATCTTCATTTCTACTTTTTGCCTCTGTATCTTCCTTTTCCTTTTATTCTCTCCTCTACTTCCCCTCATTTTTGTTTCATTGTTGAAATGATTCATATCTAGCTCATTCCAGCAACTAAAGGACTCCAAAAAATAATGCCAGGAGTAAATCAGACCTGAATTCGAGCATTTTAACCCTATCGGAGTCTATAGGGTCAGCCCAATATGCTATTCACTTTACTGTTTTCAAACATCAAACCCTCCCCCAAAGCCACAAAACATGAGAAATAAGAAATTTGCCCCAAGGGTAAATGAATGGAGATGTTCCTCAGTTCAGCAAATATAAATCCAATCATTGGGTGGAATTTCAAATATGACCTACAAGTTAACAAAGATAACAGCATAGCAAGATATAACAAACAAATGAAAACTTAAAATTTAAATAATATACTGATTCATTCTAGCACACATTGAAAAATTAAACCTCAACAAAGGAAGAAACTTACAGATAAAGTGGTAATGATTTTCTTGGTATGTAACATCAACCTTAGATCTAAACTTTTGCCAAGACAGCTCATGTCTGCAACCATGTTGCGTACTTGGTTCACCTCAATCTAAAAGAAAAGGTGTAGCGTCGAAAGATTGTTAAAGAAAGACAAACTGCAAAAAGTAAAGCATGAAAAATGATAGGTAAGAGAAAGTAAATATATTCATGACAACAATAAATGTTGTTTTGCTAAAGTTGAAAAATAAAACAATTGGGCATCTTACAAGTTCATCAAGATATGAGGAACTGAGAACTAACCTTGTAGAGCTGAATTTTTTGATGATCCTTGGTCACCGTACATTTGCAGGAGACAGTTGAATCAGAGCG
This sequence comes from Datura stramonium, assembly GCA_018107945.1. Lineage (NCBI taxonomy): Eukaryota > Viridiplantae > Streptophyta > Magnoliopsida > Solanales > Solanaceae > Datura > Datura stramonium. Next base: position 589,267 of record JACEIK010000130.1, on the reverse strand, counting down.
CAAGTTGTCCAAAAGCTACAAAACCCAAGGGATAGAACTAAATGAACCAATGCATAAAGAGAAAGTCATTTGTTAGAAGCATGAAAATAATACCTTGACGTAGTATAATTCCTTCTCTTCCACATATTCCAAGTCAAGTTTCTCAACTGCAACGTTTCTTATATATTCCATATATGAAAGAGGAACATTTGTATAGAAAGATTTTTTCATTTGCCTCAACATAGTTTCACCCAATGGGTTGCTTTTCAAGGATTCTTGACTATTTGCAGAATTCCTGCATCACAGAGAATTTGAGGAGGATTACATATTGAAACAGGCATTGTATTTAATCGACTCAACAACGTAATGCTTCAGACACCGAAAAAGAAGTAATATTATAACAAGAATGAAGGTATAACATGAGAAAAGATCACATGAGATAGCCATATCTTACAAGGACATCCATAAGCACAAACCTACAGGACAAAACTAGGATGATTAAAAGTGCTAGAGAAAGAGCCAGGAATACCTAGAATCACAGGGAGAAAATTAACTTAAAAGACCTACAATTTTTTGAAATCAATGTAGAATTAGCTAAGAACAAAATGCAAGAATGCAGATAAGCAACACTAGCTAGTTGGGTTCACTAACTAGTTGTTGTTAAACTTACATTAGAGTTAGAGGTTGTCAGGAATCCTTTGCATCTAGTTAAGAGTTGTATGCCAACGTAAAATAAGTTTGAGATTTAGAGAATTTCTAGCTTTAGGAAAGTCCTAATTTACCTTATAAGACAAAATGAATATCTATAATAAAATACTAAGTTGCTTGGACTATGGGTGCAGATCTAGAGGTAGGATCCTTTATGATTCAAATTTCAAGATTCGGAAGTACAGATCCAGGGATGGATACGGGTGCCGGAATTCGGCTAAAAGTAATTCATACATTTAAAAATAGAGCTATAAGAATATGACTAAATTATGGTGGACTATTTGGAAGGAAAAGAATGCACGAATTCTTTAGAGTAAGTTTGAATCTATAATTACTATTAAAGATAAATGCATCTTGTTACATTTTTTATATGTAATATGGCTATTGCAAATGATATAGAGGCCATGATACTTTTTGAGTCATTGCACATTCAGCAGTGATGTTGACCTATAAATAACACCTTTTGGATGCGGACTTTTTAATACAAATATCTTTTAACAATGAAAAAATATATGCTTAAATTATGATTTTACCCTAGCTTTTGTTTTAATTCCAAAAATCATCTATCTGTCTCAAATTTCTCGATCGATTTTGGTCACAATACCCGAAATTGATTGACCATATCTAGTATGATCCCACACCCACGCCCATGTCATGTCGATACGGGTGCGGTATCAAGTGAAGAATCCGCACAACTTAGATAAAATGGACTTGAATAAAGCTGATATACAAAGAATTCATATAATGACTCCCAACTAGATCGTAATTGAAGCATAGCTGTTGATTAGTCATTTTCTCGAATTAATACAACTGGGAGACATAATCTTAAAGTAGCAAATTGCAAAGACCACAATCGTGGGGCATGAAGACTACACTACTACAACTTTGACGAACGAAAAGAAAACAAGTAGAAATGCAAATTATTCAAATTCAGAGGTCAAAATTCTTGGGCTTAGTCTCTATACCTCTCTTTTATCTTATTCTATATGCCAGTTTATGAGAAATCACGAAACACAATGTGCTCAATTGCCCATCAATATAGTAGTCCTTTGTGATCTTTTGAATTTTGATAAGGTCCATTTGTAATCTTTTGATATAGCAGTACTCGTACGGGCTACAAGGCAAAACAAAATAATAAAGAAAATGACTTCCAATAAGTTTGTTAGGAAACAAATGTAGCACTGACGTCTTCTATGGGGTTTAACAAACCTCCTTAATGACAAACATTGATTACCTAACCTAATGATTATCTTTGCTAGTTGGTCTATGTAGACAAAATAACATTCACATTAATGTTCACTTTTTTTAATAGCGATGGTGTCCGTATAGCTTGTGTGCACCTCAACTATTCCTCCAGGAGCGTAGTTGCTACCTCCCATCAGCATAGATACCGGGTAACTCTGTACCAGTGCTGTCAAAGGCGCGCTTAAGGCCTAAAGCGAGATTCCAAACGTGTTGAGCGCTTCACTTATCGTGCACTTCAGTGTCGTCATCAGAGTTCTAAGACATACTTTTCCTTGCTAATGAGCCTCTTTTAAAGAGGCGACACAAAACAGTTGATATTTCACTTCATCGTAATTCCTTTTTCAATTTCTTCATTCATATATTTCTCATTCATGTTTATAATTATTAGTCTTGGACTAAACAAATATGTTTGTATTTTTTTTCCTTTGCACCTTTTTCAATTAAAGCCCACACTTCTTGCGCTTTGTAGCTTTTGATAACACTGCTGTGCACGCCAAGGCTTAGGCATATAAGACAAATCACTTGTTGTTTTTGTCACTGTGTTAGTCTAACTCTAAACTCTTTGTCTAAGTCCTTGGTTTGACTCACAGCCATGTATTGTTCCTTTGGGACATCCAGTAAATTGGGTTTGGTGTGTG
>JACEIK010000130.1:512582-538562 GCA_018107945.1 Datura stramonium | reverse complement strand
CTATTTCTTTGAATTTGTTTATCTTGCTTTTATTTTTAATACATTTTCTTAAAAAAATTCTTTTCTTTTTTGGCAATTATTTAATTCTAACTTTCTAGGTGACATGTTTAAGATCACAAGATTAAAAAGCATTTTGATATTCTAAGTATTTTTAGTCTAAAACTACAATATTCAAAAATTCTTTTTACTTTCTTAAACTCCATACAAGTCAAAATCAAACAAATAAATTGAAACAAGAAGTATAGTTATACAAATGTCGATTACTTAATTTAAATAACAAATTTTAAACATTTCTTTTTCATAAATATCATCTTCAGTCAAACATCTTCATATAATTGAGATGGAGGAAGTACTTATAATTTTATACCATATTTTCTCCCCCACCCCGCCTCATAGTAGACTCTGTACCAAGAATATCCCTCACTTCATCCATGTGTCAAAAAAAGACTAGCCGCACTTAGAAGCCTGGGTGCTATTATTGAGTTAGCAACCAGAAGAACATATAGAATCCAAGGTTGTCGAAATAGTAATTACATAAAATACTTAACCGGCGTGTTTCTCCTGCATCGTGTTCGTGTCATCCTTAAACTTACCACCTTTGCATTCAAGGCTCAAAACAGATTTGTGTTTATTTGTAATGTGATGAATGATGGAGTTACTTTCATCGGATGCTAGTTCATAAATGTCACAAGGCCACTGCATTGCTATACTATACTAAAATTAGCAACATGACACAAGTGGAATTTCATCAAAGCAGGAAAAAGAAAAACATAAAAAAAGGATTCATTTATATAAAGTGAGAATCCTCCTCCTTTTTTTAGTTCATGCTACAGAGAAATAAAAGTTCCAGCTCAAATTAAAGCTCTCTAGTACAATCAAACATCATTGTACCGGGATTGAGTCAAAATGAGACTTTTCCCCGGCTCTTAGATACACAGTAATGTTCCAACTCCCAACCAATGATGCAGTCAAGATTTTAACCTCGTCCAGCACAGTCCACCCTTGAGCAGCTTAAACTGACAGCAACTTCATAGAGTATCAATGTATTACTAGTAACAATGTACAAGAATTATCACCAATTGGTCCAGCAAAAATTCTAGAAGCTACATCCTGAACATATGCAGACTGTCGGGAGAAAACAAACCAACTATATGAGCTGAACTTAGGAAAGGGTAGCAGCTGGATCAATAAAGCATTTGTTGTTTGTTGTCTGTGGATTTAGGATCAAGAAACCTATGTAACTCGAGTGCTTAGGATTACAGAGAACTTAGAAGTCTCACTAAACCAGACTTTCAGGGAAGCCTTTTCAAAAGCAACGACACCACAATTTTCATTCTCTTTAGATAAGCCAGTGGCCACTGGATGCAGAAACTAAACAAGGATATAATATTTGCAAAATACACATGGAATACACCGAGATAGTCTCCGTCCGTCCAAAAGCTACGGGGCAATGAAGTAGTGCGTGATTGGCTATGTAGTTGGACTCTCAGGTCAATCTGATCAGGAAAAATGTGAAAATGCAAGCCCACTCACAAAAGATGAACCATAACCGTGTGAACATTTCAGTTTCAGCAGGTATTTCAAGCCACGCAAGTCCCCTTTTATCCAAAGAATCAGCAAGGAGTTGTCAGCATTATGGAAATGACAACTGCCATCATGCCTTTGATATTAATGCAAATCTCTCTCCTATTTTCCCTTATAACCATCATTAACACAATAGACACCATTCTTCCCTTGGAGTTCTCTATCTGTATGTATAAACAAACACCATGAATAGATACACTGAAGAATAGCCCCTAACTCAGCTGCAAACAGCAACACATGATTAGATACCTTATGATGTGTCTTTTCTCCCCAAGAAACTATCAACATCACCAATCCCTTCAATCAAAGCAAGATAAGTGCTATCATCAGGAGTAATGCCTTTACTAACCATTTCTTTGAGAAGTTCCTCAGCAAGTACACCTTCCTGCTTTTTGCACAAACCTTGTATGAGAGCATTGTAAGTGAGAAGAGTGGGGTTAAAACCTGCTCTTAACATGTCATCACGAACTCTAAATGCATCGTCCATGTCACCTCTCCTACTATACCCACTGATTAGAGTGTTATAGCTGATATGATCAGGTTTAATTCCTCTTCCCTTCATCTCTTCAAGAAGCATACAAGCTTCTTCAACTTTACCCTTCATACAATACCCTTGCATCAGAATATTGTAGGTAACTTCATCAGGCTGAACATTCATTTTATTCATCTCGTTCAATGTATCAATAGCACGCTCGACGTTATCATTGGCACAATGGCCATCAATCAATGCATTGAACATAATTAGATCAGGAAATATCCCTTTCCGCAATATTTCAACAACCAAATCATCTGCTTCTTTCATCCTATTCCTTTTGCCTAAGACTTTGATTAGTGATGTATAAGTGACAATTGTTGGTTGAAGACCCCTACTCAACATTTCATCATAGAACTTAAATGCCTTCTTTGCATTTCCCGCCCTGCAATAGCCATTGATCAATATGTTATATGTAATACCATCTGGAAGAACTCTCTTCTCCGACATATCTTTCAGCAAATCATCAGTTTCCGCCATTCTGCCATCAAGAAACAATGCATGAATCAACAAGTTATAGGTAACAACACTCGGCACGATGCCATTCTTAACCATCTCGTCCCTGTACAAATATGCTTTTTCTAGGTCCCCTTTAGTGCAGCATGAATCTATCAGAGTGTTGTAAGTCACAGCTGTAGGGGTCAACCCAAGCAACTTCATTTTCTCTAACAAGGAAGAGACCTCCTTTTCCCTCCCCTGTTTCACCATCCCTCTAACTAGAGAATTGAACGTATATGAATCAGGCTCAATTCCTTTTGCTGTCATTGTCTCAAAAATCTTATTTGCTCCTTCAAAATCCCCCCTCAAACAATAACCATGAATCACAGTATTATATGATATTAAATTCGGCTTAACCCCTAAACACTGCATGTGTTCAATGAACTCCTTTGCCTTCTTCAACTTGCCCTCTCTACATAGAACATTGATCATTATATTAAACGTACATACAGTGGAATTAATCTTCAACCTAAACATCTCGGCATACACAATCCACGCCAAATGGGTCCTATTCAATTTAAGAAAAAGGCTCAACAAATCATTACAAGTCTCTACCTTGGGCAAAATCCCCTTCTGTTTCATCAAATAAAAGCACTTCAACGCATCCTCGCCCTTCTTCAATTCACAATACGCCCTTACAAGCAAATCCAACACAATTGAACTCTTTAATTCCAGCTTCTCCCGAGCACTTACAAGCCCATCAAACATCTCACTACGTGATGCTAAGCGAGCACCGATCACTTGCTTGAGAAGGTGAGTGGCTTGTTTAGGCGAGGGGAGACGAGAGAGTATGGAAATAGCAAGGCAATAACATGAAATGTCTAAGCAATTGGGACTGAGATTTTCGATGAAAGTGAGTACCCGTTCCGGAGATGAACGAAGATCTGGAAGGGTAGCTGAAATCAAGGTGGGGTTTAGTTCTCCTGTAACGTGTTTGATGAATTGCCATTGCGAAGAAGTGACAGATTCTCGCAGAACATCCGCAGTAATGGGAACCGTCGGAGAAGTGGATTTGGATACAAGTGTAGAGAAACGCCGGAGTGAGAGTGAAGAAAGCTTGGCCCTTCTGAGACCTTCCACACTTTTCATGTCGCTGCAGCTGCCCGTCTGTAGCACAGCGCCAAGTTCCTGCTGAAAATAGAAGCTTAGGTCAAGCCAAATAAGGGCCAGAAAGTTTTTTCGCAATTTTGCAGTCACTGTATAAAAAAGTGACCCTTTTTTTGACACGAATTTAAATTTTAATCAAATCTAAAATCATATCAAATGCCAAATGAGAAATGATAAAAATTTGATTCTTGCGGGTTACTATCATGGTTAATGACTTTATTATTTTCTGAACATGCCGAAGTTGCAATTTAATAAAGTTCAGGGTCATATTGTACATTTTCTCTAAGTTATTATAAGGACGTCAGATGCAATTTCGCTGATTTTTAAACTCCAATCAACTTCGACTACCGGACTTTATAACCTCGATCAAATTCCCGAACAGAAAACCCTAATCTCTGGGGAAACGAAGAAAGGATGTCGTACGACGACGTTGAGATTGAGGACATGGAATGGAACAATGAGCTCCAGGCTTTCACATATCCTTGTCCGTGCGGTGACTTGTTCCAGATCACAAAGGAAGAGCTGAAGATCGGGGAAGAGATCGCTCGATGCCCTAGTTGTTCCCTCTATATCACCGTTATATATAATCTCGAAGATTTCCTCGGAGATTCCAAGAAACACGTTGAGCCCTCGAAACAACAGCCAGTTGCTGTCGCTTGAGAACCTCAAAGTTTCGATTTTTTTTTCTTTTGTTTCCCTTTTTCCGATTATTGAGTAATTCCAGGTATAGGTTCACGCTGAGCGTTTCTGTTCTTCAAGAATTTGATATCATATTGTAATACATAGTGATTGGAAGTGGCATTAACTGCCTGAAATTTTGCTCCTATTGGACAAGAAAAATTACTGGGTTTGTTTGAAGTTTGTCCACTTTGGATTTTGAATTATGTTGGCATTGCAATAAATTATAGTAATATGTAATTGTGTGCTTTTAAATTTTTTATGCTCTTTGATTGCTCGTGCGAGTTAACAAGTATGTTAAAGGCTTTGACATTATTTTGAAGCTGCTCATCTTGAGTTGCTGGTAATTGTCCTACTAAAAGTGTGCAATTTTTGCATTAGTGGATTTGTTTGCTCTTGTTCTTGTCTGGGAATGTTTTGCATCTCATGATTTTCCTGAACATGGTCTCACATGGTATCCTTTCGCTATTCAATGCTGAATTTTTCATGACCTGATGCTCTTAAGTTGGTATTTTAGCAGTGATGATTGTAACTGTGTTTTGCCAGTATAAGAGTAATTGTGTTATATAATTGCTTGGAAAGTTTTGTGTTCAACTTCAGTAATTATAGAAGTGCACCATGAACTTGTATCAGCACCTCTTTTCTGGATAATTTAACACAGGAACAATTTATTTGCACCAGTTTCTAGATGGTCACTTCAACAATCTACCAGGTAACTAACCCAATGGTTAAATTCCTTCTCTGACCTTTACCTTATTAGTCTCCAACAACAGGCTAATCCTAGTCAAATTTGGAGTCCACAAGGTTGGAATTTGTTTTCAGAAAAGTTCTAAATGATTGGGAAATAAAAACATTAGCAATTTTGCTAAATTGTTTATCTCACATCCACACCCCAGACCTTCCTGACCAGTCTAATGGATCCTAAACAAGAAGAGCAACTTCTCTATGAGATCTACTTATAGTAATCTCAACAATAAAATTGGTCTAAAAAAGATTTGGCTTTGGAAACTCATCTGTAAGGTCAAAATTCCTCCCAAGATGGAAGTTTTCACCTGGCTAGTGGTTAGAACAACATGCCTAACTCAAGAAAAATTACAGAAAAGAGATTTTCATATTTGCTCAAGATATCTACTGTGCAGTTAAGAAGTGGAAAGCAATCAACACCTCTTCATCCACTACAAGATAACTACAAATGGCATATGCTCTTTTGTATTATAGGAGTTTCTTGGATTGTTTCCATAACAACTTTTCTACTCCTTGGTAGCTGGATAGAAGTTGGCAGAAGAAGTGATAAAAGACTGGTGGCAAATTATTTCAGCTTGTATATGGTGGTTTCTATTAAAAAAAAATAAAATAACACTCTAGACATTTTGATGATCTGGATAATTCTATCTAGAAATCAAGATGAATTGTCTTGGTCTTTTCTATTTTTGACGTAAACAAGATACTTTTAATGATGTAGGGGACCTAGTAAATCTGATAAGAAACTATTAATGCTTTAGATCTTTAGTACTGGTTGATCTCTTATGTCTTTCTTTCTTTGGGTCCGCTTATGAGCTTGCAACTATAGTTTTATCAGCAACTTTGATGCTGATCTTTTGAATTTATACGACTTATTATCTTTTTAAAAAATATATAATTTTTATTTTCGAGTTGAGGTGTGTGAATTTTCTATCTAAACTATCACCAAATGTTTATCGAAATATACCTCAATGATCTGATATTTTCCTTTTCCAACCACTCTAACTAAGAGTCTATTTGGTCAAGCTACTAATATTAGCTTATTCTGAAAAATATTTTTTAAAGTAATTTGACGGAGTAGCGATTTGTGGAAAAAATAAGCGCCTATGCACTCATTCTCTTGTCTGAGGCAAGTGGGAATTCTTTCCTAATATCAAGTTTGAATCATAAATTATAAGTCATTTTTGCTATCAAAAGCTAAATAAATGAAAATAGAATATGTTCAGTAGGATTTATAAATATTTATCAATTTTAATTTAAATTAGTTTGATAAGAAATTATGTTTTTTTGCTTATTATTAAACAATGAAATAAATAATCAGAGAAAATTTATAGAAGATGACTTCTAAGTTACCAATAAATTATATACTTCATACTCATTAAATACAATTAATACATCATACATCTAAAACTAATATTCCAATGAGATTTACTGTTCTATTTTCTCTATGTTTATGTTTTTAAGGGTTTGAGTTTTAATACGTCTTCCTATTTACAATTTGTTTTTAATGTACAAAAATATGAGTCGATGAAACTTTTAAATGTCTGAAAGGAAAAGTTGTGGGACGAAATATGAATAAGCAAAAACTTTGGAGGCCGCAGCGGTGCATTTATACATTTATTACGACGTTTCTTGAGCTCGGTCGCCGGTGAACGGAGATAAACAGAAATACAAGAAGTGCTCTCACATGTAACCGGAGAAGAGAAGAAACAGATATAGAAATGAAGAATTGTTCATCGGAATAAGGGATGATGCAAGGACTTCATCACCAGCAGCAGCAATTAGCTGCACTTCTCACCGTCGCTTTACCCAAAGACGATCCTTCGAAATCCACTTCAACTTCAGCTGCTGAAGATGACGATTCTTCTCGTGTAGCCGCTATAACTTCTCTACAACGCGCCATTCTTTACCCTCCAAACTCTCTCCTCATCACTCACTCCGCTTCTTTCCTTGCCCAGGGCTTCTCTCAGCTCCTCTCGGACAAGTATGCCTTTTTACACTCACTTGTTCTTATATATGCACGCCATGTTTTCGACGAATGTAATTTCCTACATTATGTAGTACTGGAATAAAATAGGCTTGAATGGATATGGGCATTCATGTAGTTCACCCCAACTAGTTTTGGGATTGAGGGGTCATTGATTGTTTATTCTTGAACGGGCTTTACAATTTGGTACTGGAATTTATTTAGTCACAGTTTTGGGGCAACGTGGATGTGTTTGGAGAAAGTGAATTTTCTCTCTGCCATCATTTTGTTTTGAATGTTATGGTTGCTACCTGAATGTTAGACTTGCCCCGGATAAGCTATTAAAGGATCTCAGCATGTATTTTCTTGGTACAATTTTTATGGTTCTTGATTTTCACCTTTGTCTTCTGCATTATGTTAAAAAAGCACTAATAGCTATAGTAAATAATAATAGGGATTGTTGTGTATGACCATGTAGATTTGTTTTTTGTGAAACCTATGCTACATGGATTCGGCTATGAGTATGCATTACGGGCATAGATCTTACATGAGTGTGTTCATATTTAGTAAGGTCGGACATTATTTGAAGAGTTCATATAAAGTACTCATAAGTCATAACCATGCACAAACTAAAAATTGTATGATATAGCAAATAATTGCACATTTTAACTCATTTGGCCTTGATGTAATTGGTATATCATATATCTCCAATTGTGGTAATCTGTTTCTATAGTGAGTACATAGAACCCTTTCAATGGAAAACTATAGTCTCATTGTCATGTTGAAGATAATATAAACTTAAGTCACATGAAGGAAAATGTCATAAAAACTTGCAATCTCTTGAAATCCAGGTAGATTTAGTGAAACCCAGAACAAGTGGAAAAGACCTATATAGGCAAAATACGAACTAATTCGGAGTAAGCTTGTCGTGTTAATACACTTACTTTGCTAAAAGTCTTTTAGTTTTTTGTAAAGATTTGTGTGCTAATAGAAAGTTTAAAGAACTTCTAGTGTTTGAGAACCTCTAATTTCCCTCAAAAAATAAATTATTAAGTATTGGGATAAAACTGGTCCAGCAAAGCCGAATCAGTATTGAGGGTTCATACATCTGACCCCATTTGAGATTAGAACATAGGTTTAGGTAGAGAAAAATATTCATCAAAAGTTTCAGTTGGTGAAATGTAAAGGGTTATATTTACCTAAGGATAAAGGAGATACGGGATTAAGGAATGTGACAATGCATAACAAAGCCTACTCATGATATGATCAAGGAGATATAGTAGAGATGAGAATACCTTGTGGAGGAAGGTTGTGAAGGTAAAACATGTCGGAAACAGTTTTTGGTGCTCTAGGACAACATCAGCTCCTCATGGGGTGTTTCCTTGGAAACACACAAGTAAAACTATGAGAATAATTTAGCCGCAACTTTCAAATTAAAATACGTGATGGGGAGACCACACTGTGATGGGGAGACCACACTACTCTGATGGACAAATAAAGGTAACACAACACTGAAGGAGGAGTTTCTAAATATATTTAGTTTTGTGAATAGCCCAGGCTATCAGAATTAACTCAAGGAGGGAGACACATAGAACCTTCAAGTTTGGAAGGTAATGATCATGAAGTAGGAAGCATGATGGAATTTCTGTCCAAAATCCAAAGTGTTCAGATTATAAAATAACCCTCCTCCTTTATTGGGGCTGGAGCCCGTGATCAAGATCACAACTCCAGCACTTGTTATAGGAACTAGACGGTTACTTAACCTTTTTGCGTAGTGTAATTTTGCAATGTGAATAATTCTCTTTTTCTTTTTGGATTCTGTCATCTCCTTGAGTTTTTAGATAGAAGTTAAAGGAATGTTCAGGAGCTTATATTTTTGTACTCAGTTTCATCCCCTGAATACTTGTTGAATGAAATTAACTTTACTTGATAAAAAAAATAAGAAGAAAGAAGCAATGGAGCTACACCTGATGATCCGAGTCAACTTTTCCTCCTTCTGAAGATCTAGCTGGGTGTTTCATCTTTAGCAGCTGCTGGAAGTGAGCGCTATATGCCACAAATTCAGCAGTATCTGCCACATTGGCTTGCTACTGTTTGTGCAAAAGCAGGTTGTCCATGTTTTGTGTGATCACCTGCATATATTACAACAGTATTCTCTAGTGGTTCAATTATGTATTGCTAATTCATATTGCACAATATTCTTTGAAATAACAACTGTCTGCCTGCATGGCCTATGTTTCATTTGGATATCATTCATGATCTTCAAAGCACTTGACTTCCATCAATTACCTGTATCAATCCTCCTATTAGCAAACCTATAGGACTTTTGCTGCACTTAGATACTTGGTGCCCTTTGCTTTGCCCCGTGCTGTCTTCCTCCAGTTGCCCCCACCCAATAGCCAATAGGCCGAATGTTTAATTTCTAGAACTTTATAAGTAGAACTAGTAACAACAATCAAAGGGGTTTGAGGGTAGCTCACATGGTTTGAGCCCCTCATCCTTCACCATGTGCGAGGGATCAACTCCCACCTATGTAACATTCCAGGCCCCTTCCCTCTCTCTCTCCCTAATAGTAATATTTTTCTTTAAAGCGAAGTAACAACAATCAGTGATTCCATAAGCTTGGGGTTTTGTGTCGTACATAAATCACCTTTCTCCATATCTCAGATATGTCTTGAATGAAGTTTTATATATTGTAGTTATTTATCTTTTAAGATTTATGTCGGATTCCTGGGTCTTAGTGCTATTTGCATAATACTGTTATTTGCTTGTGTGAAATCATATTTCACAATCATTTGTGACACAAGCCGCGTGTTTTGAATCTTGTGATCTCATGCCGTCAAATTGGCGGCCTACTTTACTTAATGTGATACCACATCAATTCTTTTAATAATTTCTTAATTATGTAACCATCTGATGAAGATTTTCGTTTGGTATAAAAATTGCTGTTCAGGTCATATTCAGTGCGCCAGGCAGCAGCTACTGCTTATGGTGCTTTGTGTTCTGTATTATGTTTAATCTCGATAGCTCCAAATGGAAGGCAGAACCATGCCATTCTTGGCAGTTTGGTTGATCGGTTCATTGGTTGGGCATTGCCTTTGCTTAGCACTGTAGTAGATGGGACAACTGATCTTGCATTGGAGGGCTTGCGTGAATTTCTTAATGTTGGGGATGTTGCTGCAGTTGAGAGGTTTGCATTGCCAATTCTCAAGGCTTGCCAAGAGCTTCTTGAGGATGAAAGAACCTCCTTGAGCTTACTACGCAGGCTTCTCGCTGTTTTAACATTGATCTCCTTGAAGTTTTTTAGATGCTTTCAGCCCCATTTTGTTGATGTTGTTGATCTCCTCCTTGGGTGGGCGATGGTACCGGACCTTGCAGAATCTGATAGGCGCGTTATTATGGATAGTTTCCTGCAGTTTCAGAAATATTGGGTGAACAACATGCAGTTCCCACTGGGATTACTCTCAAAGTTTCTAGGTGATATGGATGTGCTGCTTCAGGATGCAAGTCCTGGTAGTTCTCAGCAGTTCCAAAGATTACTTGCATTATTGTCTTGTTTTTCTACAGTGTTACAGTCCACAGCATCGGGTTTGCTAGAGATGAATATGCTTGAGCAGATAAATGAACCTCTTTGTAAAATGGTTCCTATTTTATTAGGATGCATGTCTATGATAGGAAAAAAGTTTGGGTGGTCAAAATGGATTGATGATTCTTGGAGATGCTTGACTTTGCTTGCTGAAATTTTGAGTGAACGGTTTGCAACATTTTACCCTATTGCAGTTGATATCTTGTTTCAGAGCTTGGTTATGGAATGTAAAGACCAGACTATGAGGATGAAGAAGCTTGATTCCTTTCAGGTTCATGGAGTTCTTAAAACCAATTTGCAATTGCTGTCTCTGCAAAAGCTCGGTCTTTCCCCATCATCTGTTCACAAGATATTACAATTTGATGCACCTATATCTCAGCTGCGTTTGCATCCCAACCACTTAGTGCCCGGAAGTTCAGCAGCTACTTATATATTTTTGCTTCAACATGGGAACTTTGAGGTTGTTGAAAAATCAGTGATTGTTCTGCTTGAGGAACTGGATTTGTTGAGGTGCATGCTTGGACAAAAAGCAGACCTGCAGAATCCGGCATATGATGTCAAAGTTCCTAAATCTTACTCGAAATCTGAGGTATTTGCATTGATTAAGTTTGATTTGAAGGTCTTACTTAGTTGTGTTTCATTGGGCAGTGGAGCTAGCATGATTGGCCAAATGGAAATCAACACTCTGTATGTTAATAGGTCAGGAAAGTTAATATCAAGCATTATTGGCAATTTCAATCCTTTCGAGTCACCTGTCCAAGGACATGTGGAATTGCAAGTCACAGTTCTCAAGACATTAGAGAGACTAACTGCACTTGAATTTTTAAGCAAATGCTCTCTAAGGAAACAAGTTACTGCCACAGTTTCACAAGAAACAACACCTGAGAAACTCGAAAAGGTAGAAAATGAGAGGACTGAACTTCCTGGGCTAGTATTACAGTATCTGAAAATGTATGCTATCCTTCTTATAAGAGCTCTTCATGTCACTTCCCCTCTGGCAGTTAAAATAGAAGCACTACAGTGGATACATGAATTCTGTGGAAAAGTTGTTGACATATATGAGAATGAGAAGGCATTATATTTTCCGTATGAAGTATTTGGATATGCAGACATTGTCCAGGATTTGCTGTTCTCGGTTCTGGATGTTGCGTCAGATAGAGAACCAAAATTGAGATCTCTTGTGGCATTAGTCCTTCAGAAGCTTCTACGAGCAAAGCTTATTCATCCTACACACTTTATAATTACTACTCAGGCAGTTCTTGAAAAACTTGGTGATCCAGATGAAGATATACGGAATGCATTTGTCAGGTTGCTTTCAAATGTGCTGCCTATTACAGTGTATGCATGTGGTCTCCGTGACAATGGAGTGGCTACTACATGCTGGCCAGGTGTTCTTAGATTTAACAATAGGTCGAACTTGCATTGGAAGCAACTTTTTGCACTTAAGCAACTGCCTCAGCAACTTCATTCACAGCAACTTGTTACCATACTTAGTTACATTGCACAAAGATGGAAAGTGCCTCTTTCTTCGTGGATTCAGAGGCTCATTTGTAGCTGTGGGCGCACCAAAAATGTCGCTTTGATTCAGCCTGAGGAAACATCTAATTCTAGCTCAAATGGGCTATTGTGGGATACCAAAGTTGACGAAGATATTCTTGAGAGAATTTGCTCTGTTAACACCCTTGCTGGTGCATGGTGGGCAATACATGAAGCTGCCAGATATTGTATTACCACTCGCCTTCGGACGAACCTTGGTGGTCCAACTCAAACTTTTGCAGCATTGGAGCGCATGCTTCTTGATGTTGCTCATGTCCTGCAGCTTGATGCTGATCAAAGTGATGGAAACTTAAATATTATTGGTTCTTCTTATGCTCACTTGTTACCTATGAGGTTGTTGCTTGATTTTGTTGAGGCTCTTAAGAAAAATGTATACAATGCATATGAAGGGTCAACTGTTTTACCCAGTGCTTCTCGGCAAAGTTCCTTGTTCTTTCGGGCAAATAAGAAGGTTTGTGAGGAGTGGTTTTCTCGGATAAGTGAGCCTATGATGAATGCAGGATTGGCACTCCAATGTCATGATGCTACGATATATTATTGCACATTGCGCTTGCAGGAGCTGAGGAGCCTTGTGGTTTCAGCTATAAAAGACAAGTCTAGAGTGCAAGTGACTGAAAATATCCACAATGTCAGAGCCAGGTATGCTGCAGATATCTTGAGGGTTCTACAGCACATATGTTTGGCTTTCTGTAAAACTCATGAGCCAGAGGCATTAATTGGTATTCAAAATTGGGCAACATTAGTGTTCTCTCCCTTGTTTACTGATGAAAACCAGAGTTTAGATGATAGTGGATTAATTGGACATTTTTCATGGATTACTGGACTTGTATATCAAGCTGAAGGTCAGCATGAAAAAGCTGCAGCTCACTTTATTCATCTATTACAGAATGAGGACTCACTCACTTTTATGGGTTCTGATGGTGTACAGTTTTCGATTGCACGTATTATTGAGAGTTACTCGGCAGTTTCTGATTGGAAGTCCTTGGAATCCTGGCTGTTGGAACTGCAAACACTTCGTGCTAAGCATGCTGGAAAAAGTTATTCTGGTGCTCTAACAACTGCTGGCAATGAAGTAAATTCCATTCAAGCCTTGGCACGCTTTGATGAGGGCGAATTGCAGGCAGCGTGGGCTTGTCTTGATTTGACCCCTAAAAGTAGCAGTGAACTCACGCTAGATCCCAAATTGTCCTTGCAAAGGAGTGAACAAATGCTGTTGCAAGCTATGCTTCATCAAGTTGAGGGAAGAGTGGAGAAGGTGCCAGAGGAATTGCAGAAGGCCAAGGAAATGCTGATGGAACCACTGTCTGTCTTGCCTTTGGATGGACTTGTAGAGGCAGCATCACATGTCAACCAGTTATGCTGCATCTCTGCATTTGAAGAATGTTACAAGCTCAATGTAATCCAAGACAAGAATTTTCCATCACTATTAAGTTCTCATATGCAAGCAATGAAGTCTCCCATTATCAAAGATCGTCAAGATTGCAATATATGGTTAAAGGTCCTACGAATATATCAAACGGCTTACCCCACATCACCCATGACTCTCAAACTTTGCAGGAATTTGATGAGCCTAGCTCGTAAGCAAAAAAACTTCCGTTTGGCAAATAATCTTGACAATTATCTCAAAGATCATCTTTCTAGATTTCCTGATGGAAGTGTCCGTGATCATATACTTCTTGGTTTGGAGTATGAGCGAGTACTGCTGATGCATGCTGAAAACAAATTTGAAGATGCTTTAACCAGTCTTTGGTCATTTATCCGTCCTTCCATGATTTCATCTTCATTTCTAGCATCTGACACCATTGATAAAGTTCTGAAGGCAAAGGCATGCCTGAAACTATCTAATTGGTTGCAAGAAGATTATTCAAATTCAGGGATGAAAGACATAGTCCTCAAAATAAGATATGATTTCAAAACCTCACCCGACAGAGAGGAATCTAGCTTCATTCTTGATAATCTGAATTCTGCGGAGAATGTGAACGCTATCATTGAGGAACTTGTGGGCACTGCAACAAAGTTGTCGTCCCAACTCTGTCCCACTTTAGGGAAATCTTGGATTTCATATGCTTCTTGGTGTTATAATCAAGCTAGTTCATCGTTGCGTGCCCCTTGTGAAGCTACCCTTTTTTCTTGCTCATTTTCTACTGTTCTTGGTTCTGAAATCCAACCAACAAGATATAAGTTAACTGAGGAAGAAGTTTTGAAAGTGAAGGATATTATTTTAAAGCTTCTCGAGAGCAGATTTTGTGGCAAAGTGTTGAATGAAGATGGAGATTTTGATGTATGCTGCTCTGAATCTTCTGAAAGCATGCAAAGTGATGGCACTGCTAGTTCTCTGTTGCAGGAGGTAGTAGATATTATCGAAGCTGAAGCTGGAGCCCCTGGAGTAGAAGATTGTAATGGCGAATTGTTTCCCAATACGTTGACTTCTAAGTTGCAGCAATGCTTATTAAAAGTCAATGTTGTTCTAGAAGAAGCAAATGTCATATCCTTAATTAGTGATTTGGTTAATATCTGGTGGTCTTTGCGGCGTAGAAGGGTCTCTCTCTTTGGCCATGCTGCTCAAGCTTTTGTGAATTTTCTTTCATATGCATCTTCCAGATCTTTAGATGGTCAATTAACCGGCTGTAGTGAGGAGTCAAAATATAAGTCTGTGAACTATACACTAAGATCCACACTTTATGTGTTGCATATTCTTCTCAACTATGGGGTTGAGCTGAAAGACACACTTGAACCTGCACTTTCAGCAGTTCCTTTGCTACCATGGCAGGTAGGTCCAATATCTGCTTATGGTATTTGGTTTTGATTGCTTTGTCATATTTTATTGATCTCTTCCTTTTGTAGGAGATAACACCTCAGCTGTTTGCTCGTCTAAGTTCCCACCCTGAACAAGCGGTTAGAAAACAATTGGAGACCTTACTAGTAAAGCTGGCTAAGCTATCTCCTAGGTCTGTTGTCTATCCAACTCTTGTTGATGCAAACTCTTATGAAAGAGAACCTTCGGAGGAGCTTCAGAAAATACTTGCTTGTTTGGTAAAATCTATCTTTTCCATTCTATCTGATTAATTGTCTTTATGATGTAGACAGAACTTTTCATGCAATTATGTTTTCAATTCAAGTATGGTCAGACGGCATCATAGCTTTCAGTTTTTATCATAGTTTCCTGTAGTCAATTGTGGTTCTGCATCTGGGATTTCAGTCTGCTTTCTTGTAGTGAGACTTCTGTAGCTGAGTGCAAAATGTTCAAAGGGCTTTTTTCCAGCGTTACGTCGATCTAGTCTTTGTTGTCATTCGGATTCCAAATGGTAGTATTTGAAGTCATTTTACCTTTTGGGTATTCCTGACAGTTTTAGTAACTTCTTCTGGTAGATAATCTTTTAACCTGTTAAAGTGTCTCATTGAACTGTGATATCTTTCTGGAATTATTCTTTCCAATTTTCAAAAAGAATTTTCTTGGTATGTCATGAGAGCAAGTCTTTTCTATTTGTAAGCTATTAGAATAAATTGATGCATGTCCGAGTCCACTTAGAGCGGTTGATTATGTCCTACTGCTCAAAGGTAGTGGATCAGCTTTGCTAATAAATAACTACTGGTGCTAGCTGCAGAGCACCTTTTTTGCGCCTTCTCTATTTTTGTTGGTCTCCTACTTTAATCTCTGATTTGCAATCTTAGACATATTTTTGGAAATAGTTTATCCCACAATCTTACTTAGACCTAAAATGATACTTTCTTCTTGTTCTTACTCTCCTGTGATGCATTAGTCTGTTAGGTTTATGCAGATACGAATCATTCCAGATTTGGTTATATTGACACAATCACTTTTTAAAAAAAAATAATAATTAGATCTTTCTATGAATTGCAGAATGAGCTGTATCCTAAGTTAGTTCAGGATGTTCAGTTGATGATAACAGAGCTTGAAAATGTAACAGTTCTCTGGGAGGAATTATGGCTCAGCACACTTCAAGATCTTCATGCAGGTAGCTGTTGCTCTTTCATTTAGTCATGAGCTGTTTTTGGTTCTGGGGTTCCCCAGTAATGTGGTTTACCTTTTTCTGAATATCAAAATTGAAGGGATGGGTACTTTTTCTTAAACTCATTAAAGGTAAAAAAGAAGTCAAAACTCACCCCATACGAAAAGGATAAGAAAATTCTGAGGGTGAACATTTGATTTTACAATATTAAGGAGTTACTAAAATTATAAGAAAACTCTGAGGGTGAACATTTGATTTTACAATATTAAGGAGTTACTAAAATTATCTAAGAGAAAGAAGATGATAATTCAAGGATCATACCTTAAGTTACATATATTGTGTACAAGTTGAAAAATTGTGATGTTTAACTTCCTTAATGGACATTTTGTTTTAATTCATGATAAATCAAAAAGTAGCATTGCCCGACTTCTTCATTATGAAATAAACAATCAATACTTAGATGTACTGCAGTACTTGTTCCAAGTCAATAAGCATTGAATTTGGAAGGGAAGCAGTAAATTTAGTGTAATTGTCTTACCTCTTCTTGTTTTGTCCATTGATATATAATTTACCAGATGTAATGAGGCGCATAAATTTGCTGAAAGAGGAGGCTGCACGAATTGCAGAAAACCCAACTCTTAGCCATGGAGAGAAGAACAAGATAAATGCTGCTAAATACTCAGCCATGATGGCTCCTATTGTTGTTGTCCTAGAGCGTCGTTTTGCTTCTACTTCTCGTAAACCTGAAACTCCTCATGAAGTTTGGTTCCATGAGGTGTATAAGGAACAAATAAAATCTGCTATCGTAACTTTCAAGACCCCCCCTGCATCTGCTGCGGCTCTTGGGGATGTTTGGCGACCATTTGATAATGTTGCTGCATCCTTGGCATCTTATCAAAGGAAATCCTCTGTATCACTACGGGAAGTCGCACCACAGCTGTCTCTTCTATCATCATCTGATGCTCCAATGCCTGGTCTTGAGAAGCAAATTATGGTTTCTGAATCAGAAGGGGGACTTAATACTTCTTCCAGTGGAATTGTCACAATTGCTTCTTTCTGTGAACAGGTGGCAATTTTATCTACCAAGACAAAACCTAAAAAGGTCGTTATAGTAGGCTCTGATGGGGAGAAATACACATATCTGTTGAAAGGGCGTGAAGATCTGCGGCTTGATGCCAGAATAATGCAGTTGCTACAAGCAGTTAACAATTTGCTGCATTCATCATCTGCAGTACAGAGTCAGTCCGTCTGCGTTCGCTTCTACTCCGTCACACCTATTAGTGGTCGAGCTGGTCTCATCCAGTGGGTGGATAATGTAGTAAGTATTTACAGTGTCTTTAAGGCATGGCAGAGTCGGGTTCAGCTGGCACAACTTTCTGCTCTTGGTGCTAATGCAAAACAGACAGTTCCTCCACCTGTTCCTCGGCCAATGGACATGTTTTATGGTAAGATCATACCTGCACTTAAGGAGAAAGGAATAAGAAGAGTAATATCAAGAAGAGATTGGCCTCATGAAGTTAAACGAAAGGTACTTTTGGATCTCATGAAGGAAGCCCCTAAGCAACTTCTTTACCAGGAACTTTGGTGTGCGAGTGAGGGATTCAAGGCCTTCAGTTCAAAATTAAAGAGGTAATGTTTTTCTCCCTATCTACCTGCAATAGTCTGCTGTAAATGCAAAGTATCCGATATGGGTTTCACGGTTTCCTATTGAAGATTTTCTGCGAAGAAAATTTGTCAACGGTTGTCATCCTAGTCTTCAACTCAAGAAAGGGGTTTAGAATAGTCTTCTTTACTTGTGAGAGTAGTGTTTCATGTCAATGCAGTTTCCATTTTATAGTGAGGCTGTCAATGGATATTGGATTGGTGACTTTTCTGTAATAATTGAATTTTATCTGCTTGCAGATATTCAGGCAGTGTTGCAGCCATGAGCATCATTGGCCACGTTTTAGGCCTTGGAGATCGCCATTTGGATAATATTCTTATGGATTTTTGCTCTGGGGATATTGTGCATATCGATTACAATGTCTGCTTTGATAAAGGGCAAAGATTAAAGATCCCAGAAATAGTGCCTTTCCGCCTGACTCAGACAATTGAAGCAGCTCTAGGGTTAACTGGCGTAGAGGGTACATTTAGAGCTAATTGTGAAGCTGTTCTTGGTGTTCTAAAGAAGAACAAGGACATAATCTTAATGTTACTTGAGGTCTTTGTGTGGGATCCCCTAGTGGAATGGACACGTGGAGACTTCCATGATGATGCAGCAATTTTTGGGGAAGAAAGGAAGGGGATGGATCTCGCTGTCAGTTTGAGTCTATTTGCCTCCCGCATGCAAGAAATTCGTATTCCCCTGCAGGTACTTTCTATCAGAAATCACTGCATTTGTTATCGTTATGATAATCTTGCAAGTGCTTTCAACTAGACTAATAGGTTTCTACCCTTTGATGTTAGTTGCTCTTTCTTTCCTTGGAATATATGCTATAAACGAGGATCTTTTTAATTCCAGAGTATCCTGGGTAGCTTGCTGTCTTACCATGTCTTTTTTAATCATGTACCACCACGTGCTGGAAAAAAACATAATGAATCTATTGGGTCCCGATGCTTCATCTTAGGCACAACTCTGGACCGCTTCCTGTACTTCCTTTTCCACTATCTCCCTCCACTATTGCCTATTTAACCTATTTCTCCCATTACATTGATTCCCCCACTTCTATTCTCTCTACAAAGTGTCTCCTTTTTGTTGGCGCTACTCGATGAAAAAATCTTTCTGTTTACAGCCCTTTCTTTTAGCCATTGCTCTAGGTTGTCTTCAGCTATTTTTCTTGAGTTCTTTTTCCTCTTTCAAGATACGGTAAGATTTTGTATTCAATATAACACTAAAAGAGTGCAGAAATTTTTTTGCATTGTGATAGAGGCGGTTCTTCTGTTTCTTTTTAATAGATGAGTAATGACAACAATCCAGATCTGAGAGAGCGATAATAATCCAAATAGAAAACCACAAAGATAAATTCAAGAGTAAATATTCAGGAAACCATTCATCATGAGGAAAAAAGAAAAGCTGAAGTTTTTATTTTCATGTGAAATAAATTATCAATGTTTTAGTGGTTTTATTATATTATTTTAATTGGTAAGATAAGAAAATTTGAAAGTTATTACATAAGAGTTCCAATATTTTAAATTTTTGAATCAAGGAACTGCAGGTACTTTAATTGAGTGTTAGAGTTAGATTAAATGATTTAGTCTCTCTTCCACACAATAATCTATAATTTTTTCAAAATTTGTTTTGTATGAAATAAGTAAATGAACAAAGTATAAATTCTAGTGATGTGTGTTCTTTTTTGTAATGGATATGGAAGTGAAAATAATCCATATTGGAAGGACAGCAATACATAATCCCGGTAAAAAGATCAAAATTAATACAGAATGAATATTCAATGAGCTAACATATTATCAAAGGGGAAAAAAAAAGCTTCACTCCTTTGTACTCTTTTCCTTGCTGTGTAGATTTTGGATGATTTTATGGATCTTTTATATTACTTCAATTTTGTTAGATAGGAACAATGGAATTTAATCACATAAATAGGTCCAAATGTATTATTATTTTTTGCATGCTTGTTAATTAGTAGAGGTGTGTTAACTCATTAGGATTGGTAAGGTAAGGCCTAGCCCTCCTTGCTTATACTTTTCCATTTGAGGATTTTTTTACTTTTATTAATAAAAAGCCGCTAGACACCCTGTCTAGTGATATAAATTCGTTAAAAAAAATCACATAAGAATTCCACATTTTACACTGTGATCTTAGTTATTTTAGTTGTAAATTAAATCTAAGTTTTATATCTTAATGAGACATGCAGAACACCCAGAATGTAGATGATTTGATATACATAGATGGATGTTTAACTGCGGGATCATTTGTTGCCTTCTCATTATAATGTTAATCCTAAGGAAAATTGTAAATAAATGCAAGATCTGGCATTCATGTTACATGAATAAGTATTTTCAGTTAAAGATTTTTCTTCTGTTTTCTTTATCTAGGAGCATCATGATCTTCTACTGTCTACCTTACCTGCTGTTGAATCTGGTCTTGAGGTATGTAGTCAACTTCCTCATGCAGATGATGAAATTTAGTTCCTAATCAAAAATGAACTTAGTTTAATGGTTTTATACTGATTTGCAGAGATTTATAAACATCATGAATCAGTACGAAGTTGTCTCTGGTCTTTACCGTCGTGCTGACCAAGAGAAATCTAACCTTGTTCTACGTGAGACATCTGCAAAGTCACTTGTTGCTGAAGCTACTTCTACTTCAGAGAACATCCGAGCTTCTCTTGAAATGCAGGCTCGAGAATTGGCACAAGCTCAAGCTGTGTTAATGGAGAAAGCTCAAGAAGCAACAGCTTGGATTGAACAGCATGGGAGGACCCTTGATGCTTTAAGAAGCAGTTCAATCCCAGATATCAGAGCCTGCATAAAGCTGACTGGTAAAGAAGAATCTCTGTCTCTTGTATCTGCTGTTCTAGTAGCTGGGGTTCCTTTGACTGTTGTCCCTGAACCCACTCAAGCTCAGTGCAATGATATAGATAGAGAAGTTTCTCACTTAGTAGCTGAGCTGGATCATGGACTTTCTTCAGCAATATCAACAATCCAAACATATTCTTTGGCTTTGCAACGGGTTTTGCCAATCAACTACCACACCTCCAGTCCAGTCCATGGTTGGGCTCAAGTTCTTCAGCTTGCAATAAATACGCTGTCCTCTGACATTCTATCGCTCAGCCGAAGACAGGCTGCTGAACTTATTGGAAAGGCACATGCTGATGGTATTGATTCTGTTAAAAATAGATATGATGATCTTTGCCTAAAAGTGGGTCAGTATGCAGCAGAAATAGAGAGAATGGAAGAAGAGTGTGCAGAGCTCGTTAACTCAATTGGTCCTGAGACTGAATTAAGAGCGAAAAATAGTCTCTTGTCTGCTTTCAAGAACTACATGGAGTCTGCTGGTCTTGAGAGGAAAGAGGATGCTGGTCAGTTAGGCTCATCAGTTCACGGAGGCTCACAAGATAGTGGTTTGCATGGAAACTTTCAAGAGACCAGGAAAAAAGTTCTATCAGTCCTGAAAGCAGCTTTTAGTGCTCTATATAATGATGTTAAGCATAAAATACTCTATAACTTGAGTCATTTCAGTAGGAGAAGACAAACGGACATGATATTGTGCTCTGACCTTGGAACTTTTTTCTCTGAGTTTGAGGAGCAAGTAGAAAAATGCATGCTAGTAGCAAAGTTTCTGAATGAGCTTCAGCAGTATGTCAGCATGGATTATAGGAGTATCGACACAGTTATTGACACTTCCGAATCTTTATTTGATAGTAATTGGTCTTCAATTTTTAAATCCAGTCTGTTTTCCTGTAAAAACTTGGTTGGCCAAATGGTTGAAGTTGTCCTACCAGAGGTCATCAGATCGGTCATTTTGTTCAATACTGAAGTCATGGATGTGTTTGCATCACTCTCGCAAATCAGGAGATCCATAGATACAGCATTAGAGCAGCTTATTGAGGTTGAATTGGAGAGAGCTTCTTTAGCTGAGCTTGAGCAGAATTACTTTGTTAAGGTTGGTCTCATCACCGAGCAGCAGTTGGCTCTTGAAGAAGCTTCTGTTAAGGGTAGGGACCACTTATCTTGGGAAGAGGCTGAGGAATTAGCCTCTCAAGAAGAAGCATGTAGAGCCCAACTTGACAAGCTCCACCAAAGTTGGAACCAGAAGGACGTGCGAACTTCATCTCTTATACAGAAAGAAGCTGCCATTAGAAGTTCTCTGGTTTCTTTGGAACAGAATCTGCAATCTATGATCTCTCATGAACATGATAAGGAACTACATCTTTTCAGAAGCAGAGCTCTTATGGCTGCACTAATGCAACCCTTCTCTGAGTTGGAAGCAGTTGATCGAGAATTGTCATTGCTTGGAGCACCTGTTGAATCTGGTTCAACTAGGATTTCTCACCTAAAAAATTTATTTAATTCAGGATGCCCACTATCTGAATATATTTGGAAATTTCCTGGCATATGGAGCAATCATGCCTTCTTTGTATGGAAGATTTATATAGTGGACTCTTTCCTTGATTCCTGCACACAAAATATAGCTTTACAAGCTGATCAAAGTTTGGGATTTGATCAACTTGTAAATATAGTGAAGAAAAAACTTGAATCCCAGCTTCAAGAAAATGTTGAGCAGTACTTGAAAGAGAAAGTTGCTCCTGTTTTAATTACAAGGTTAGAAAAAGAAAGTGAATACTTGAAGCAAGTGACAGAGTCAACAGAAGATCTTACTTGTGATCAAGGTAATAACAACTTTGCAGCTGTAAGAAATGTGCAAATCATGCTTGAGGAGTACTGTAATGCACATGAAACTGTCAGAGCAGCAAAATCAGCTGCTTCCCTCATGAAGAGGCAGGTGAGTGAGTTGAAGGAGGCTCTTCTTAAGACCAGCCTTGAAATTGTTCAGATTGAATGGATGCATGATATAAATGCTAGTATTCTGCAAAAAAGAAGGCTGATATCTCATAAATATATTTCAAGTGATGCTAGACTCCTTCCAGTTCTTCTAAACATCAGCAGACCTCAATTGCTTGAAAATTTTCAAACATCGATTGCAAAAATAGCTAGAGCTCTGGAGGGCCTGCAATCTTGTGAGAGAAATTCTGTCACAGCAGAAGGGCAGCTTGAGAGAGCTATGAGCTGGGCTTGTGGAGGTGCAAGTTCAACTTCTGCTGGAAATACTTTGGCAAGGAATCCAGGAATACCTCAGGAATTCCATGATCATCTAATGAGGCGCCAACAGTTATTATGTGAAGTTCGAGAAAAGGCATCAGATGTGATGAAACTTTGCATCTCCATATTGAGGTTTGAATTGTCGAGAGATGGCTTTTTCCAGACTTCAGAAGAATTTTATCCATCCAGGAGTATTGCAGATGGCAGGACCTGGCAGCAAGCTTACTTAAATGCTCTGACAAACTTAGATGTTACTTATCTTTCCTTTACTCGTAAGTCTCAAATCTATATGTTCTCTATTCTATAAATAACAATGGTGCATTGCTAGTGGTATTCATGCTTCTCATTAGCAAAAATCGTCTTTTTGTCTTTTATGCATCAGATACTGAACAAGAATGGAAACTTGCACAGAGCAACATGGAGGCTGCTTCAAGTGGTTTATTCTCTGCAACTAACGAACTCTGTGTTGCTTCTGCGAAAGCTAAGTCAGCATCAGGTAAGATGATTTTATGATACTATTTTGAATGTAACTTTTTCAATTATGTGGCTACCCTAAAATCTTAATCTGATAAATTGTGATAAGATCAAGCTCTTTAACTTGATGGTCTACTTCTTACCTTCTGTGCTGCTGGGGTTCTTTCATTAGTTGGACCAAGCACGTGGACTATAGTGACAATTGGTCACTGTGGAACTCAAACTTTTGAACTTTTCTCTGCTCAAAGCAGAGGTGGAGTTTCAGCCTACCATAAACTGAAATAGTTATTGCATGATTTTATATATTAATTTTCCACAGTATATATGTGTCCAATAAAACCACTCAATTTTGTTCATCTTTTAATCTATAACATGGTAAGCAAACATTAATAGTCCGCAGTCATGTGATTTTCAATTATCAGCCTATAACTAGATACAAATCCCACACTTCTTGTTGCCACATGGTTTAGGATTCTATTGGATTTTACTTTTAGCAAGTCTGAATTTTGTGAGTTGATCCCATCTTGAAGATGGAAACTCTTGGAAAAATTGACTTGTAATGCTGAATGTAGAAAATGTGGAAGCACGTGGTTCTCTTATATGACTTGGTTAACTAGCGCGATAATGCTATAGGTTCTTTAGTATTTTCTGAATTTATCTAACTTTTGCAAGATGTTTCTAGAGTTGCCTCTCCCCTGTTTTTCAATGTGGTTGACTTTTCTCTTCTCCAAGGGGATCTGCAAAGCACTCTGCTTGCAATGAGGGATTGTTCCTATGAATTAAGTGTGGCACTATCTGCATTTGGGGCCATTACAAGGGGGCGTACGGCTTTGACATCTGAATGTGGTTCGATGCTTGAAGAGGTAGGATGCTCACATCTAAATTAATGTTCTTATGAAGGGTTCATGTATGTTAGTGCTTTCAATCAAATTGTGTCCAAATTGGCTTGTTCAGCTACATGAATATTTGACTTCATCTGGTAAGCCTATTCTCCTAAGCTACATGCATTCTTAATTCCATCTGTGGAGCTTATTCTCCTAGTAAAGCAGCAAGAGGTAGATTTGAATCCATCTAAGAATGCGAACTCTATTTTCAAATTTTTTTAAAATCCACCTAAGAAAACAAATAGGTAGAAATACCATAGACCAAGTGTTGTATCTTTATGGAAGATTTCAGTAAATAACACTAGAAAATTTGAAGATTAAATATGTAAAATCACAGAATAACTTTAGATAAGGCCAAACTAAGCAAGTTGTCCTCACCTTTAACAACAATGAACATGGCTTTTGCAGGATTTCTCCTTCTAAATGTATGTTTGGCCATATGATAATATTCCTAGATTCCTTTACCTTGCCATAATGTTGTTGTTTTGTTATAGCAGCGTCCTGGATGTCTTTCTTTATGTGAATCATGGTCAAGCTTTCTCTAGGTTGACCTTTCGAGTGTTGTTGACCACATGTATAAATTATATATCTTGGGCAAGTGTACATAAAAAAGAGGCATTTTAATCTCTTTCGAAAAGGAAAAAAAAAAGCATTTTATATTAAAAGTTTCGCCTAAGTGCCGTACTCATCATTCATCAATGAAGGATTAGCTAGTTTTTGTGCCTGCAGTATCCAGAGGAAATCACATAACAATAATGATGCTTTGTGTCAGCTATTTTTAAGTCTCCCTGTTTTTTTCTGGTTGATAATTTGTCCTTTCCTAAAGGTTCTGGCGGTAACAGAAGGCGTGCATGATGTTCACAGTATAGCAAAAGAGGCTACTGCTTTGCACTCGTCTCTTATGGAAGATCTATCAAAGGTTTCGTTTTCTTATTTTCCTCTACTCTCATTTGTTTGGCTTCCTTCATTTTATCTTTAAATGGATGGGAGGAAGCAGTTGTAGCAGCAGGGGCAGATTTTTTTTTATTTTTTATAAATAAGGTAAAGTTTTATTAGTAGAAGTACCAAGAAGGTACACGTAAGTACAACAAAAACAGACAGCACCTACAAGAGCATCCAGTTACATTTTTCCTAGCAACAACAACAAAAACAACATACCCCAATGTAATCCCACTTGGTTGGGTCTGGGGAGGGTAGAGTGTATGTAGTCCTTACCCCTACATTGGGGAGGTAGAGAGGCTGTTGTCCTTACCCCTACCTTGGGGAGGTAGAGAGGTTGTTTCCAAAAGACCCTCGGCTTAACTAACTCATAACAAAGCAATGTTTAAAATAACATACAGACACAAAACAGACATAGCAAATAATGACGAAATCATCACATAACATTCAGAAAAAGGAACAGTACATAAAATATAATGCGATAACCGAAGCCAAGACTACAGGTATAGACAGAAATCAAAGGGCAAGAATCTATGCAATTAGTACTAATGCTACTAGCATGCACAAAAGCCACTCTCGACTACCTACTAGCCTTCTATGCTAATCCTCGACCTTCACAACCCCCTATGTAAGGCCATGTCCTCAGTAAGCTGAAGGTGCACCATGTCTTGTCTAATCACCCCACCCCGATACTTTTTCGGCCGTAC
>JACEIK010000130.1:493617-505649 GCA_018107945.1 Datura stramonium | reverse complement strand
CTCATCTGTGATTCTGGATTGAGCTAGTCCTTAAAAGAACCACCAAAAATACTCTTCTACTAGCTTATTATAAGGTTTCTTGAATACCAATAATATCTGTGTAAATATATAAATTGCTTCTTTTGGAGGTACAAATAAACTACTAAGAAGAAACTTTACAAGAGAGAACACTTTGCCAAAATTAATTCCAATAACATTTTTGTAGAAAATGTAGAAAACTCCTTTAAATAGAACCATTAAACAAGATCTCCAGTTAAAAAATAATTTTGGAGGTGCGGGGAATCGAACCCCGTGCCTCTCGCATGCGAAGCGAGCGCTCTACCATATGAGCTACACCCCCGTTGCTTTTCTATTCCCACTTTATCCATATTTAACTGTTGAAACATATCTGCCATGGACAAAACTTTTACTTGAATGAAGAAAATTTGTCACTTCCAACAATTTAAACTAACAAGTATAAAATGTCGCATTACAATATTTACTCATATTCTATATAAAAAAAAATTAGAAAAAATACGTAAAATCTCTTTAAAATTTGTTCACTTAATTTAATTTTAGCACTTTAACTTTATAGGCGTTTGTGTATTTCTATTCAATTTGAAGTGAAATTAATACGCTTTAACGGAAAACATGGCAAAGAAAATTTTGTCCGCTTTTAAAAAGTGCGTGAAAAAAAATGAAAAGTTATATAAATACTCGTAAAGTTAATTTAATTAAAGGGACAATTTTAGAGAAAATTTTGTGTATATTATCATGTTTTAAAACTAACTTACTACTTCTTATCTAAATCAACACTTCATTGGTATAATAATGAAAGTTCCTTTTTATGATCACAACTCAGCAAGTGTTAGGCAAAATAGATAAATGAGGAAATGTCATAGCAATCAAAGTCTGGAAAGTCACCTCTTATAAATAGTCTTTGTTATGACTTGGAATGCAATAATTTCACATACATTATTGGAAACGAGCTCTGGATAAGATCGAACTCACACAATTATTTATGAGTCATGCATACATGTCCAATTGAGA
Source organism: Datura stramonium (assembly GCA_018107945.1). NCBI lineage: Eukaryota > Viridiplantae > Streptophyta > Magnoliopsida > Solanales > Solanaceae > Datura > Datura stramonium. The sequence goes on along the minus strand of JACEIK010000130.1, from coordinate 504,620 downwards.
TTGCCTTTTTATCCCCTTCTAATTAAAAAGTTCACTATTTTCAAGCATCAACTACTTCGAGAGAGAATTTGTGCTTAAAAAAAAAATAAGAACAATAATGAAGAGAATCGTTGGAAACTAATGGTATATGGTGAACAAATCCAAATTAAATAATTTATCATTGCAATAATGTAATCAAAGAATCTATTTAATAAATAAGTTTAATTTAAAACAAAATAATAATAAGAAGAAGAATTGAAGGTCACGACCAGCAGTACTCGCCTATAGAAATTGAACAGTGTTTTGTCAATTATTTAGAACTTTCTACGTAGTAATACAAAGTTGAAACCAATGGCCTTTTGATTTTTTATTTTTATTATTTTTGTGGTCCAAAACTACCTTTCTCAATATCTTCCATGTTTATCATTTCACTACTTTGAAATAATATATTATTTGACCCTATTTTTCTCAAAATGTTCTTAATGACAAGAGATTGCAATATGAAATACTTATTTATCTTCTAGATACTTAGAGTTTTACTCTAGAAATTTTTAGCAGCCGGTGTAAATATGCAAACCAATAATACCAAATTTTATATGATGCTGATAATCAGATAATTCTATTGATCAAAAATTATATATTTAAAAGAAATCACTTTATTTTTTATAATCCTTATTTAAAATTTTGTTGAATATTCTTTTAAATAAGGTATGAACTCCTAAAATATACCAATTCCGTGTACCGAGGGGGAATATGCCTATAAATTATTATTTTTTTCCTCATAAAAAATCCACTTAATTCCACCAGGACCACTCCACCCTCCCAACCTTATGATTTCATACTATATAAATCAAACCTTTTTCACTTTTCAATTTCATATCTGAGTTTTATAAATTTTCAAGAATACAAAAGCAAGAGAAATAGAGAGGAATATTTTTTCCAAGAAAGAAAATGGCAGCAGTAGTTGATGCTTGTGTGTGTGAGATAACAAAGCTAAGTGAAAAGGTGAGAGGCAGAAGCCTTTTCTTGTTGAAGAAAAAAACAGGAGGCAAATTGGAAGAAAGCAAACAAGGACAGAATGAAATGGCAGAGAGCAAAAATGACAACACAATGTGTGAAGCCACTCTGTGTTTGCTGATGGATCGTTTTGCACCTTGCTAGCTGATGTGATGATGATTCTGGGAAAACATCAACTATCTAATTGTAGTATACGTATATTATTTTATACTACTACTATGTATATATAAATGTTCTTCTATATGTATTTCATATATATATATCTAAGAAATTTTATTTTTTTAGGATGATGTTTACTCATGATCCCAACTTAATGAGACTTGTACTATTAATGATGTTTCTTTCTTTTTTTTTCTTTTTTTTTTTGAGGTCATATTTGCACTTTTTACAATATTATGTACTCTTACTGGGAATTGCCTGGAAATTGGATCATTTCTCTACATCAGTGTTCTTAGACAACAATAGATTTACAGGAGTGATTTTGGAAGCAACTGCAGATATTTGTAGATGATCAGTATTGGACCAAAAATGACATCTTAAACCAGTTACGAGCCACTGACACACACACACACATATGAAGGTGTTGGTCAAATTTCTGACTATGCTACTGAATAGATGAGGTTAATAAAGGAAGATAAATTTAAGTTACATTTATAACGGTAAACTTTTTTTGAAAGAAGTAACAAGTGTTTGGCATAACGAGGAAAGGTCATAGCAATCAAGTCTATGTTATGTGCCTGAAAAAAAATTGAGCAATTTATTTTTTAGAAGCGTTATTAATTAGCTTATGAAGTAGCTCTCGAGTACCCATTTTTGTTCATATTAAATATGAATGAGTCATATATTTTATTCATTTTTATTTAACTCATTTTCTATCCGTCTATACTCCTTATTTGCCCCTCCCGATTATAATGAAAAATAATTTCAATTTTCATCCTTTTAAGTGAATGATAGGTTGGAAACCCGTCCAATAAAATAATTCAATAAAATTTACAGACTTTGTTATTTTGAAAAATAAAAACTATTGATAGATTTTGTCATATTTTATTTAAAATTGTACATTATTTTTTTCTTTTTTAAATGGATGGATGGCAATTACAATAATTGATTCTTCCGAATTTATGATTAAACTATTTTTAAATTACCTAATCCCATTTCAAATTAATTTTCATTCAAACACTTGGTCGATCTATATCAAATTGACAGTTAGAAACAAAGTATATTATATCATCGCAAAAATGTATATCCAAGAGAAAGACGCGTAGCCAGTGGTCCAATTGGTGGGAAAATTCCCAGGATCTTCAAGGATTCTACTACTTTTTTTTTTCTTTTTTTCTTTTTTCGAGTTTTCAAAATTAATAAATTTAATTCTGAAGAAACAGGAAAAACGAATAAAAACAAAGTTCAAAGGCCATCAATCACGTGGTTGAAGGCAGTACCAGCAGCACCGCCTGTAGAAATGCTTCGTTTCTTTTGGGCAAGCAAGCATTATGGAACACTATTTTGTCTATTATTTTAAACACTTTCTGCCTAGTAGTGCAAAGTAGTTATCAAGATCAAAAGCTTGTTTCTCATTTAATCAAGTCTCAATATGAATACGAATCTTTTGAATTCATTTGTGGTCCTAACCTAAGAAACTAACAAGCTAGTCATTTTCTGTTTTAATTTTCTCTTTTTTGTTGCATTCTGTATCATTTCAATTACTATTTGCAATTCTCTTCCCTTCAATTTCTGCTTTTGTCCCATTTAATGAAAATATTACTCAGAACATTTTTAATGATAAAATACTGTAATTTGATGCTTATGTACCTTCCAGATACATAGATTTTAGTTTAAGAAAATTGAGTAATTAATCAGTGTCTATATTCAACCAACATCTACAAGTTTTAATAATCTACTGCTCGAAAAAAATTAGCACTATTAAATTGTTTACCCAACCCTAATCCTGTTGTTTTATTCAGACTTGAAGCCACTTGCAATTTGTGAAAACTCAGTATGAATTTTCATAAAATTATTTGCATATACTCTCAAAATAAGGTACATAAAATTTGAGAATATTCTACTGAAATATACCAAAGTCCCCTGTATCTTGTGGGCAGATTCTGCCTATAGATTTTTTTTTCTAAAAACCACTCAATTCCTAAAATTCTGAGAATATTCTACTGAAATATACCAAAAGTCCCTGTATCTTGTAAGCAGATTCTGCCTATAGATTTTTTTTCTAAAAACCACTCACCCACCAGGACTACATTCACACACACACCCCACCCCACCCCACCCCCAAACCTTGTGATTTCATACTATATAAGTAGACCCTTTATCACTTTTCAATTTCCCAGGGCAGCGGACATGTCGGCACCACCCCTAGAAGCTCCTATACCTATACCATCAAATCAGGAGGTTATGAGCGCCATCTATATGTTATCCCATATGATATCTGAGTTTTACATATTTTCAAGAATACAAAAGCAAGAGAAGAGAGAAAAGGAGAGGAACTTTTGCCCCCAAAGAAAAGAAAGAAAGAAAGAAAGAAAATGGCAGCAGTAGTTGATGCTTGTGTTTGTGAGATTACAAAGATAAGTGAAAAGGTTAGAGCCAGAAGCCTTTTCTTGTTGAAGAAGAAAAAATCAGGGGAAAAAGTTGAAGAAAGCAAAAAAAGCCAGAATTCTTCTTCCTCAGCTCATGTTGTGGCAGCAGAAAACAAAAATGACAGCACAATGTGTGAAGCAACTGTGTTCTTGCTAATGGATCGTTTTGCACCTTGTTGATACCATGAAGCATCAAGTACCTAATTTTAGTATATAGTTTCTTACATTGTTTTATACTAGTAGTCTGTATAAATGTTCTTGTCTATATGTATTTGATCTAAGAATTTTCTTTTTTTTATATATNTATATATATATATAATATCATTTAGCCTATGTTTGATCCCAACTTCAGCCTCTGTCCATCTCTGGCTTGTGAATGTTTTTTGGAAAAATATCAGCAGATGGATGCTATAAATTCGTCTGGAAAATCATAAGGTACCAAGTGGCGTTCTCAATAGCCACGAGCTGATCATTTTAGGGTGATCCTTTTGTTGATGGATGTTTTTATTATACTCTTAGTCTCTGAAGGATGAGAACCAACTATTAATATATGCTAAATTTTAGTTGTTTTATTGAATTTAGATTTGCTTGTATAGGACTTGATCTTCGTCTATAAAGATTAAAGTCGAAGCAAGGGCCTATTAGTAAAGAAAATTTAATGAAGCGATAACTGATATCACAGGGAAATCATTTTAATTGATCAATCAGAATTGCTTGCCAGGATTCATGATCGCCTCAAAATGTCCAATATACATGCTATTGGATCTTCTGAATAACAGTCAAGAAGATGAGGGAAAGTGAATCAACAAATACATGCAAGGAGGAGAATAAAAATGTAATTCAGGAGAGTGTCGCTTATTTAAACATTCATAAGAACAGTAGATGCAGACATTCTCGAATAAGATATCTGTGCAAAAAGTTGTGTGTGGAAAATATCCTAAAGAAATTTTGTATAAACTTCAAAAGACCTTTTATTAGGGTCACTCTGTTTTTCAAACAAAAAGAAAATCATGTCTAAGTGCACATGAGGAAGCAGACAATTGACTGTAAAATATGCATTGGGAATGGATCAGAATTTGCCAGGAAGTGGATCCATATAGACCAAGAGTACCAGTGTGCCAATCAGTTGAAAATTTATACTGACCTGGTCTTATCTTGATCCAAGACCTGAATTGGGATGAGATTCATAGATCGCTTACTCTCTGTGTACGTTCCCCATTCCATGGTGAAAGCTCTTCTATACCATTCCTTGGGGACTAAAGGATGACATTCTATGACTCAGAATGAAGATTCAACAAAAACATGATAAAGTACTGCTTTCAAAAGGGTAACAGTGTTGCAGATGTGCTTTGCTAAGTTTGGCGGTACCCTACAATCCCCTCAGATGCTGAAATTTTCTAAAATACTCCTGATTTGCCTAGACAAGCTAAAGGAGCTCTCGGAATGGATAAGATGCAGTTACCAACCTCTGGATCAGACAAAGGAATGACAAGACAGTACATTCCCTCTCACAGGATCAACATTTAACCTCTAACTTGTAACATATGAAGTTAACTTAGAAATCTTTTGGCCTTTAACTTACTGTGTCACCCTAGTGCTAACACTAGGAATAAGAGCTATTTCAAGATGTATCATAACTTGTCTATGAAGAGATTAGGCTTCATATCCCCCTCTTACATGTATTCACCTTTTGGATTTTAACCTACTGGCAGGGGTCATGCCAAACAACCCTGCACCTCAAGCAGGATTTTGATTAGAGGGTAGTATCAACTTGTCAAGAGTAATGCAACTATACCATAGACTATAGAGGTGAAGGGTTAAACTCCAGTGTACATAGAAGGTAAAAAGATGTATCTCAGTGCATGACAAATGCCCTTTTACAAGATTGTATCTGCAAATTGCAGAAGCGAGCCTCATCTTTGTTGCTGAAGAAAAAAAATTATATTTTCATTAACTACACACGAGCAAAATGAATTCCTCCTCTAAAACTATGTACAGCCAAAAGGCAAAGTGGACTCAATAAAAGAATAACTACTATGTAGTTGTGCTGGCCTCCAGAGTTGTGCTAGCCTCAGCACTCTCTGTTGTCCAATCACGCATTATTTTGCGCTTTTCTTCATCCCACTTAAGAATTTCCCTAGTGTATTTAAGAGCTTCATCAACACTATCAGCCTCTAAAGCAGTTAGAGATGAAACAAACAGCTTTCGCTCTGTTATAGAATTATATAGGCGTTTAAACTTCACGGCTATGTAATGATAAGCACGTTGAGCCAACGACGGGTTGTTGTTGCTGGTTTTGCTGTTGGGATGACGACTGATTACTGGATTGAAGTCATGAAACCATTCACATTCAGAAAGGGGAGCTTGTTCAATTATTTCCTCTAGTATGTCAAACTTGTTCAATAGTAAGAGACAATGTTTCCGGGCAAAAGCTGGATGGCTGACGATGTTCTCAAAGAGCTTCTTGCTTTCCATCATCTTGTTTGTGCAAACTCCATTGTGGTCTTCCAAATACTCTGTGTACTCCGTCAAGGAAACACAGAAGATAACAAGGTCAACATCTTCAAACATCTCCAACCACTTGCAGTTTTTCCCTACGCAGCTTGCATGCACTCTTATTAGTTGGTACCTACATTTGCAAAAGGATGAGTTGATGAAAGGAATCTCAAGCACATTTTTAGATTTTGATAATGAAACAAAGTAGAACTAACTATACAAGCGTGATGATAATCAAGAAGCGGCTCCATGAAAAATGGGGAAGTTCTTGACCACCCTCTCAAGTGTAAACGAATGTATGCTCATTACTCGTCCAATATTGTTGAAAAGTTTGTACAATAATTTTCATGTATCTGATACACATATCTACCAGATTGCTTCTAGTGATAATAAGCTGTTCCCATTAAATAGGGACTCATGACAGATCTTTTAGCGAACACTTCCCGTATTGCTCTTATGATGTAGCTACCAATATAAGGTACACAAACAGGATTATTTCCACCGTATTAGGAATATCAAATTGTAACTTGGAGAGGGAGAGAGAGAGAGCTGACCTCATTGAGGAATACTGATCAACTGCCTCCATGTAACTATCCTGAGTTGGATTAGGGAACGAAAAGTCCATGCACACTACCCCATTGGAAGAAGTAATGCCCTCAGCATATAACTTATCCATATCAGAAGGGTTGTAATCTGCCTTTGAAATCTCAACAGCCTACCAAGGACAAGAATTTCGTAAGTTGTAGGTGGAAACAAAGAACCCAAAACAATGGTCATATCAATCCCCAACTGAGAATGGGGCATAAGACAAAGAGCAACCCACATGATCTAAGAAATAATTTGCAACTCTCGGAAGCATTTGTAGCTCATTTCTTCGTTGATATGTTGCCTGAAATGCTTTATGCTTCCACAACTCCTCAACAACAGCTGCATACTCTCGAGTGGCAGCAGGAAAAATGACCTCTAAATTTCCTAACATCAAAGCTTGAAGAAGCCAATCTGAAAAGCCTTTCAGTCTGGGGCTGATGGAATAGACATTCTCTTCTTCAATCAAGTCCGGAAGCGCTGTAGCAAAAATGATATTTAGAATCTAGCTATAGAGGTCAACTCTTAATTTCAAGATACCAATGCTTGGTAAGATCAAATGATTACATAGATACAAGTGATTTGAAACAAAATTCTTACAGTAGTTAATGAGAAAACCTAAACTCTTTGTACTCTTCTTTGTGATAAGAAAGCAATACTTGTGAAAATCATGTGAATGATTTGTATCTCAGAAGAGAAAGAACTACATTCAGAATAATAAATAACATAACCATATAGCAGCACTAGATCAACTAATCATCAGTCTTTAAATCGTTGACATTGACATCTTTAGACTTCTATATATCAATTTTTGTACTGCTCAATTGCTCAATGTTAGTGTAAAAGGGAGTTTAGACTTAAGTGGACAAAAGAAGGGTTCTGAGAAAAAGGTGACTGAAGAGAACAGCAATAACGTTCCTAAAGAAATAGAGACAAAAGGTAACAGAAAGCTCAGTTCATACGGAGGTCAGGAACAACTATAAAATTCAATACCTGAAGGGCCAGGTTCATCAAGCCGTTTTTTCCTCATTTCAACACGGTACTCCTCTTCAAATCTTTCACGCCCTTCGAGGAGTATAGCAATATATCTGTACAAGTTTCTTTGGATCGTGTATGTAATGTTCTGATGTTCTTCTTCTGAGAAAGGAATGCTATATATAATTTTGGCCTGAAGTAGAAACAAACACCTATCTTAGCAACATATATTATCTAAAACCACTCATCCTCTATACATTTTTAAGTGACAAAAAGGCATTTAATCAGAAAACATATATCTTCATTCAGAATATTATAATTGAATATGTAATCAAATCCATTACTTGGGTTCTAATTAGCATACGCCAGGAGAAAACTACAATGTTAAAAACCCAACAGTTGCAGTTTTGACTTCATTAATAACCACATAATGCAATCTATTTGTGATCTAGCACAACTATGTAAATAACCAGCTTATATATGTGATTCCAATGAATATTAAGATGCAGAGAAGCTCACTGAGAACAGTGCCAGAACCAGTAAATGCTATCTTATGCATTGCGTACAGATTTAGTTAAGCTGGTTATCAACTGAGAATCCAAAGAAACATAGAGAAATGTCTTCTTTTTAGGGAATCTTTCCACCCATACTGTACCTGTTTGAACAGGGTACTTGTTCCTGATTGATCACAACCGACAAGAAGTAGTTTATTCAGTTTTTTGTTATCTGCGCTGCACGAATCACCTGCATCCAATCCACTTCGAACTTCTTCACTGGAAGAATTTGCAGATGCAGGAGGAATAGGCAATCTCAAAGCAGAGCAAAGCAGCTTATGTGTAGTCTGTCAAGAGATCACGATTATCAAGAGAATATGAGAAAAAATAGGTAAACTTGTCAAAAGAAGTGAATGGATGAATAGAAACCAACCTTGTCCCATATTTTTCCAACCACATTGTTCATACCCTCTTCCTGGCAGGATCCGTCAGCACTGAGCCAAAAGCAAACGCTTCCTTCACAGTTTATTCCTGCCAGCTGAAATGATTTGACAACATGCTAAGAACTCCAACCGCAAGCATTCATAATTTCAGAAGACTTAATTAGTTCAGAAGTCAAACCTTCAACATATATAGCTCTACTTGTGTAATTTCTCGATTGTTTATTAGAATATTTGTGTTTCCCTTGCTAGCATCTCTCTTAATTGTATCACCAACAGCTAGTTGGGGAGAAATTATCTGACAAGGCTTATGTCCCTCCTGTTTTACAAGCCAAAGAAAAACATTATCAGGCAAACAACAGCATTAAGGTAGCAAAAAGACAAAAACAAAAAGAGTAGCATCTAACACTCACCTTTCCCCAGAATCCAGACACCTTGTCATACCAGTACTTCCCTGGTCTCAACTTCTTTGGTGGATATGCACAGCTTTGCAAGTCGACCAACTCTCTAAGGGAAAGACGTTTCCCATTTACGCTCACAAGATGGGGTGGGAGCTGATTAGCTTGACATGACTTCTCCAATTTCATAATCTCATCCATTTGCCATTTACTTAGCAGCCTTTTAAGCATTGCAGAACACTTACCTAAAGAATCTCGCTTTGATTCATTAATACGGTAACCAATGCAAGTAATACATTTTCTTCCCTCAGGCATTGCACCCATTGCTCTCAACACACAATTGATACAATACTTTGCACCACAAGCTATGCATACTTCCCTCTCAGTGAATCGCTTCCCTTTGTGACACCGAAAACACTTCTTGGAATCACTGCTTACAATTGGTTTTTGCGGAAACATTCCTGGCTCCTCTTCATCACTGTCGGTAGTAACATCACTTGATTGAATTTCACAGAAAGTCACAACAGCTGTTCTGCTACCTTGGTTGACAGCAACTTCATCAGCATAATCTTCCACCTCTTCACAAGAATATACTTCTAAGGAAAGATCTGGAGAGCTCAAAATTGGTTCCTCAGATTCTAAGCCAGGGGGGCTCGGATGACTCACAAATCTCACTTCTTCCTTGCATTCATCTACCAAGTCCTCAACATCCGAACTTCCTGACAGCTCACGGGAGTGATCATGACTGTCAGAAAATCCTAAGGTACCAGAACTTTCAATTCCATCTAACTCTCTATGGGCATGATCATTCTCAACATATTCCGATTCTAAGGCAGAGTCTTCATTATCAACATAAACAGAAGTTACTGCAGAGCCTAAATCTGACTCCTTTGACTTCTGATTCTTGATTGATTGGGGATCACTCTTGACAATTGGTTCAATAACTGGTATTGACAAATTTTTACTCAACATAGCAGCTGTGGCAACTACTGAGGCAGTTGGAATCCGGTGTACATCAACCGGAACCACCTGAGGAATATCATAACTAACTGGAGGGCCATTATACTCCTCAGCAAAGGAGTATTCTACATCAAAATCATCATCATTATCCTCCTTTTTTGAGGAAGAAACCGGAAAAAGACTTTTCAAGATTGCTGCCATAGTTGTTAACTCAGTCCTAATCTCAAAATCCCATCAAGCACAATTTGATTAAAAGACAGAGACTTTATATACTCCTAGGCTTCTACCAAAAAAGGGTACTCAACAATTGTAATCAACTGGTGATTACACCCCAGAAAAACCAGTTTCTTGATATAACCAGAAGCCAAAAATGCGAACCCTTTTGCTCCTTCCTATATGGGGAAAAGGGAAAACAGCTTAGCAATGGAAACTGAAGAAAACAGTAATTGCAAGATAAGGACTATTGGTCTTGAACTTCAGTCTTACCAGTAGAAATCTCCAAGGATTAGTACCCCAAGAAGGGTACTTGAAGGTTGTGTCAGCTGACGATTACAAGCTTGAAAACCTGTTTCTTGGTATACCCAGAAGCCAAAAATAAGAACTTTTCTTTTATTCTTACTGTTTTGGGCGGTATAGAGCTAAGAGCTTGAGAATGAAACTGAGAGAGATTCAATAATGTTGAATATATGGTGTTTTTCTGGTCTTCAACTCCAGTCACCAGTAAAACTTCAAAACTGAAGACCCCCAAAAAGTCTTCCAATTCTTTTTGCGCAGACCGTTTCTCCTTCTCAATTCGTCAACTCACAATACCTTGTTTTTTCTTGATCAACGCGTTTATTAAACATTTCCTAGAAAAGAAATATCTGTAAGAAATTCTTTTACACAAAAAGCTCAGCATGACTGAGGTTGCCAAATTTTGAACTTTGAATTGGTCCAAAACATGGAAACTTCTTTGACAATGAGGGTATGAGAGCAGAGGGGTATTTCTGACAATTTGAATTGAAAATTTGGCGCTGTTTTCGTAGCATCATGTGCATGTGAACAAGACTTGAAAAGGGTCATGTATAAAAG
>JACEIK010000130.1:296545-383899 GCA_018107945.1 Datura stramonium | reverse complement strand
GTGTGTGTTTGTAGCAAGTATTTACTATTAAAATAGCAACTTGTATTGAAGTTTGATATTACAAATGATCATTATGGTCATGTAAGACTTGTAGAACCCATGAAGCGATGATGTATTTGCAAGTGTTTTCCCCTAATTTTGAGTTGTGTTGTTACCTTGTTAAAATATGATTTGTTTTGAAGTTGATAACCATAACAATATATCCAATGAATGTTTTCCAAAGACAAATCAAAGTATTTATAAAAACCAAAAGACATGACAATACAAAACAACTAATCTAAAAGGCAGTACAAAACATTCAGAAAATAAGGGGATAACCGAGATACAATAGACAATAGATGTCAACTATGATAACACAACTACTACAAAATCAATAAGCGAGCTAAATACAACATGATGTAATTAATTTTTGTTAACGTACTATTTTAATGTCAATGAAGAGTTGGAGATTGAACACATTTAAATTACCCATTACATTTCCAATGGATTAATTTAATTGTAAGCCAAAGACTACTTCTTCTTCATGACCACCTGAAATTCCCAAAAATAACCATCCTTCGCAAAAAGAAAACACAAAATCAATCAGGAACGAGGAGCCGCCATCTGCTGCTTCTTTACTCTTTCATCCTGCTTCACCATACTGAATACAAAAAGAACGCTTGACGGATCAACATTGCAACCAATTTGAAGCAAAGAAAGAGAGAACTAAGAAATTGACAATAAATTGAAGAGAGACAGACTCCTTAGTACGTTTAGTAAGTGTGTGATCCGTCCATCAATTTAAGTAGCGATATAAAATCATGCTTTCAGATTTGATTGACAACTCATCATTCGTGTTTTCAGATTACCTGATGTCATGAGGGGTAATAAATATCCACTGTGATCCTTGAGCCAATGCAAAATCCACGACAGCGTCTAGGCTGATTTTTCTGCTAACTGCATCCTGTACATTAACGGAAAGTTACAGATTGCAACCAATTCACTGTTTCTCTATGTTTAGTGCCAACTAAACTTGTCCCTATGTAATCCACTAGAATAAGGATTTATAGATGCACAACAGATTAGTAAATCTCAATTCTTATTCATGATTAGGACCAGATGAGTAAACCAATCTCCCATTGCGACAGTTCACCACACTATGCTTGCGTCAAAAGATCCATCCATCCAGATTCATGGGAGTGCCACTAATCTATGAGGATATGATCTAAGACAACACCTCAAGTGTCACAATTCTTCTTTTGCAGCATCTGCATTACTCCATTTCATCTACATTTAACTTATCAGAACAATGTAAATATTCATCTCATCTGGAAATCTGATCCCTGATGATGGCAGTTATAGTGGACAAATAGTGAAAAGCAAACATACAGCTAAGTGGTTTCATTCATTTTCTAAGGAATGTGCTCTTTGAGCCTGGGAGAAAAAGAGAAAAATGGATTTATCGCACTGATGATGGCTTTGTACTGAACATGGACAGTACCAGTGAAGGACTGATCCGATTTGGCATCGTGCTTGTGGAAACAGTCTGCAGTTGGACTTGAATGGCATTGCAATCTCTAAGTCATTTGGATATCTATTTGGAGGCACAAGAAGAAATCTAATAAAAAGTAACATAAACAACAATGATAAAGACTGGAATGATGATTGGAAGTATGTTTCAGACTCCTTTATTATCAAGTTGAAATCACCAATGTATAGAAACTGCCCAAGTTAATGTGTCCGCTAGAAGAAACATAGTTTCAATGTGTGATGGGCTAAAATCAAACATTTTGCTGAATTGAACCAACAGTGGCTAAATTTTCTCCCAAATAGAAGAAAAATGACAGCTCCCCAAATGTTATTTCCCAATTAGTAGGAAAAGCATTTTTTAAAGTTAAAAAACAAAGCCAAGTTGTAAAACTCACCATAAACACATCAAATTCATCCATTGCTCTAAATGGAGCTTCAGTCATCTCATGAAGAGCAAGTGCAAAGCACAAAGTTGAAAAAGAGCGTTCTCCCCCTGATTTTACATGAGAACAAAACCAAAATAGTGTCACATCAGATTAAATTTACCAGGATGCCTATAGTTTCACATCAGATTAAATTTACCAGGATGCTCAAAGAAGGCATCCAGTACATATTCCCAGGAGAAAGAATTCATTGTCAAAGATAATCACCAAAGAGGTACAAACAAAGCATGCAATTAACAAACAAATCAGATGCAACTGTTCATGGCCCCTGAAAATGCGAACATCATAATAACACATATTTAAGCCTCGGGAAATGGGAATTGGAAAAGCACATCCCCGCCCCCTGCCCCCCAAACCTTCAGATTGAAAGAAAAGGGGAAAGGAGAGAAAATTTGAAAATTCGAGTCCAGCAAAACAATCTGAGACTCAGGTTCATAGGCTAAATGCATGCAGAGTGGTTCATACACCTCACTTATTTACGTAATAACTCATTAAGGACCCTGCCTTTTTTTAAAACCAAAAATAGCATTAATAATTGTTAGGTGGTGTAATTGAGGTTCATCATCTTCTTTTTCTTCTTGTACTTCTTCATAAGTTGTCATCCCCTTAGTCATAGTGGATTTCAGTGCTGATATGGAGGTGCGTCTGAGGACTTTTGATTGAAACTGAAAGACAACTGATTTTTGGGGCTGGAATGGTGGAGTGAATGGATGATGATCATGGGGTAAAGTAGTAGTAGAAGCTGGGTGTTCTTTTCAGCCATGGTGTTCTGGTCATTGATCAGTCTTGGTTCTTTAGAAAATGGTTGTTCTTTTAGTGCACAGAAGGACACGGAGGGATCGCCTTTAGTTAATATTTCTTGTTGATTGGGTTTATTTAGGAAGGAGAGCTGAAGTCTATGGATGTTTTCGGTGGTTGATAGTCTGTCCAAAATAACAATGGAGAGATAGTGGCAGCAGATGGATATGGAGGAAGAAAGAAAAAATTATTTGAAAAAGAAAATAAAACAAATTATATATCAATTCACGTGCTGAACTTGAGAATCACTTATTATGCCACATCACTGTGGCGTGTTCAATAGGCACATTTTGGATACAAATTAGGTGTTTAATAGGTAGAAACCTCAGTTAAGATGTTTCAATGAAAATTGTTGACAATTTTAGGGATTGTCCATGTGTTGGGCTATCGCATCATACAGATCTTTTGCATCAATTCTATTATGTTTTGAAACAAGTCCACAATGGTTCAGTAAGATTGTAAGTCTTTTAAGACGAAGTCCATCTATGTTAATTTAAGTTTATCTCATCCTAGTGAATCATCTACAACTACAAGTATTAGTCATACCTATAGACCGGCGCATATAGAGGTTTACGTATATTTATACATGGCAAGCAGGCCTGGTTGAACAGAAAAATAGCCCAGGTCAACCCACTACCTAACTGCACAGCCCTACTGTAACGGGTACCCTTCACAGATCCGCCTGACCAGATATCAGATCGGTGTTGACCCATAGGCCAAACAGGCCCAAGCGCCTTCCTAACTAATCAAGTCAAAATATATTTCTAGGAAGATTACCAGAAAACTTCGAATCCTTGACCTTGCATTTCCAAGTTTAAAGCCATAACCAACCATGTATACAAAGGTCTTTGTAGAAGAACACATTAAAAATACAAACAACCCGATCAATATTAAAACCCAGCAAATTTTAACTTATAACAGAGAATAATTACATTAAAATTAAATATGATATATTTTTTGATAAAGTAAGTAACTTGTTTTGAAAGTTAGGCAAAAGAATGTCTGTATACAATAAGTAAATCAAAATTGATATAATTGGATACCTAGTATTGGAAGTTGATTCTTTTAGGGTTAAGAATGAAGTAGAAAAAGGATGTTTTGTTCAAAGTTAAACCACATTTGATTGTTTTCAGAGTTAAATCTCAAAAGGTACCTGAATTTAAAAAAATCATAGAAAACAAAATCACAAGCACAAACTTAGATCCACTTGTAGTTTCAATCTTTCACAACATTTAACCCAAAGCTTTCTAATTACTTTATTCTTAAAATTATAAATAGAATCGACTATCTTACGGAATCTTTTCAATTTTGCACGTGTTACATTTATATATTTTCTGAATATAGCTCATTTTGAACCTAAAATTTATTTTAAAAATTGAAATATCTTAAATATATAATGTTACACTGAGTAATATAAACAAATGCTACAAGAGGAAGAATAAAATGACTAATTTACTTGAATAAAAATGAAGACAATTTGCAAGATAATTTATTTTGCAAGGACGGGTTTAGGGGCCACGGGATTGGGCAGGCCCCCCCCACCCCCTCAGAAAGTGACTGAACCATTGGCCAAAAGTTAAGTTTCCGTTGAGAATTAGGACATCTCATTTATCAGACTTACGTAAGACATGACCAAATAATCTTATTGCAACCAATCACTGTATCCTCTATGAGTGCAAATTTATTCATATTGTATCCGCATCGCTTTCTTAGATGGAAAAGATTTTTGCCATTCTGGTAATTGCAGCAACAAACCAGTCCCACATCCCAATATAATGATTTAAAGATGATCTTCATCAAGATGCTTCTCTTTCCCACACCATTACCACATGTGATCACAGTGCCAACCCAACTATTTATGGATTACGGCTTAGCTGATTGCTTGTGGTGTATCTATATAAATTTGAGAAAAAAAGGATTTTTACATTCAAATTTTCTGCGCTCGGGCGTCATCCATTGTTTCTTGCATTCACTTTCCAAGTATTTGTAAAGAATGAGAAAAAACCTGAAAGTCCTCGTGTGTCACGAACACTGCTGCTTGATGCATCTTGAGGCATTTTTACCTGAGAAATATTTCAGAGAAACAAAAAATAGATGGGGGTAAGAAAATTTACAGAATCAGTCCACATAAATAATAATGGACAACTAGCTTAGGCAAACAGAACCATGTCATGTTAGTTCAAATCACCTCTATTGTCAGAGTCTTCTCTTCATAACTAACTTTGATGTGCCCACTGATTCCTTTCTTACCCAAATGGCCATTAAATCTAATGCAAAATTGGCAATCAAGAAAATTGAGATATGAAGGAACTACCAACTAAGGAACCTACATAATATGGATATGTAAATGATAGAGATCATACTGCCATGTTAATTGGCGTTTCAAAAGAGTAGCATTTCTCTGGAATTTGCTCCACCGTAGCTCGAGGGCTTTATGGCACGCCTGATAATATGTTTAGGAAGTTTTATATTAGATAATGTGTACAAAACTAAAAGGAAAGACGCAAGATGGATTACATCAGCACTAAGCAAATGGGTACAAGAATTTCAAATGAAAGTGAGTACCAATCTTGGACGAAGCAATAAGAAATCCAAAGAGCATTAGCAACAAAAGACAGAATTAATATAGCATGATTACCCCAATGTCATGATTATTGGCTGAATTGCAACAATTAAACTTACCAATCTTGGACGAAGCAATAAGAAATTCAAAGAGTATTAGGAACAAAAGACTGAATTAATATAGCGCGCTTCCCCCAATGTCATGATTACTGGCTGAACTGCAACAGTTAATAACAATTATAACGCATAGGTTAAGGAGGAATTGCCTCACTAACTCTGCTGTGAGCCAGAAACTTAAGTAAAGTCGGAGGTCAAGATTCGTGATTTTAAGATGACTAGCTTTTCTAGTCATTCCAATTAACTCAGAATAGGTACAGAAGCTGAGAAATCAGAAGTACAATTTTCACTAATCAATTTTGAACAATCACTTAGTAGGTAATCAAATACTAAGTATTTGGAGATACCAGCTCGTAATCTATATATAACACAAACAGTTATATGTCTAACTGTTTACAGATAACTCTAGTATAAAAGCAAAAACTTCAAACAAAGATGAGTACAGTCCAAAATTCAGTAAGAATTGAATCTTGACCTATACAATAACACCCAACTGTATGAAAATCAAAACAACCTATAGGTTCCTTTGGTAGGAGGGATCAGGAAAAATAATCCCAGCACATATTTGGTATTATCTGTCCTTTGTTCCAGTATAACTTCTTGTCGGTCAATTTAGGTTTCATCTTATACTTGATACAAGAGGGCATAGCAAATACAGGTATTAGGTATATGGGTATTATTGATCTACATAAAGCAATCCATGTATTATATAACTCCTCTATAACCAGTATATGAACCAAATGACCCCATAATGTTTTCTTAATTATTGGCCCCAGCAACAATATTCTTCCTTTTCCTCCTCACCAACAAAACAACAATATCTTTCCTTTCTGTTTACCTTTTAAAAATATTCTGACAAAAGAGAATTGACAGCAGCCTTCATAAATAGTCAATATATTCTCGGTCTAGAACCATCATCACAAATGAATTTTTGACTTTATTAGGGAAAATTGTTTTATTAAAAAAGTTTGGGCTTACACCTCATGTATAAATACAGAACGGGAGGCACCGGAGACTTTCTTCGATGGGAAAAAGTATTTAATAACATTTCGAAAAAACGCTGACTTGATGCAACATAATGCTTTACATGACTAAATCTCAAAAGAACTCAAAAGTTCTATTTAAAAATCTCTAAGTTAAATACATCAGTTTGATTAAACCATGCAAACAGTTCCTGAGGCAGCTGTGCTTCAGATTGGACAGGGGCTTTTTTCCTCAAAGCACCTTCTGTTCATTTCTTTACATAATTCCATGCAATAAATAAAGGGAACACTTCTTGTAGCTGCTTGAGTTTCCTCTGAGTTGAGGGACCTCACCATGACCATGCCCCTAAGTTTGTGCTTGTCATGGAAAACTTTATGATGAAAAGAACCAGCAAAATGTTCCACAAAATCCAGCAATGTGACAATGTAGGAAGAGGTAATTCATTGTTTCAGTGTTCTTTTTGCACATGCTATTATATATTTCACTGTCCTTTCCTTCAGGTCATCAATAGCTCAAGTTATTCACAGCTCAAATTATTTCATTCCACCAAGAAGAAAAAGGCAACTTCCAGGAGGACTTTTGTCCGCCAAATGGCTTTCCATGGAAGAACTTAGTGGAAGGACCTAGATTAACTACAATTTCTCCAGCCATTTCATAACAGTTCATCTTGTTGTTAGCATAGTGGAATATTTTTCAAAACATGGAGAGCAGATGGTCCTTATGGACCATCACCCAATCATTGCATTCCCTTCTGCACTTAATGTTCAGCAATAAGATTGACAATTCTGTCTGAGGATTTTATACCCTCATAATTCTCAGCATATTTGTGCAAAACTGTGAACACTTCCTTAAGTGGCGCGTGCTCTATCCAAGTATCAGACCAGAATCAGTTTCTCTCGTACCTCAATTTAAAGAGTATGTCAGAGGAATCATATCAACATCTATTTATCTGTTCCCACACATACCTAATAGGAAGTAGGCATTGGCTTATCGATTTCATTTATCCTATCCATACTTGCCCACCGTTGGACTTCTCCACAACCTTTGTTTTTCATTGCAGAATCTCTGCACCCACTTTCCAAGGTGGCTTTGTTCTATGATTTTAAATTATTTACACATGAACCAATTTTTCGTATCAATCTTATTATCTTTTCCATCTTATTAGGTGCAATTCTTCCTTTTTCCTTTTCTATTTGTTAGAATGTCAATAAAATATGTGTGAATATGTGTCTAGGTCATTGTATTTGACTAAGGGAAATCTTAATTTTTTATGAAGTAATTCATTTCATTACTGGCATCAAGAAGATGCAACATAGTTACAGAAGTGGTATAGCGAAAAAGGATGATAGCCAGCTCCATTACAAATGTTCATATTAGAACTTGGGAGGTAACAAACCACAAATAACTATCAGGGGGAGCCTATAGGGGATAAATAAGCCCAACTAAAAAGATACATAAGAGATCTAACTTTGAGGGATTGGCAAGTAAATTGACATTCCATCAAAACATCGTTTGTTACTTTCATTCCAGATACTCCAAAAAATGGCAGGAGGTGTCATCTTCCAGATTTTTCTAAGGGTGCTATCTTACAGAATACCCTATAGAATACAACATCCCCAGTGTAATCCTACAAAGTGGGGTCTGGGGAGGGTAAAATGTACACAGACCTTACCCCTATTTTGAAGGTAGAATACTCTATAAAATACTTTAGGATATTTCATTTAATTATAAAATATTCTTTATTTTGAGTATAGAGATTGATTACCTACCAAATTGTACGTAGTCTAAGGCTATTATACAACGCATACCTCTTGTACATTTTGTTTAGTCAAATCAATGAGAAATTTCTTCTAATTTGATATGGTATAAGAGCCTCAACGATCTTGCTGAGACTCAAATAACTTCTGCTACTGGCAGGCAATTTCGGCCAATGAGTGCTGCCAGCTCAACCAAAGGTTTCTTCATTTGTTCTTCCTTTCGGTGTATGGCACCACTCCTCTCTTCAACAACCGATGCCACTCTCAAGACGATTGTACAGGTGCGGCCCCACTATTTGGAAATAATTCATGCATGGCTCCTCTTTGGCAACCATTCAGGCATCGCTCTTTCTAGGATTATCTAATCACTGTTCATCTTTTTGGTGACCATTCCAGTACCACTATCTCTTCGACGACCGGCATCGCTGTTTTTTACAAGGCCGGCGCCCTCATCTAAACCTTGAACTTTTGTCATCAATTCAAGTTACACCAACATTGTCCAAGAAACTTGTCACATCATCTCTCTTTTCGGTGCTCAAGATAGATTTATTTTCTTGTGGAGTATTAGAATCACTTTCTTCCATTGAGCAGTTACCAATGATTCCCATTGGAAAGAGTTCCAACATAGCTTTTCTTTTTAGTGATTGTGCACTATCGAGTGAGATTTTGGCATCAGTTTTTTATATTTTCAAAAAGAAAAAAACAAGTTGGTTTTCCCACTTTGAATTTAAGGAAGCCTCTTAAGAGTATCAAGAGAATACAAGTCTAAATTCATAGTACTTGAATAAGGAAAATCTTATAGAATACTCTATAGGATACTTTATACTAATATTATGTATTTAAGTATATATAATTTACCTTGTTATCATAGAGATTGATTACCTATAGCCATTATAGATAGACTAGGGCTCCTATAAGGAGCATCTCTAGTACATTCTTATTTTATCAAATCAATGAGAAGTTTCTTCTGTTTTGACATTATAAGAAAAAAGACCTTGGACTAACTCAACTCAAAAGCTTGCTCTTGGGATGAGGATTGTCCAAGATCATATAACAAGACAACCGTCCATTCCCCCAACTAACGCGGAAAATTCAAACACCCTGTATTCTCAAGGTTAGACATCTCAAGCATGGAAAACACAATATTGGCCCTACATTTGACAAACCAAGAATAAGTATGAGTCTGGCTCTGTCACTATGGTAAGAAGATGGACCTTGTTCCTGACTCAATCCCATGCTATAGCTCTTGATGTAAGGATTGCAAAGACCAGATAAGGAGACAACATCTTATTCCCTCAACCAATGTGGAAAACTCTAACACTATCCGGTTCAATAAGAAGTTCTCCTTGTATCATCTCTGATTTAGATAGAAAGTGCAGGAGATGTTAAAGCAAATTGCCTTCTGCTGAGGAAGATTACACAAGTTTGGTAAGATTTATTGGCCCCTAACATCTGTCTGTATCAATAAGGCAAAACCTCTTCAGGCAAAGATATGTGGTACCAATAAGGCAAAACCTATACAAAAAATGCAAAGCGGTTCCACGAAAGCTTTCTTTACTAGGATAAAGCAGCAAGCATCTGTGAGGAACATGTCATTCATAGCAATGGGAAGAACATATTTTTATTTACAGAACAAAGTTTAACGTTGAAGCACTCTAGATGATGACAAAGCAAAAACAAATCAGTTTTCACATATAACACAACTAGAGGGGACTTGCTGATCCTCTGTAACCACAAGAACTCTTTCATTATCATCTTCTATGAGCCCAAAAAAAAAACAATTTTTATATTTTCCAGATGGAGGAGAGTGGGGTATAACCATAAAGGAGGTAACTTACACCTAATTTCTCACGAAATGCTTTGTAGGTTTGCTGCTTTCTTAAAATTTTGCGTTCTTTTTTGTTGTACAACATGCGGAGATCTTCAATGGGCTCTGGATGTCTGCATGGAAGTTTCATAAATGAGTTTGAATAGGTAAACAATCAAACATAATCAAATCCTTACCTCCGACTCTCTTGCTGAAGTCTTTGACTTAGCCTAGTTAATTGGGCACTTAATTGCTCCGGAGTGCTTCCATCACAGCCTCCTACAGTCTCAATTTCACTTTCAGGACAGATGATTGAAGCTTTTTTGTAGCTCTCCTGCAACCAGGGGTACAGTTAAAGCAAGGTAATGTAAGATGCTTTCTCTGACATGAAATGAAAACTAGAGTAGAGCGAGAGAAAGAAGCATATGTGCACCAATAAGGTAGACCATGGAGAGGGGGGAACAAGGAAGTGAGCCGTTAATCATACTACTAATGTAAGAGCCAATATTCATTTGTGGTCATAGTTTTCATACTTTTAGTATATAGGTCTACCAGTAATAATCACTCTCTAAATACAGAAACTTGTCAAAAGTATACTTCCCGTTAATTGCATAGCTATCTTAATTAGAATATTTCCATTTAAACCATTTCATGAAACTCACAAGATAAGACCAATAATTTCTGGGGAAAAAATACCAAATACTTGTAGTTCTATGAGCAATACAATTGTACTCTCAAAAAAAGTTCTTAAAAATAAAAGGAGAAACTAAAGATGATGTTTCTTTCCATTGCATCAATAGCTTCCACTGATTTTTAATGAAGTATATAATTTGTCGGAAACCAATAATATTCTTTTTCTAATAGTAACTAGATCTTATTTTAGTACAAAAATTGAGTGATATAA
Source organism: Datura stramonium (assembly GCA_018107945.1). Classification (NCBI taxonomy): domain Eukaryota; kingdom Viridiplantae; phylum Streptophyta; class Magnoliopsida; order Solanales; family Solanaceae; genus Datura; species Datura stramonium. The sequence goes on along the minus strand of JACEIK010000130.1, from coordinate 373,018 downwards.
TGTTGAAAACATCACAAATTCACAAATGAAAACGCATTTACAATAGGAAAAAGGACTAGGAAAGCGAAAAAGTCTCAATCAGTATACAACAAAATATTCTAATTAATTAAGACCCTTTGACTTTAAACACTTCATCAAGCTTTTCTGGTTAATATTTAACTAGTTGAACTTCACTAGCAAAGCAAATAATTTTGATTTTGGTAAGTAGTACAATAAACAATATGTTAATAAATCCCAGTTAATGCTCATAGAACTACATGAATATAAGCAATTATTCATACCCTACGGTTGTGCTCAAGTTCCCGATACTCTGCTTCTGCTACTTTGAGTTGGGAAAGAACTTTCGTACTCATTACATCTTCGTAGTGATTCTTCTTCTGAAATAAATGTTTAAATTGCAACACATACCATAAGTTTCAATAAACATCACAACACAGTAATAAATAAATATGAAGTGTCAATTAAAAGAAGAAAGTGGTACTGAACCAATTCTGCATCTTTTAGATCTTTATCAATCATCATTAGCTCACGTTCTGCTTCCTCCAAGGCGCCAATTTCCACTTTTGCTGATTCTACATTTTCAGAATGGAACGGAATTTATGAAAAGGGCATATATAGTAGGAAATATTCTTCTTTTTTTTGAGAATTATTAGAGTGGGCTAGAGTCCCATATTGGTTGAGGAAGGTGGTTTGCTTATATGGACTTGGGCAATCCTCCCTTCATGAGCTAGCTTTTTGGGTTGAGTTAGGCTCAGGTGTCATATCTTTACATGGTATCAGAGCTAGATCCATCCCCTTTTGGACTCCTGGTCTACGCTCCAATTGGGTCTGGGCGTGAAGGGGGTATTCGAGTGGGCTAGAGTCCCAATGGACTGATGGTTTGCTTATATGGATTTAAGCAATCCTCCCCCCATGAGCTAGTTTTTGGGGTTGAGTTAGGCTAAGTGTCATATCTTTACAAGAAGGTAACAATTTTGTATATATTAAACAGAAAACAGTACATTGATTGTACTGAAACCTTATGTACAATTTGAGCAAAAGTAAGCCCCTTAATCTACCATCCTAACAAGAGCCTAATGTATCTAAGCTAGATATTGTATCTTCAGGGTAGATTTGATTGCACCAAAAAAAAAAAAAGAGTAATACAGTTGAGTTTAAAGTTGAGTAGGAAATATACTTATAGGTATGCGCCTAACAAAGAAGCAAAAGGCATACCACACAAATTTTCAAAGGATATTTTTACATCATTAGCTTTGCTGTCTGCTTCTTTCAACCTCACTTGAAGCTTTTCCAATGAATTTTCTCTTTCATGTATCTCATCACGGATTTTCTGCACATTGTTTTCAAGAAAATAAAACTATAGTGGAATGCCTTCTAAAAGATCAAGAAACATTGAATTTGAAACTGAATACCCGGAAACGGAAGTGAAATATGGGTGGATGAAAAGAGGAACAAACCGATAACTCTACATGAAGCTCATCTACTGTTGATACAGCGGTGGAGCTAGATTCTGCAACATATGACTTTTTAAAATCTTGTAAGCAGAACTCCTTGGACCTCAAAACTCGCTCAGCATCATGGCGCCTCTTCTACAGGAGCAGAGGAACTAATGGTTATATCAATAGTTGTTCATTTCATTCAAAACTTAGAAAACCCCACTCACATATATCGGTCTGAATTACTCTCTTATCAGAACTCGTTAAAGGAAAATTTGTAATAGCAATTCACTCAGGAGCCATAAGGATCAAAATTAAAAAGAATATGAATAACAGTCACTAAGACTACCAAGAACACTTCTTTGTCGCGACCATACAAATGATGCTCCAGAAAGAATAATGCACCCTACTAGATAAGAGTAGCACCAACTTCTCTGCAGTACAAGTACATCATATTTTTTGTTTCGTTTCTTTTTAGAAGGTTTAGCATTGCTTCACTCTCAAGGAGGCAGCAAATCTCTGTGAGAAGAAAAATAACAGAAGTCAAGGTTTCTTCTTGTACCTAATAAGAAGTTGTATGATTCTTCAGGAAAGAACCATCCATGAAAAAGCATATTAAAAAGCTCAGCAATGGATCCTCTGTGTCCTCCGGTTCTCGCATACCCAAATTTATCACCGGATATGGCTGTGTGAAATATATACCATTTCTTTGTTTCTAGGTAGTAAAATCACATTTTTCCCAGATATATGTGGGGACCCAGATGTTTTCAAACAACCAGATGAAGAGAAATAGTCCAGACAATCTAAAGATACAAATAAAGCAAGCAAACGAACAACTAATGAAATCAAAGAGAGAAATTAATCCGGCTTGGTCCACACTAGGGTGGCAAAAACATGTCCAACCCGATTCAACCCCGCTAGGCATGAATGGGTTGGGTTATTAATAAAATAAATATGAACCCAAATAAACCCACTAATTTGGGGTCAAAAAGTAACACGGCGGATTAAACCTAACCCAAACAGGGAACGAACTTTTTATCTAGTGATGTGTTAGAGGAATTTAATTTTTGCTAATGATTATGATTAAATGTTGTTTTGTGAAGTTTTAGAATGTTTGAAGATGCCTCTTTTTTTAAATTAATTTTAATAAACGTAAGTGAATCTATTGAAAAATTAAAGGAGAAAGTTGGGTCAAGTTGGGCGGGTTAGGTTATGACCTGTCACTTGACCCATTTGTTGTCTTGACCCGGTTTGACCCACCCAAAGTTGACCTGACCCGCCCAATTACCACCCCTGGTCCACACGTTACTTTAATTTATCATTTTCTGAATGTTAGCTGTTTTTGTCAGCAAATGATCAGTCACATAAAACTATTCTGGTGATCGGGCAAGCCACAAGCACTCTTTCTGCAGAATAATCTGAAGATTAGATCCCAATTTGAAAATGACATTAATCTTCCTTGACCCACAGGCCACAAAAAGAAAGGAACCTAGCTAATCTTCAGTTTAATAAAATAAAATGCTAAAATTGGTAATAGGATATATTCTGCACAATCTTTAGCAGCCAGTTGAACAAATCCACCTCCATTTAGATACTAACCAAAACACTGGATAATAACAAGAAAATTGTTTAGGTCACATATTTAAGTGGCAAAACAAAAAGAAACTTCTTTCAAATGCCAACGAAATGAATAAGGTATATAATTTGCTGTTGGTTCTTTTACACACACTCTAGGTAGTGAAAATGGTAACATCATGCTAATAGAAACAGTAAATAATTAGTTTAGGCATCTAACAAGGACAGCCAAAAAGGGGATGAGAAAGATGCTCAATTTCTACATGCAGTTGTGCAGGGTGTAGATACGTGAACTACAAACTCAAAAACCAGACGGGTGATCGGGAATAAGGAGAACTCTGAACTGCAAAACATATACCTTAGGACCAAAAACAACATATTCACATGTCATGGAAATATTGGCATATGTTGACTTACTTCAGCCAATTAGGCCCAATAAACATGTACCGTCACAGCCCATCACTTCAATAAAACTCAAATTTTTCCCCTTGTTTGAAAGGAAAAAAAAAAGTAACTGAACTAAACTATTAACAAGAGGCATAGTAGCAGAAATAAAAAGATGTCCATCCCACTGTATTTGGATTTCAAAACAAATAGATTAGTAAGTAATTTTGAATGTACAGCCACTTCACTTGCGCTCGTCCTTTCTCGAAAGTATCTTTTTCACTATTGGACAAATTTCTCCCTTTGCTTTCTTCATGTTCTTTTCCATAATGCCCATTCTAGGCCTGCTGAAAATCCTCGCCTTTGGCTACACACTGAAAATGCCGGCCATGAAGGGCATCACAGTTATCCTTTCTGATAATACAAGGCTTTATATGGTCCTCAGTATATTTTGGCTGTCTTGTAGATCTTTTTGAGCAGGTTTGTGGAACACACCACCCCCCACCCCACCCTGTTCAGGGGGAAACCGCAAGCAATCTACGTTTGTGATCCCGTATATTTAGCTTCTCCGACATCTTAATAAATGAGAGCAAGACTTGAGTAAATAATTATAAAACTGAGAGAGGTAGTAGAAAATCAAGATCTTGAGGATCCCATTTAAAATTTGCAAGGCCAGTTTATAATTTTATGTTCATAGGTTTGGGCTTAGTGGCTATGCACTAATTTTCTCTTGCTTTAAATCTTCAACTTTCTGATCAGAGCAAACAGTCCATGAGGCTTGATGCTCCTTCACAAATTTATAGAATGGAACAGCAGAAGTATGATGCAATTGATAGTCAAACTAACCATTATCTAGAAATAGTCGAGCAATTGTGTGTATCAAGTATTCATACACAATAAAGTAATGAAATATACATGATGACCAGATAGCAAAGAGTAACAACAGAGATGATGTCCCTTCACAAAAGTGAGACGAAGAAAGAAAGAAAGAAAGAAACAAAGACAGAGAAAAGGAAAATCACTTTCGCTTCCGATAAGTAAAACCAAAGTGAAACCTGCAACAGCCTTAGAAAGGGAGTAAAAGCTATTACTCTGGTGGAGACTGCACATAACTAGAAATAACAAATACCTTAGCGCTTTGCAGACTATCATGGAGTCCTTGAAGCTCTTCGTCGATACTCCTCTTCATACCCTTGGTTTGTCGAACTTTCCTCTGTGCCTCAAATGCTTCGTTTTCTAGAGTTTTAATTTTATCGTCATATGAACCAGAAAGACGCCCACCTCTCATATTCTTCATTGGCGGAAGAACGGTTTGGATAGAACCCCGAGAAAACCTAAGAAGTTTTGGGTATGTTAATCACGTCAGTGCAAAATGTACTGTTCTATCTAAGCCAAGACTAAAATAAGAAATGCCAAAGAGTAATTAGAGTAGTTAAGGCTCATAAATACAAATTATAAGTTTTAAGCCACCTTGAATTAACACGATTGTTATAGTGGAGGAAGTTCTCTTGTAATAAACAAACTATTGTCCGACTTGTTCACATTGGCATTGATACTATAAAATTTGGACAGGTTTAGAGCATCAGGCTAGTCATCCTAAAACCACACAATATAAGCCGATGGAAGGCAGTTTATAGATCTAACTATATCCGGAATAAATCAAAAGCCAATTGTCAAATATTTTGTCCACCAAGTACTAGATGAATCTAAACGCGAACCATGTGCAACTTAGCCAACACCTTAACCTGACTCATATGGGGGGTTACTCACGGTATTACAGAAAACAACTTAGTATGGAGATAAAAAATTAAGCGGCATATGAGAGACCACATAATCTTACATTCTGTACCCATCAGAAGTGTAAACCTCCTTCAAATTTGAAATCCTTTGCTCAAAAGCAACTGCTTTTCCAGCATCATAGTCCTTAACTAGCACTTGCCTCTCAGCATTACCCTAATAAGACACAGGAAATATCAAGGCATAATCAGCACAACTAACCTAAACAATAGTAAAATAAGATGTAACAGTGATTAATGATCAACATGAGACTGCAAAACTGTTTGAAGTTCATGGCAACGAATAAGAACCCCAATCAGAATTAACTTAGAGAAACCAGAAGTGAGGAGAATAAAAGAAACACGGAATTACAGCGACTGCAAGTGATAAGCCAAGCTACCATAATAATAATTGATGTGACAATAAGGAGTGTTTACTGCAAATTTGCCATCATATGCCTATTCCTAAAAATCAATTAAATTTGAATTCAAAACTAACTATGATCAGTAAGAAGCTGCAGAACTAAAGAATAGCTTAGCTTTGGTAATTATCAGGAATAAAAATTACCCACAGAAATAGCAACTTTACCACATCAATCAAAACATTTAGTACGGTAGGATTGTCAGAACGTAGAACAGAAATTGCTGTTGGATGATGAGTCTGGGGAAGCATGTGATCGGGAATATGCAACCTACACCAATAAATATAAGCAAAAGCTTGATAAATAAATAATCCACTTGTCAGAAATAAACTAGAGAAGTATCTATCTCCACAGAAGTGCCTGGTATATATCATCCATCAACTATGTTCAAAGATATAAATCATCCCTATCAATACACACACGCGCACGCGCGCGCATCAAACATATAGAGAAAGATCATTACCTTGGTCTAGAGAATTCGTAAATGATAATCTGTAAGTTATTATAGTTCGCTTCCCTTGCACATGCTCTTAATAAAAGGGAATCTTTATGATCTGTTACAATAAAAGCGTTGAGCATCTTGCCAACGGCACTTTCAATAGCAGTACCCCACTTGTCACCATCAACCAAGGTCTGCAATAACATGTTAATAAATGTTTAGCGTGAGCTATCAAAAGTTAAGCAAACAGGAAAGCTAAATGTATTAATTGCAAATGCAATTAGGGTATCTGATAAAAGCAAAAAAACTACTTTGGAGTCTAATGTGATCATCCACTAAGCTAGTTCTCCTTAACTAGTGTAAAAAAATGGAGTGGCTAAAAGGAAAAATAGACATATCTTGGAAGTTGCTAAATCGCATATGTTCACCGTGAATCACCCAAAACCTTACTAGGGGATGCAATTCTAGCAGCTCCTTATCTTATCAATAGAATGCCTCTCAAAGTACTCAACTTTATGAGTCCTTTAGAGGTCTTACGACGGAGAAATGTTTATATTGTTCCTCCAAATGTGTTTGGGTGTGTTATTATGCTCATACAAGGAACGCAGGGAAATTGGATCTGAGGGCACTTAGATGTGTGTTCATTGGGTATCCAACACAAAAGGTTATCTGTATTACCATCCACCATCAACAAAGTTTTTTGTTAGCAGGGATGTTACTTTAACAGAATCTGAACCTTACTTGAGTGCAACCCAATCATCTCATCGGGGGAGGGGGAGAGAGTAGTGAAAAAGAAGAGGTGCCCCTAGTTTTTGTATTCTTGATGACCTTACTCCCAGGAAGAATTCTGTTATAAAAAGTGTTCAGGGGGAAACGGTTGGACATTAGGTTCAAAGGGAGACTACAGTTCACAGGGAACTATTGGACATCTGGATAAACTTGGTTTGATGGGATATGCAAGGAGAAATAAGACAGAAGAAGCCATCATGCATCCTTTTCCATGCCAAGAACCCTTCTATTCTGGTGAGTATCATTATTCTTTGATTCCACTAATGATTTAGATATATCTATTGCTCAAAGAGAAGGGGTCAGATCTTGTAACAAACATCTTATTTCCAACTTTGTGTCCAATAATTGCTTGTCCCCTTTTTATAAAGCCTTTGCCTTGTCCATCTCCTTCGTTTCTATTCCACAAGATTAGAGGAAAACTTTCAAAGATCCCAAGTGGAAAGAAGCTTTGGTTAAGAAATGAAAGCTCTGGAAGAACATAAGAGTTGGGAATTAGTAACTCATCCACTAAAAAAGAAATTGATTGGCTGCAAGTGAATGTTCATTACAACAATGACATACCCAATGTAATTCCACAAGTGGGGTTTGGGAGGGTAGACTGTGCGCAGACCAGTGTAATCCCAATGGTTTGATTAAGAGTTTCAAGGCCAGATTGATAGCTAAGGGATTCGCTCAAACATATGGAGTAGACAACCAGCAACCATTTGCTCATGTTGCAAAAAAGAACACAACCAGAATCTTGTTGTCCTATGCAGCCAACCTTGGTTGGGAATAGCTGGTGTTTGATCTCAAAATTGCATTCCGGCAAGAAAACTTGAAAGAAGAAGTGTATATTAACATTCCTCCTGGATTTTATGATACGAAAACTCAAGGAAAGCTTTGTAGATTAAAAAAACTTTTATACAGGTTAAAACAGTCTCCTAGAGCATTGTTTAACAGATCCAGCAAAACCGTTATCTTTTTCAGTTTTAAACAAAGCAATGCAGATCATACTCTCTTCATAAGACATCACAAGGGTAATCACTCTTTTTATAATTGACGTTGATGACAGTGATAATAAGAGATGACAAAGAAGAGATGGCTCGACTGAACGCTCTTGGCTCAGGAGTTTGATATCATGGATCTAGGGAAGCTGCAATATTTCTTGAGAATTGAAGTAGCCAGATCATGAAAAGGTATCTTCATCTATGAGAGGAAATATATTTTGGATCTCGGGAAAGAAACTGGTAGGTTGGGTTACAAACCAGCAGCAGCGTTTTAAAAGACAGAGGCGCGAGGCGAGGCGTTTTACATAGTATGGGGCGAGGCGTAAGTCTCATGAATCTACGACGCGTATATCTCATGTATTTTCAATTTTATAATTTTATTACTAAGAAAATAAGCAAATATAATATTTTCAATAATTCTGCAAATAAATTTAAACAAATCTCAATAATATAGAAAAAAATATTATAATTATTGTTTGAGAAAGATAACAACAACAAAAAATGATAATAGCCGAGATAATCTTTAAAATAAAATCACCATCTACTTCATCATCGATCTCCTGTAGTTTTTCTCACTCTCAACTAATGTTTACACTGATTATTATTTATATATATTTCAACGAAGGATAAGGATAAATAAGAGCAATATTAAGAGCAATATAAAAATATAGATAAAGTTTTAGGGTTGATAGGCTATGAAATCTCTATCTTATTATTTTATAATAAGATCATCAACAAAAATTATTTATAACGTCATTTTCTATGAGAGCTAGTTTTATATTATTGATATATTCTAAAAAAATGAAAAAATAAAAAAATTAAAAAAATTAAAAAAATTAAAAAAATTAAAAAAATTAAAAAAATTTCTAAAAAAAATGACTACAATATGAAAACATGATAGTATAAAGTATAAATATCATTACACCAGTAATAAAAATACTATTTATAAAAAAAATACTTTTAAAATAATAAAAATCAAATTTAACGCCCGAAACTTACGTTTTTACGCCTGGGACTTACGCCACAAAGTATGGGGCTTACGTTTTATGGATCTACGCCTTTTGTTTGCGCCCCGGTGCGTTTTTGGTACGCCCTGCCCTAGGACTTGCCCCAAAAACACCTTTGAAAACACTGACCAGCAGGATCACCAATTGAGAGAAACCATAAGTTGCAAGCAGGGATTGAAGACTCCATTGATAAATAGTGGTATTGAGCTGATAGAGGCCTTATGGTTGAGTCTCACCACCATCCATTATTTATTTTTATTTTTATTTTTGATAACCGTGATGTCCGAGTCAGCTTGCGCGCACCTCAATTAATTCCACCATCCATTATTAAAAAGAATTTTCACATGCTTGGCCCATGAAAAAAATCAAGTGTGCACGAGAACGGGTGTGTTGAAGACATAATTAAGTCATTAAGACTATGCTCTCCCTAATAGCTTTAACCTTTTAGACGAGATGGTTACACACTTCAACAACTAGCTTGTAAGCTTAGCAAATAAAAGCAAGACAAGACATATTTCACTAATCTACAATGAGTTTTCTCTATCACATACCACATGAGCTCCTATTGGACCAATCGGCGGCCTGTTGAACTTTCTATGTTGTCTTTCAATCACCTCCAGGAGGCCCATCACTCTACCTCCTCCAAAGGCCGTAACCTGAGAAAAAGAAAATCAGTGCCAAACAGCAAGGTTTGCAGAGAAAGAAAGACAAAATAATGATTTAGGATATGCAAATAAGTCAGTCAATTTTGCGTGTGTAAATCCTAATACAGATTCTTATGCTAACAGGGAACAAAACACAACCAGATGAAAATTACAATAAGATTCAATTGTTTAATGGCATCTTTACAACTTAAATTGTCATGAACTTTGACCTTATTATATAATTCCCCTCCCCCAAAAAATCCCCATATGGAATATTCAACTTCTAATGTAGATGTTAATACACAAATAAACCGAAAGAAATCCACACAAGGCTGACACAAACAACCCAAAATCTGCAGATAGTTCTGCCAAGCATCATGCCAAGTCTCAGTCAATTAACATCAACTGAACAACACTCAGACTATTTGTAAACATTATTTAACCCAAACTTGAGGGAATAATCAAGCAATTTTCATTCCCCAAATTTCTTCTCTCTTTTCTTGACAAAAACATAGCTTATAGCTATAATACATCACAGAAAGCAGAGGTAAACCCCAGAAAAGGCATAAGAACATCCCAAGAAAAAATTGAGTTACTCTTCGCATTGACTCGACAAAGAAAGGATTATTGCAGAAAATGGCATTATAAGTAACTGAGATATATTGCGTCTCAAGTTTAACAATTCTCTTAGCTTTTCTTTTAAACTGTCAATTCTCTTAGCTATTGTATGTCTCCATATTTGAGCTCTTGATAATATCTTAGAAACAACTGTTGAAAGTGGTAAATAAGACGGTTCATCTAGGTCAATATAAAATCATATGTAGTGCCAAGATTCAAACCCAACTAACTATAAAATTAGGAAGACCATCAAAATATCAATTGGGGTTGGGGAAGCTAAGAACTTTGCAAAACAAATTTCCTCTCTTCAGGCAAGCTAAGAAGACCAAAGAAGCTCTAAGAAGAACACTAGTCGAGATACTACAGGTAAGATACCCTTTTTAAAAAAAAATAATTATAAACTACAGGTAAGATACCTTGTTGCTTTGATGAAGTTGAAGCTCACGAATGCGAGAGCGAATGTCACGATCCTTCTTGTCATTTTCTTCAATCTAAAAGAACCAGAAAAACAGTATAAATCCATTATTTCCAAAGCAAAAAAATTAATTGCGCATCTAACAAATGAAGTAAAGGGCAAAATTAAATATATTAGGAGATTACTCAAAGAGTCCTACTTTTACTTTTCTGTGGCTTTTAAGTTCTATAAAAAGAATCAAGAACTAATTCAAATGTTTCCTTGGAATAGAGTTTCCAGCAAAGTCGTTGACACAATCAACATTGCATTTCGTTCTAATTCTAACCTTGTTCAGCAAAGGCTAAAGAAAAAACAATAGTAGCAGTGCCACAGTGGTATTAGCAGTAACAATCCTAACGATAATAACAAATGACAACAAATGATAAAATCAATAAGTCAAAAAATACCTAAGAAGTTTATATACTAAACCTTTGTTTTGCTAATATGCCAATTGCAAGCCACTTATATAAACAAAACAAAAAGGAGAAAAATATAAATTGAAGATGGATGTCTCAAACAGTTGTTAAAGAAACCAAACTTAGAATGAGATAAAGAACGTACCCTTCTATGTATGAATTACACAGAATAAACATACTGAAATTTTAGTTGGCATAAGAACTGATGTTTAGGATTGCATAGTTGGACCTTCAGGAGGGGGAACAGAAGTTCAAGTGTTTGGGATGTTGCTCCATTAGCCATCATATGGGTTATTACTACTAATATAGAAGCCACAATGAGGAGGACTTAGGGTCAACATGCTTGCTTGAGGTCATATGGGACAAATAAGTTTAAGTTCAGGGTACTCTGATCTTCATGTTAATAATTGTCCATTCTATGTCCATGTTTGCTTTTACTGTGAAATTAATACCTTGACCTTTGGGCCTTCTAATGACAAAAAGATCAGTCAATTTTGTTAACATGCCAAGAATATCTTGCCTTTTGTAATGTGGTCCCATGGGAATATCTTAGTAATTTTCTTAAAACAGAATAATTGTATTGGCGGAAAAACAACTTTACAGTAGCTTGTCTTTACTTTATAACATTATGTCTCTTTGGGCTGCATCTCAACTTTATTTGACTCTGTTTTATTTAGATACTCCATGGTGATAATGGATTGTGGGTAACTGTTGATTACTTTGGACACAGCTTTACCATTTTGATTTTTATTGTATTATGCAATATATTACTTTGTTCTTTGAGTTAAATGATTTCCCATATTGGTCCAGTAAAGCGATAAAGGGTTTACTTTAGTGGGCAATGGCTCAATATGAGGCAGTCACGGCTCAGCTAATTTTGGATCTTGACATAAAAAGAACACAGATCAAAAAGGTTATAAAAGTCAGGAAAGCTTTCCGCATACTCTGTCATGCTTGAACAGAGGAAAATCAGCGAATATCTTCATACCTCATGAACAATTTTGCTTATCTGATCCTTCGCCTGATTAATTTTATCCATTAAGGTATCTTCTTCATTCCTCAACCTGCCATGTTACAGCTTCAAAACTTCAGCTGGATCAAGAGAATAATTTCTTAAAAAACAAACATTACTCGTGAAGGAGTCAAGCAGTAACACGACTAGATATTTCTAGAACACAATATTCTCTGACCTTTGAAATACAACATTAGCTTTGTCAATCTCAGCTTGGAACTCCTTCAGTTTCACCTCCATATCATGTTCTTCGGCCTACAGTAAATTGGAAGGTAGAAGCATGTAAATCACTTTCACAACATAAACATAAAACTCCAAACTTAGTCAGCTGAAGAATTGAATTCAGCAAAGCATACAATTTTTCTAGATGACTAGGTTTAATCTTTTCAGTTTTCACACAGTTGAACCTCAACATTACAGTAACCAAAGGTGGAGCCAGGATTTGAAGTTTATGGGTTCAGAACTTTCCACCTAACTCATAGCTCGTTCAATGGATTTCCTAAAATCAAGCAAAATCTACTAGGTCCATCCGAACCCAACCTAATATTGTAGCTCCACCCCTGACAGAAACAGCTTTTATCTAGAGGCACAGACACCTATCTGAAAACCCACCTCATTCACCATGGCTGGAAACATGCTGGAGTATCATTTTTTAATCAAACGGCTATGCTACTCATAGAAAACGAGAAGATCTATTGAGGTCAAAATCATTTCAACATCGCTGCACAAGTTTCAGCCCTTGGACGAGAAATGCCTACAATTTATATCTCCTGCATTAACCCATCCATGGAACGCGGCCTTGCTGGGTGATCACAAAGGAGTTTTATGTCATTATTACTAGCTACCCTCAAAGTCAACATATAACATCAGAAAGCCTCACCATCAGGCCCTCTGAGATAATAGAGTGAAAAGTTCCAAATTGTACAGTTGACTTACTACTGTTAGCTATAATACCAGAATGCTACTGTAAATTTAGGAACCATATCACATCAAGAAAGGCTGAAAGGAATATCTGAAGTTACGGAATAAGGAACATACTTTCATTCTAGGATTGCAATATCAGGGTGTACTGAGAACACTATATAGAGTACCAATTCACAGAGGTAAAGGAAACCTGTGCAGAGGACCTGTGTATTTCTAATATTCTGCTCATCCATATCACGTATTTGTTGTTCAAACATCTTGACCCGTTTTGCCATCTTTTGGATGTAATTAGATCTACGACTCCGCTCCTCTTCCAGCTCAAGTTTTTCCTTTGTAGCCTAACAAATGAAATTCACATAGATTAGAAAAGTTCAGACAATAAAGACAAAAGCTAGAGAAAGAGCATTTGAATGTATACAGTGTTCAGTCATTTACAGCAGGAAATACAGCCGAAGGAGCAAAACGTGGCAAGTATTGTACGTTTAATTTTGTAGTAATAGATCACCACTGAAGATGATCAACATTACATGCTGATAACTTGATTTCTTAACTCTAGATGAACATATGGAAGAAGGATTCAAAGAAAATGAGAAAATTTCTTTCAATGTAAAGAATGGGGATAGAAGCTGTGACAGGGATAGTGAGGATTCATATAGCCAACCCCAACTAGCTTGGAATTAATTGCTGTTGCTGTTGTATAAGAACAAAAGTAGCAGAACTGGGCATTCAGCTACAATTCAAACTAGGACGACAATAAAACCATCATCTCATCATCATACATATAAAATACCGCCATCCAAATCAGAAACAAAATATACAAAATTGCACACATACCAAAGAAAGACTCTGCTTCAACTCTTCTGTCATCCTCCTCACTTCTGATGTCTTTTCCATCATATGAGCAATTTGAGATTTCTTCTTGGTTAACTGATCATTCAATTCCTCCATCTTCCTCTGAAAACCAAACAAGTTTGCTTAGTGTGTTGTATAGTTCTAGGAATAAGACATTACATCAAGCAATGTGAAGTGACCACTGAAATATGCAAGAAGAGATAAAGAAAAGGATAGACGATATACACAAGGACAAATTGTAAATGTTCTCTTCTGGTTCTGAGTAACATTATCATGAACCTAACAACACGCCTAAAACTTGTATGACTTTGGTACAGAAAGAGAAACAACAACTACGCCTCAATCCCAAGCAAGTTGGGGTTGGTACAGAAAGAGTATAGCAACAATATTATACATATCCCCTACTTCCTTCAAGAGAGATAAATCTTCAGAGAGAGTCCCCTATTTCCTTCAAGCTATATAGATCTTTCATCTTTGAAAGAAAAGAGAAGGGGAAAAAAGGAGCAACTACTGGATCAGACTAGAAAATGTCACAGATACTTTGTACAGGGATATGACAGCATAGCCAACTCTCTATTTAGATGAAAAATGCAATGTGGGAAAATGAAGGATGATTACAGTCTTCGGTATTTGCAAATACTGGTGGCCATCAGTATTTGCAAATGGTGAACTTCTATATTTGGAATATTAAAATGTTGGTTTGAGAAGTATTTTAAGTGAAATAATGGTTTCCGCTTTTAAATCATCCACTTATTTTTCAAGTGACGTTCATGCCCAAACACAACTTCAACTTCCAAAAAAATTTTTAAAAATTCAAATACTCCCACTTTCAAGTTCAACAAAATTTTGTCCAAACACCTACTTCAAATTCTCATCCTTTAAGGATGAAGTAGAAGGGAGAAAGGAGTTCTTAAAGAAAGTCTAGTTAGTACATCAACAGGCAAGTTGTAATGCATAAGAGACAATAACCAAATATAAGAAAGGTAATGGAATGTCACAGCCTAAGCAATAGTTTCTCTACTAAGGAAGCTGCTGTAATGTTCTAATTCCACCATGGAAGTGAGGACATGTCAAGAGTGAAACCACCCATTTGAAACAGATGAACCATTCTAAGTAGGCGTTTTGGTCATACGATTTCATCTCGTGATTTGAAATCATGAGATGAAATCAACGGTTGGATATGCGATTGTGAAATCATGAAATAAAATCCCAAATTCTCAAAAAACCATGATTTGGAATTCCAAATCATGAGATGAACTTTTTAAATATAAAATTTGACCCACAAGTTTATATTTTGTAAAGAAAAACCACCATTTTATGTATACCTACCATTTATTTCATATGTAAACAAAATTTGTTGTTGGTATTATTACTCTTACCAACATTTGCCAATCATGTGGAAGGGTTGTATTAAAGAGTGGTACTCTGCAACTCATGTAAAGAACTAAAGTTCAATCAATAAATGTTGTATTTTTTTTTAGAATGACTTTGCGATATTGTATTATACTTTGTTATGAACTTTTACTTATTTGGTAAAATTGTATAAGAATTGGAGAAATTTTGATAGTTTCCACAACTTATGGGGGTTTTATGTTCATGAGAAAAAAATACAACTTAAGAATTTCAAATCGCATGTCCAAACAAAACTTCAACTTCATCTCATATAATTTCATATCATGATTTCATCTTGCATGGCCAAACGGGCCCTAAGTCTGTTATAATAACTGGCAGAATGTTCTGTTACAATTCAGTTGTTGGTGGAGGCCACTTAAACCACAACAATATCATGATGGGAGACCAAGGTTCTACGCGATACAGAAAGCTGGTTGCAGGAAGCCATCAGAAAAACCCTTAGCACGCCATTATCAGTGAAGACAGTCACACAGTTAAGGCAAGGACGAGAAAGTCAGTCAGTCAGTCAGTCAGTCAGAGGAAGGATGACGTACTATACCAAAATACAATAGGGTGTTCAAATTTAAACATTGATTGAGCAGGTCCATAGGCACATGCAAAAGCTAATTAAGTCCAGAATAAATAAAATGGACCAAGCTTTCAGCACAAAAGGCCCATTCAAAGGCAGCACTAAAAATGGAGACCGAGCCTGGGCAGTTTGGATAAACCAAACAACGTGAAAATCAAGGGTGATTGAAATTCCTAATCCCAAGAGTAAACATAACCTTTCTGCTCCATCTGCCTGACAGAACAAAGACAGAGTTGAAGCGGACATTGAAGTCACTGTAGATCAAGCAGAACAAAATGGCTGGGAGCGGTCATTGCGCTACTTGCCCTTGATTTTTTAAGTATGAGAGACCAGGGGAACAAAAGAAAGTTGATGAAAAATACAATTTTCCATCAAAGGAGGAGATTACAAGTGAAGATAGAGTGGGTCTTCTTTCTTTATCCCAAAATCCAATGCTATTACTTTTGGCAGACCAGACTACACCTTACTATACATAAGGAAGGGGAACATTAGTTACACTAGGAATCTGCAGGAAGCAAGAAACGGAAGTTTGATGATATTAAAAAGATCAATTTTGATAAGTTACTAAAATTCATATTTGCTCTTAGGATATGTTGTTGGTTGAAGAAAATCTTACCTCCACTGTCTATTTACTGATGTCCATTCTCATTTGATAATATAATAATATAATAAGAGAAATAACATTCTACTCATTATGTTCCATTTTATGTGACACTTTTTACTTATTAATGTTTTCCAAACAGAATGACATGTCTCTATATTTGAAAACAATTTAACTGTGAACTTCATATTTTACACATGAGGAGAAGCTTTTATAGACACAAGTGTCATTGATGTTTAAGACCACAAGTTTCAAAAGTCTCCTTTCTTTCTTAAACTCTATGGCGAGTCAAATTACGTCACATTAATTTGAATGGAGGGAGCACTTTTTATTATCCACCTCTTTTTTTATAAAATAGGATAGCACCATCTCCCAAAAGGCAGCAAGCAGAGCCACTTCTAACAAAGGCAGGATTGCCGTACTAATAAACATTACATCAAGGTAATGAAGAAGTCACCATTAGCATACATGACAAAAAGAAAACTTGTAAAAATGGTTCCACCAAAAGCATTCTAACTCTTTTTTAATGAAGTGGAATTAATAAAAGCATCAAGAAGATGCAAAAATTACATGATGTGGCATTGGAGCTAACAAAAATCACTGATCAAAGGCATTCTAACTCTTATCATAACTTTCTCCGAGGAAAGCCAGAGCACTTACAAGATGCTGATCAATTCGAGATTGACAAGTGGGAATCCGTCCTTTCAGCTCCTCGATCCGTTTGCTTTTATCTTGTAACTGCTTATCTACACTGTAGACCCATGCCCATGCCAATTTCTTCTTCAACAAGTCTACCTGATTAGAAATCTCCTCTATATGTTCCATGCTTCTAATCTTTCCTTGCAACTCATCAAGCTCTTTCACTATAGGATTTATTGATTTCTCCAATTCAGCAACTAGTTCGTTTGCGTTTTTCAATTGATTCTCAATACCAATCAGAAGATCTTCCACTTGCTGAAGAAGTGTTGCCTTGAAAAAGAACTGTAAAGGATGATGATAGCGGCAGATTAATCACTAAATAGGNGCACGCTGCCTGGCGTGGCTAGCTTTGCCAAGGCATGCGAAGAAGTGTTGCCTTGAAAAAGAACTGTAAAGGATGATGATAGCGGCAGATTAATCACTAAATAGGGGCTCCCTTCACTAAGTAATTGTCATTGTATTGATAAACTAAAAACATGAAACAGAAAAAAACATAAAGTTCACCGAACAAAGCTGGCCAACCTGCTTTGTTCAACCCCTAAACTCAAAATGAAATATGAATAAAGTAGAAAAAAGGGCTGCCAAGTGGAAGATCAAATTACACAACCATCACCTAATAACATTAGCAATTAAGCACTTCACCTTGAACTTATCTTTTGAATTTCCTGAATGTAAGAACTCCCTGCTTTTGTCTTGACTCATTATTACACATGGATTTTCCACATCAATCTGCATAATGAAAAATGAAAAACACCTAGAAGCCTTGTTTCTGTAATGGCATAAAGAAGAAGCCAATGATGCCCTCCACTCGCTCTTCGTTCTTTTAGGAATAAAAAGTCTACCAGTCTCGGCAAAGTAAAGCTCAAGCTTTATCAATAAAATTAACAACAAATTCTGTCTAGGCAGGCACTCACATTGAAATGTACTATAAGCTCTTGGAGTTCCTCTTTTTTGGCAGCCACCTTTTTACCTGTTAAATGTCAATTAGAATTAGGAAAAGAAGAGAGGTAAAACAAAAAGATCCAGCAGGAAATCCATAAGCCCCTACCATAAGCCAAGAGATAACAAGAAAGGTATCTTAGTTTAGTTGAGCTCTTGTATCCACAAGCGTAAATTGGAAGCTTGATGAACTTTTCTTTTACTTTTATGTTTTGGCATTTGAATGTTTATTGAATTATCAATGGTGACATAAGAGCAACGATTCGGAATGTGAACTGGAAACTGAATACATGATGCATAGATGCTGAACAGCCTGATCTCCAAATTGGTCGTTAAATTTCAGAAGAATAGGATTATACTCCTAAAACTGGGAACTTAAAGGAGGAACGGACAGACAGAGAGAGAAAGTACTGCTCTATTGTAAATTAATCAGGCCACACGACCGATATCAACCCAAGTTACTCTCAAATCTAATTTTGCATAGTTAACACGAGATCCAAACAAAGATTTCCATATCAAGGTGCTTTAAAAATACCCTAACAAACTGCCAAACCAAATTCAGAAAGAAAAAAAAAAGGAAGAAGACAAAATTCAGCTGGACTTTGGACATGAAGGTTTATGGCTAATTGCTTTACCAGGAAAATTTTGAAAAACGATAATTAACTACTAATTACATCGGTTCTGTAGAAATTAAAGAATATCTCAATAGAACATCTCAGGAAACAAAAATAAGCAAGCACACTAGACAATAGCATATTAATTAACAGATATCTTCAGTAAAAATTAAGATATAATCATATATCATGTAAGTTTAGATTGCTGTCCTTTACATATTCTATATGTCACAGATGCTAGCTTAATCTATCAACTAGAAAGAGCTACTGAAATCACGAGAGGAAACCTTGGTAATTCTTTAGTACGATAGAACTAGTACACTCTGAAATCCTGCGCTCTATCATTATGAGGTCACCATAAGTTTCAGCCTTGAAAGCATCCTCTCCTCGGTTTTTCATCTCCACGTGAACAAGGGCATGGCTGTGAATAGATACAAATTAGCAAAACCTTATAAACAAATTAGTAGAAATTCAAACACGGAATTCAACTTAGAGATGGATACCAGATTGAAGAGTGCTTTTCTTATGAAGTGATTAGTTTTCTTAATGGCATCTAGAAGATGCATATAGAACAAAATACATAGAGTACAATAAAAAGAGGTTGACAGCTCCATTACAATGGGGCTATGCTAAAGATAGGGAGCTGACAAAGTCGAAAAACATAAACGGAGTACACCTAGCCTTAGAGGAATGGTCTGGAGTTGATATTCCATCAAAGCATTGCAGTTTCTTCCTGTCCAAACACACCAAAAAACAAGCTGAAATCATCTGGCAAGATATGCCTGATGGATTTACCAACTTCCCAACAACTCCAACACTCATAAGCTTCTTTGATGTTCTGGGGCATGACCCAGTAGGGTCCGAAAAATTGAGAGGAACATATTCCAGATGTCTGTAGCAAATGTGAACACTGAACAGTATTTCCTTCTTCATTAAGAAAATAAGAGAAATTCTTGGTTATATATTTAAAATATTACGCATCCATTAGTTTGTTTTCACTTTTTTATACATTATAAAAAGAAGAGATACATTTTTGTGTCTACACATTCAATTTCTTTCTTTTTTCTTTTTGAAAACATTAAGGAAAGAAGAGAAGTGTTTGCCTTTCATGCCTAAATAACATGGGTATCTACTGAAGATGTTAATCCATAATTTAACTTTCTTTTTAGACATGAATCACATCAGATGAGCACTTCCTCCAAAGCTTTTCTTCATCAGCTCTAACAGAATTTTCTTTTTCTTTTTTTATCGTTCAAACAGAATTTTAAAAAAACTAGAAGATAAACTCAAAAGCTTCTTTAACCACTGTCATGAGCTTCAGCTAAATATACACATCAGAATTATATGATCTGCAAGGTTGAGAGAAACTCTTTAATGATGGTCAACTAACTACTAACCCTTAAACGATGACAGCAAGGTCACCAAGTGTGACCATTAGCCATGGATACATTTGATCATGAAAGTTAAGAGCGCAACTAGATTTTTGAGTTTTGGATACCCGCTAATAGATTAATGCATCATGCTCCATGTTGCCAACAAGTCAGCAATCAACTTGTTCCACCAGAATCGAGCATAAAGATATAAAGACAATTCTGTAAATTTGCTTCCTAACTGGATTAATCTTGGCTTGCATATTATAATACTTAAGAGCAGTTCGTCATGCAGTTGACTTCAAAGGTAACCTAACAGAAAAGAACATGTTACTAACATACAGTTCAATTGATGAAACCATGCCATCATCTTTAAATTCATTGTGTTACCCTGTTGATCTAACTTGTGCAACACACTTGGCTCTCCGCGAAGTAAGTTTTAAGTCAAAAGAAATTCCAAACATCGTCTTGCAATTCACTCAGACCATTTTCACCCTCTCCACACCCAAGGGAAATAGAGATAAATGAAAGGAGGGAAGAAATGGAAGCAAATTAGTACGATAACTCACAACAAATCTTCCAGCAAAAACAGGGCTTTTAACACAATCCACAAAATGGAGGACAATAAATGCTTTTTTGAAAAATAGCACAAGATAAGGAGAATCAAACAATAATAAACCTGCAGCCCGTTTTTATAAAATCCTTTAGTGTATTGGCCCTTTGTGTGCCTCTAGCACGGCTCCCAAATGCCACACATAATGCTGTCAGTATAGCACTTTTCCCACCTACACCAATCAAAACCAATACACGAACAACAAATAGTTCATCTCAAGCCACATTGTGGAAAAGATAATAAAAGCAAAAACCAACTTAGTTAATGATTCACAAATAGTACTAAAAGTTTTGAAATTAACCAAAATAACTAAGTTATTTGGTCTCGAGTCATATTACTAAAGGCGGATAGAAGGATTCCCTCAGTTGTGCATCTCAAAGTGCCACTCTGATCCAACTTATTGAGAGTGAACCACCTATCTGCAATTCCATCTACACAAGTAGACCAGACGAATACGAGTGCATTTTCAATAAGTACTCCCCCCACTCACCAGGGGAAAATGAATCTGGGGAAGTTGTATTGTAAACACTAAGCAGGCAAGTTCTACCACTTGTACTCCTGCTTTGCAAAGTAAACTAGTTCAATTTTTTACCAAGTCAGCACTCAATAGCTTGGTATTCCCACTAGCCTCTTAATTCTGAAATCTACATGTACATATAGTTGATAAATTTTGAAAAGATATAACACTATGTTCGCATGCATTCTCACATAAGACTTTATTTTTTTGGTAAGTTGCATTGTCACAGAGGACTAGCGGGTGGCCAGGGGCAGACGCACAATTAAAGCTATGAGTTCAGCCAAACTCAATAGATTTAGCTCAGACCATATATATGTATAAAGAAACCTACTAAATATATAGTATTAGAGTTCGAAACCACCAACTCAGATGATCAGCTGGTTCAGTGGCATTCCGAACCCAAACTCCAAATCCTAGGTAAGTTGCATTTTCACATACAACTAGAGGATCGGCAGGGGCAAATGCACAATTAAAGCTATGGGTGCAGCCAAACCAATAGCTTTAGCTCAATCCCTATATATGTATAAAGAAACCTACTAAATATATAGTATTAGAGTTCGAACCCACCAACTCAAATGATCAGCTGGTTCAGTGGCATTCCGAACCCATAAACTTCAAATCCTAGGTAAGTTGCATTTTCACATACAACTAGAGGATGGGCAGGGGCAATTGCACAATTAAAGCTATAGGTTCAGCCAAACCCATAGCTTTAGCTAAATGCCTATATATGTGTTGAGAAACCTACTAAATATATATTAAAGTTCAAACCCACGAACTCAAAGGATCAGCCGGTTCAGTGGCACTCTGAACCCATGAACTTCAAATACTGTGTAAGTTGCATTCTCACATAGGACTAGTGGGTGGACAGGGAAAAATGCACAATTAAAGCTATGCGTTCAGCCAAACTCAGTAAACCCTATATATGTGCGTTAAGAAACCTACTAAATATATATAGTATTAAAGGTCGAACCCACTAAGTCAAATGATCAGCGGATTCATTAGCATTATGAAACCACAAACTTCAAATACTGAATCCACTCCTGTCAGGAGGGTATGGGCCTTTGCGCGAATGCTATTTCCATTACGGTAAAGGAGCAAACAAAGAACATAACAGAACTTAGACCAAGTATGTCAACGAAAATACAAAGAGGGAACAAAGAACTTACTTCCGTTTTGTCCAGTAATGAAATTAACCCAATCACCGAAATCGATCTCGAGGTTACTATGGCACATGAAATTTTCCAACCGGATTTTTGAAATAATACCCGCTTGCAGACGCTTCGGGCTCCCTGTCGGAACCCTATCCTCCATTTTCTTCGCTTACTTGAGGGTTCACTCACCGATTCCGCCGTAGAATGAAGATTGACATCGCAATTGAATTGACGCCACCCAAGTACAACTGTCCACACTCTCTCCCTCCCTCACTCTCTCTCTCCCTCCCTCACTCTCTCTCTCTTCTCTCTCGTAGCGCGAAGGCCTAGGGTCTAGAGAACATATGGCGGGAAAGGCATGTTTGGATGCAAGTGTAACTAGTGTCAGTGTGTGTAATGACCTCCGTTACAAATACAATTGGGGTATATCAAACAAGTCACTATCAATTACTAACATTCTCGTGGGCCGGTTGTTACGTATTGTTTCATAATGTATAGTATGTTATTATATTATATTGTGTTATATAGTATTTAATTGAATATACAATCGCTATTTAATATCACGATAAATCTACGAAATAAGTAGAGTGCAAATTAAAGTAAAAATACTATAGAAAGTTAGATAAAGAATAAAATAAAATTATTAAATAATAAATAAAGATAAAAAAGAAGAAGAAATAAGATAACGACTCAATCACATCTAATCATCATTATACAAAATGGAATATTTTGCTGTTAACAATGATGAATTTAATGATATGCTGCAAAAAAATTTAAGTAACAATCAAAACAAACATTAAATTTTAATAACAACACGGTATTATACAATAGGTAACAACCAGCCAAACAAGTTGTGATACTTGAAATTTATCTTTAATTATTTCATAAATAATCTAAATATTATAGTCTTTTTCACTATCAGTGATCGTTTGGTGCAAAGACAAATAATGCAGAGTTTAGTAATAGATGGATTAGTAAGGTAGGGATTGCTAATACAAGAATTATAATGCTGAATTATTTTTAATCAAGTGTTTGGCTCATTGTGTTAAAAACTAGATATACCATGTATTGTGTTTGGTTTAAAACTCTGTAAAAATCTTCTATAAAATTATACCCCTGAATTTTTGTATAAAGAAATTTAGGAAAAAAGGATTGAGGGGCAGTCTAGTCATCTAGGGATTTTATCCGGGAATTAGTCATCTCTTTATTTCCTTGGTATAAAATAATACACCGTATGATGTATACGTAATCCATGTATTAAGTTGAATTGAGTAACCAAATAATGTATTGGCTAGAATAAATTTTTATTCAAAAAATTATTCTAATTAGTACCGCCTAATAAATGGATTCTTAATGCATGGAATTTAAATTCTTTAGACAACATTTTGATAAGGTATCTTGAAGTTTGCAAGTATTATTCATGGCTAATTTATGATGATGATAATTCCTAAGACACATAATTGCAGAACTCCAATCACTTGCATTGAATTAAAGAATCCATGCGTTTGATCAAATTTTTCTTTAGAACTTCAATGAATCGAGTTCCAATTTCTCTTGGCGCAAGCATGTAAAGAAAAGTCTTGAATACCTAACATTGATAAGCTTGGGCTTTTTTCAGCAATTGGATTAATTATTGGGCTATTAATTTTCGATTCAAATTGTGGACAAATAGTATTCCAGAGTTTGTAAGATAAAGTATGCTCGATATTTTCGATTGACGGAATCAACAAGAAAGGGAAAACAAAGATGGCACACAAGAGTTTCACATCTCTAATTAAGTTTTCTCTGTTAAAGACTATATTGCTCTCAATATTGTCCCTTGCTATCTTAGGCGGACCCACATATGTAGGTGTGGGTGCACGTGCATTCGTTAACTTCAAAACAATTTTCTCTCTCTATGTATATATATATATACACACACCTATAGAAGGATTATATATTAGTTTGTGCACTCTCAAACACAAACACCAACTTAGTGCGATGGTTTGGTAAGTGTTTGTAGTTTGTTTGTTGGAGCTCAGTAGCTTGTGTTTGAATTCTCATGCCTACATTTTTCTTCTTTTTTTTTTTTACAAAAAATGCAGATAAAACACACATGCAACGAGTTTCTAACTCAAAACCTCACAATGTAAACAAAGTTTCTTCACCATCAAATTGTACGTATTATCTAATTTCGTTTAATTATTATTTATTAGTAACACATTGATTTTATGTATGCTTAACAATATTTTTCGATGAAACAATGTCGATGTCACATGACATTGCTTTGAGTAACATGCATACATCCCCAGTTGGTGGTGCCCCAGTCATGTTCAAATCCTAGTGTTTGCTACAAACACTTTATTAACTTCTACACATTATATTGCTCTTTGTTAATGTATTGACATGTCATGTTTTGAGACAAGCCTATATTGTACAGAGATGGCAACAAAATTTGATTCAAAAATCAAATATTTGATAACAATGTTCTGTTTGGAAAAAGATGGATCCCAACACAAGTCCTCCGCCATGGTAATACACTAAGACGAGCAGCTTTTGATTGATAACAGTACTCTTTGGAAGGTAAAGCCTACCAGAGATGCGAGGGGAGATGTTCACGTCTCTGGATAATGCATCAATGGCTGAATTTTCCGATGATGACAGAATTTTAGCTATACCATAATGTTCGATAAAAAAATATTTTACACGATCGTCTTTATAAAATAGATAATAAGGGAAGAAATAGGTGACAACCTTATCATTGTTGTTAGAACCTAGCATAGTAGAAACAAACTGTGCCAATGTTAGAAACAAAGACCGTAGAAATGTCTAAATTGAGTGTGACCAGCTACAGCCACATCGGCGAGGGAAAGGAAAGGTCGCGATCCCATCTGTATGGACCAAGGCCTTGTCACGAACCGGATTCGCGGGCAGTTGAGCGGCGCTTTCGGATGCAGTGCAGTTTGGAACCTTTACGTCGTGACTTGAAAAAGAAAGAAGAGAAAAAACTGGGAGTTAGTGCACCTTGCCTGAAGCGATCAGCTTCTGCTTTTGGGTCATAGGTAAAATAGTCAGGTTTATACATGAAAAAAGTCGCACTCTTCATTAGGGTTGTTAAGTGTGTTGGGATATCTAGATCCAAACTCCGCTCGGCCCAACTCGTTTCGACAACACGGGGACTAGAAGGAGATAGGGGTGAGGATGGGGACCGCATAGCATGTTTGGGTCCCGACCCAGTTGACCCACCTATAATTTTAAAAATATATATAGAAGCTGACATTCCTGAAATTAGTAGTTGGGAGCAGGTTGAGTAACATCCAAAATCCCCCTCTGCCCAACATCCCTATCCCGCTATTATATATTTTTAACCCTTAACTCAGTACATTTATAATCTTAATTATCATATTTAACTATAACTTTCAAATTACTATTATTTAATTTTAATTATCATAATTTTTCTTAATTGTACTCCTTTACCTGCATAATAATGTATGAAATTGGGCGTGTTCTTAGGCATAACTGTGGTAAAGCACATGTTGGATCTAATAATTGTAATTATGATGATGTCACTCACATAAATGAAATTGATTTTAAATATTGATATTCGTAATTAAGGGACTTAGATGACAAACTCACTATCAACAACTTTGCTTTCACCTCAAACTCGATTTCAAACTGAAACTCGAGATCGACTCCAATCTCCTTAAGCATGAGAGGGAAAACCAAAATAAGATGACAAGGCTAATCAATCGAGTTATTTGTAAAATTTGTAAAATTTGCTTAGAGTGTTACAATCTAAGAAATATTTTTGAAATTAAGAGACTATTATGCAATTAATGATAAAATTATGGTTATTTTATTAGATAATGCTTCTAGTAATATTAGTGTTGTCAATATTTTAAAACCTACGAGATTTATTTTTTTAATAATATTTTTTATCTTTTTCTATCACTTTTTATTTCAATCATAATTTAATTTCCAATTTCATATAACTGACTATCTCAAATGTTTTTTTTGTTTTTTTAATTCAAATTACATGAATTTTTTTAATAAACAAATAAAAATAAATAGTTTTAATTTTTTTAATTTTTTTAATTTTTTTAATTTTTTTAGAAAAAATTTTGAAATTGCAACTATGTGGATTTTTTTATACGAACAATTATCTGGTTCTCATGATTATAAAAGGTCTTTAACTTTAGTATTTAACGCCTATAATTTTGTAATCCTATAGATATATTTGTACATGATGATTTAAATAAAATTTGAAAACTTATCTGAATCTGAAAAAAATTATAGCTGCCAAAGAATTTTCTTATGTTTATTATCCTGCTATTTCATTTATGTTATTTTATATAACTCTACTATGTTTGTTATTTAGTAGATATGAGAAATGACCAAATTACACTTTAGTTGTTTCAAAAGTGATTGAAAATTTTAGAAATATATTTTACTTATTTCAATTGGTGTTGTATTAAGAATTCTACTATTAGGTAGAGAAGTAGTGAGCACTTACTGAAATAGTTTGTGAATACTAAAATAGCTGAAACAAAATTAAAACCAACTAAGAAAATTGTTTCGACCTTTTATAAAAAATTAGTCATGATTGTGACAAGTTCAAGGCCATCAAAATATAACATATAGACCTCAAAATCTTTAAACAATTTGTGAGTTTGATGTTTATGTTTTGCAGAGTGTTGTACATGATAACTTCATTAATGATTGAAAATGAATGGCCAGTTTGCTGAAATATGAACAAATTTAATATAAGTAATTTTCAATTCTATCAAATGAGTCGGGATAGGGCGACTATTCAAGTATTATCTACCGTTTTAAGCGTTTGAGTGAAAAATTTCAAATAGGAGAGTGAATACACTCATTGGGGAGGAGATAATTTGGAGATTGTAATTTTATTTAGAGATTGCGTAGAATAGGCAGTATGCGATCAACGAGAGATCAATGAAGACGACTATAATTACAATGAAATTCTATTTGAGAGACGCAAAGACGACATTGAAAAGATTTAACCAACAAATTCTAGTTCCAATGGAAGAACCTCAAGAGATTATAAGAACATTAAAAAAAGAATGGTTTATGTAATTTTACAGCTTTTGAACTACAAAACAAAATTGTAATTTTTAAAATTTAATTATTGTAAATTTTCAAGTTTCTAACTTCAAAGCTTAATGCTTTGATACCATGTTAAGATTCAATATTTCATTATCTTTAAAGTATTTAAGTGTTTATCTATATTTATATTATATTAAAAGTATGAAGGCCTTTAGAAATATTAGATTGAACTTTTGCCCTTCATTAAAAGACTTCGCAATAAATAAAATTGTCATTTATAATATTTACACAATTATTATTTAAAATTTTTAATTTTAATTAAATTACATGTTTTTTTTTTTGTTTTTCTAATTTTTTAAAAAATAAATGGTTTACGAATATTTTAAAAATCATGAATCTATTTTTTTTATAGTCAAGAATTTTTTCTACCTTATTTTATTATATTAGATTTTTTTACTTTATGGTATATCTATTTATAGTATAAATCTTTAAAAAAAAGTTAAAAGTTCTTCCACGAAATTTTTTTGATTTGAAATTTTTGTTCCTTTTTTAATGGAACAAAATTCTAATTAATTTTATTGTTTTTATTTTCTTTTTCATAGTAAAGAATATTTTTCCCTTTTGATAGTAATGTCCTAATTTATAAATCTTTTTACTTCTATAAAAAAATTATAAATACATATTTAATTCATCAACTCTTCCTACATCATCCGTTTATAATTGGTCTCAACCTTGTATGTTTTCGTATTAATCTATCTTTTTTTTCATGTTGTATTTTTTTTTTATATTGTGGATTTGAAAAAGACAATAATAATTTATTGTAAAACATAGATTGTCTCATTAGTTGAGTTTAACATTGATATTATACTATATTCTTTAGTGGAGTCTTATATTAATATTATGTGATTTAACATTTTATGTTTTGCTGCTTGACATTCTTAAATTGTTCGTTCGCAAGTTTCTGTCTATTGAGCCAAAGTAATCTTTTCATAATAATTAAAAAATGTTAAATATTTTAAAAAATTAAAAAAGGAAATAATGATGTGATTATTTAAAAGTTGAAAATTTTAAAATTTTATATATATTTTTACATTAAATTAATTTTTGCGGGGCTCAGTTCGTACTATGCTTTTCAATAATTATATGAAAGAAAAGTGAAAAAAAATATTTTACAACAAGATAAGATCAATTACATCATAAACGAACGCATTTACAATGTTAAACCTAATTTTATATCTGTAAACAAGGAGATTGAGTCACTTTTCTTGGTACTTTTTTAAACAAAGTTCATTTAAAGACCAGATATTTCAATCTTAAATAAAACAATCTTTGTTAATTTTTAGATTTCTCAATTAATTAACATTCAATATATGCATAATATTTCACTCTATTTACTTAAAAATAATTCTTTGTGATATCCTTGACATTTTGTAAGATCTTGAGTGTGAAGGCCCTTAGTAATGTTGATTAGCGTTTTGCTCTTCATTAAAAGACATTGCTACGGATAAAATTATGTTTTACTATTTTTCTTAAATAATTATAATTAAATTATTATCCTAATGTTTAAAGTTTTGAAATTAATCAAAGTTATAGGTATTAAAAATCTTTACTTATTTGAAGAAATAAGAACTCACGATATCTAGTATTTTAAATTTGGCTAAATTCTATACTTTAAAATCTAATTTTCTTATTTGAACTAAATTAAAAATTCTAATATTTAAAACTTTAAAATTAATTATAATTTTGTTAACTTATATTGTCATTTATTTATTAAACTAATTAATTATCATGCAAATTTTC
The DNA here is from genome assembly GCA_018107945.1 of Datura stramonium. NCBI lineage: Eukaryota > Viridiplantae > Streptophyta > Magnoliopsida > Solanales > Solanaceae > Datura > Datura stramonium. The sequence goes on along the minus strand of JACEIK010000130.1, from coordinate 343,954 downwards.
CAACTCCGTATTTACACCCCGTAAATTCTGACATCTTCGATGGCCTATTCGCATGTTGGTTAAGAGTTTTAGAATCGATACATGCTAGAAAAGGCCCTGGGAAAGATGGGACAAGCGCCAAGTCGAGTGCGTCGCAAGGCAAATCGACTATAAATCTTATTAAATGATTATAAATCACATTCCGTGAATCGGCCTTATAAATCATTCCGTGAATGCGACTTAAAGGTATCAAGAATAAAAGGGCCTCCGACTTCGGTTTTAATGTTAAATTTCATATAAATTTCAGAGAGCAAACCAGAAAACAGAGGAGCACGAGAAAGTTCAACAAAATTTCATCCATTCTTTGTATTAAGCCAACGGTCTAATAATTACCTTATTTGAAGAAGGTAAGAACTCACGATAGCTAGTATTTTAAATTTGACTAAAATTCTATACTTAAATCTAATTTTCTTATTTGAACTAAATTAAAAGTCCTAATATTTAAAACTTTAAAATTAATTATAATTTTGTTAACTTATATTTGTCCTTTATTTATTGAACTAATTAATTATACATCACAATTTTCAAACTTACGTGGTACACCCCGTAAAATCTTAACATGTAGATGGCATATTCGCATGTTGGTTAAGAGTTTTAGAATGCCATACATGCTAGAAAAAGGCCCGGAAAGATCGGACAAACGCGCCAAGTCGGCGCGTCGCAAGGCAAATGCGCTTATAAATCGCATTAAGTGAATGCGACATAAATATTAAGTAGATAAGCAAGAGTACTAAGAATAAAAAGAGGCCTCTACTTTGGTTTGAATGTTAATTTCATAATTTCTAGAGAGCAAACCAGAAAACAGAGGGCACGAGGAAATTTCAACAAAATTTCATCCGTTTACGCTATTAAACGCGGTCCAATAATTACCTTATTTGAAGAAGGTAAGAACTCCTCATATCTAGTACTTTAAATTTTACTAAAATTCTATACTTAAATCTAATTTTCTTATTTGAACTAAATTAAAAGTCCTAATATTTAAAACTTTAAAATTAATTATAATTTTGTTAACTTATAATTGTCCTTTATTTATTAAACTATGATAATTATCCATCACAAATTTTCAACTCACGTGTTACACCTCGTAAATTCACGGCATGTAGATGGCCTATTTGTATATTGGTTAGGGTTTTAAAATGTCATACATGCTAGAAAAAGGCCGGGGAAAGATCGGACAACGCGTCAAGTCGGCGCGTCATAAGGTAAAATGCGACTTATTAATCGCATTCCGTGCATGCGACTTATAAATCGCATTACGTGAAATCCGACTTATAAATCGCATTCCACTTGAATACGACTTATAAATCGCATTTCGTGCATGCATTAAAGGTACCAGAATAAAGGGCCTCCCACTTCGGTTTTAATGTTAAAATTACATATAATTTCCAGAGAGCAAACCTAGAGAAAAGCAGAGGCACGAGAAAATTCAACAAAATTTCATCCGTTTACTCTATTAAACGCGGTCCAATAATTACCTTATTTGAAGAAATAAGAACTCCCGATATCTAGTATTTTAAATTTGACTAAAATTCTATACTTAAATCTAATTTTTCTTATTTGAACTAAATTAAAAATCCTAATATTTTAAAACTTTAAAATTAATTATAATTTTGTTAACTTATAATTGTCCTTTATTTAATAAACTAATTAATTGTCCATCACAATTTCTCAACAACGTGTTAAACCTAAGTAAATTCTCGACATTTAGATGGCTATTCACATGTTGGTTAGAGTTTTAGAATGTCATAGTACTGAAAAGGCCCGGAAAGATCGGACAAGCGTCAAATCGGCGCGTCGCAAGCGCAATGCGACTTCTAAATCGCATTGGGAATACGACTTATAAATCGCATTCGGGAATACGACTTATAAATCGCATTCGGGAATCACGACTTATAAATCGCATTTCGTAAATACGACTTATAAATGGCATTCCGTGCATGCGACTTATAAATGGCATTCACGTGCATGCGACTTAAAGTACCAAGACTAAAGGGCCTCCTACTTCGGTTTTAATGTTAAATTTCACATAATTTCAGCATACCAGAACGAGAGGGCACGAGAAAAATTCAACAAAATTTCATCCGTTTACGCTATTAAACGCGGTCCAATAATTACCTTATTTGAAGAAGGTAAGAACTCCTGATAGCTAGTATTTTAAATTTGACTAAAATTCTATACTTAAATCTAATTTTCTTATTTGAACTAAATTAAAAATCCTAATATTTAAAACTTTAAAATTAATTATAATTTTGTTAACTTATATTTGTCCTTTATTTATTAAATTAATTAATTATACATCACAATTTTGCCAACTCGTGTTACACCCGTAAATTCACAACTTGTATATGGCATATTCGCATGTTGGTTAAGAGTTTTAGAATGTCATACAAGCTAGAAAAGGTCGGAAAAGATCGGGATAGCCAAATCGACGACGTCACCAGCGCAAATGCGACTTATAAATCGCATTCCGTGAATGCGCTTAAAGGTACCAAGAATAAAAGGGCCTCCTACTTTGGTTTTAATGTTAAATTTCATATAATTTCAACAGAGCAAACCAGAAAGCGGAGGACACGAGGAAATTCAACAAATTTCATTTTGTATTACAACTATTAGCGCGGTCCAATAATTACCTTTATTTGAAGAAGGTAGAAACTCCACAAATATCTATTTAAATTTGACTAAAATTCTATACTTAAATCTAATTTTCTTATTTGAACTAAATTAAAAGTGCTAATATTTAAAACTTTAAAAATTAATTATAATTTTTAAACTTATATTTTGTCCTTTATTTATTAAACTAATTAATTATCCATCACAAATTTTCAACTCCGTGTTACACCCGTAAATTCTCGACATATAGATGGCCTATTCGCATGTTGGTTAGAGTTTTAGAATGTCCTTACATGCTAGAAAAAGGCCCGGGGAAAGGTCGGACAAGCGTCAAGTCGGCGCGTCGCAACCTCGGCGACTTATAAATCACATTCCGTGAATGCGCTTAAAGGTACCAAGAATAAAAGGGCCTCCCACTTCAGTTTTAATGTTAAATTTCATATAAATTCTAGAGCAAACCAGAAAACAGAGGGCACGAAATTTCAACATAATTTCATCCGTTTACGCTATTAAATGCGGTCCAATAATTACCTTATTTGAAGAGGTAAGAACTCCTAATATCTAGTGCTAAATTTGACTACAATTCTATACTTAAATCTAATTTTCTTGTTTTAACTAAATTAAAAGTGCTAATATTTAAAACTTTAAAATTAATTATAATTTTTTAATTTTTAAAATTCTTAACATTTAAAACAAAGAATTTCTGTTAAATTTGCAATCATTTATGTTTTATTAATTTATATTTTTAAATCATAAAATTCTTAACATGTAGATGGCATATTAGCATGTTGGTTAAAAGTTTAGATTGCGACAAATGCTGAAAAGGCCCGGAAAGATCGGACAACAGCCAGTCGGCGTAGTCGCAGAAAATCGACTTATAAATCGCATTAGAAGAATGCGACTTATAAATTGCAATCCACGAATACGACTTACAAATTGTATTTAATGAATGCGACTTAGTTTACCAATAATAAAGGGCCTCCCACTTCGGTTTTAATGTTAAATTTCATATAATTTCAGAAACAAACCGAGGAAAACGAGAGGGCGAGGAAATTCAATAAAATTTTCATCCACGTTACGCTATTAAACGCGGTCCAATAATTACCTTATTTGAAGAAGGTAAGAACTCCTGATATCTAGTATTTAAATTTGACTAAAATTCTATATACGTCTAATTTTCTTATTTGAACTAAATTAAAAGTCCTAATATTTAAAACTTTAAAATTAATTATAATTTTGTTAACTTATATTTGTCATTTATTTATTAAGCTAATTAATTATCCATCCCAATTTTTTCAACTCACGTGTTACACCCGTGAAATTCGACATATAGATGGCCTATTCGCATGTTGGTTAAGAGTTTTAGAATGTCATACATGCTGAAAAAGGCAGGAAAGATCGGACAAGAGCCAAATCGGCGCGCCTGTGCAAATGCGACTTGTTGTCGCATTCCATGAATACGAGTTATAGGTACCAAGAATAAAAAGGGCCTCCGACTTTGATTTTAATGTTAAATTTCATATAAATTCCAGTAAACCAGAAAACGAGAGGGCACGAAATTCAATAAAAATTTCATCCATTTACGCTATTAAACGCGGTCCAATAATTACCTTATTTGAAGAAGGTAAGAACTCCTGATAGCTAGTATTTTAAATTTGACTAAAATTCTATACTTAAATCTAATTTTCTTATTTGAACTAAATTAAAAATCTTAATATTTAAAACTTTAAAATTAATTATAATTTTGTTAACTTATATTTGTCATTTATTTATTAAACTAATTAATTATCCATCCCAATTTTTTAACTCAGTGTTACACCCGTAAATTCTGAACATGTAGATGGCCTATTAGCATGTTGGTTAGGGGTACAGAATGTCATACATGCTAAGAAAAAGGCAGGAAAGATCGGACAAAGCGCCAAGTCGGCGCGCCGCAATATAAATGCGACTTATTAAATCGCATTCCGTGAATCTGACTTAAAGTACCAAGAATAAAAGGGCCTCAGACTTCGGTTTAATGTTAAATTTCACTTATAATTTCAGGAAGCGAGCCAGAAAACAGAGGACACGAGGAAATTCAACAAAATTTCATTCGTTTTACGCTATTAAACGCGGTCCAATAATTACCTTATTTGAAGGTAAGAACTCTGATATCTAGTACTTTGAATTGACTAAATTTTATACTTAAATCAATTTTTATTTGAACTAAATTAAAAGTCCTAATATTTAAAACTTTAAAATTAATTATAATTTTGTTAACTTATATTTGTCCTTCATTTATTAAACTAATTAATTATCCATCACAATTTTCAACTCACGTGTCACACCCCGGAAATTCGATATTTAGATGGCCTATTCGCATGTTGGTTAGAGTTTGGAATGCGATACATGCTAGAAAAAGGCCACAGGAAGATCGGACAAGCGCCAAGTCGGCGCGTCGCAAGGCCACAATACGACTTATAAATCACGTCGACGAATTTATAAATCGCATTCCCGTAGATGCGACTTACTCATCCGCATTCCGTGAATGCGACTTATAAATCGCATTCCGTGCAGGCGACTTAAAGGTACCAAGAATAAAGGGCCTCCCACTTGGTTTAATGTTAAATTTCGTATAATTTCAAGAGAGAGCAAACCAGAGAAAACGAGAGGCACGGAAATTCAACAAAATTTCATCCGTTTACGCTATTAAACGCGGTCAATAATTACCTTATTTGAAGAGGTAGGAACTCGATATCTAGTATTTAAATTTGACTAAAATTCTATACTTAAATCTATTTTTCTTATTTGAACTAAATTAAAAATCTAATATTTAAAAACTTTAAAATTAATTATAATTTTTTATATTTATTAAAATTTATAAAGTTCTTTATTTATTAAACTAATTAATCATTCATCACAATTTTTCAACTCAAGTATTACACCCGTAAATTCTCGATATATAGATGGCCTGACCATGTTGGTTAGAGTTTTAGAATGTCATACATGCTAGAAAAGAGACCCGAAGATCGGACAAGCGTCAAGTCGGCGCGTCGCAAGCGCAAATACGACTTATTAATCGCATTCCGTGCATGCGACTTATAAATCGCATTCCGTGCATGCGACTTATAAATGCCATTCCTTGAATCGACATATATCGCATTCATGCATGCGTTTAAAGGTACCAAGAATAAAGGGCCTCCCACTTGGTTTTAATGTTAAATTACATATAATTTCCGGAGAGCAAACCGGAAAAACGAGGGCACGGGAAATTCAACAAAATTTCATCCCGTTTACGCTAATGACGGTCAATAATTACCTTATTTGAAATTTGGAATGATACTAGTATTTTTAAATTTGACTAAAATTCTATGCTTAAATCTAATTTTCTTATTTGAACTAAAAATTAAAATACTAATATTTAAAACTTTAAAATTAATTATAATTTAAAATTTAGAGTTTAAAACTCTATGCACGATAAGAAATATAAAATAGTAAGTACCTTTTTTAAAATATGATTTCACTTTTTAATTTTTAAGTTTTAATGTTTAGATGGCCTATTCGCATGTTGGTTAGGTTTAGAATGTCATACATGCTAGAAAAGGCCAGGAAGATCGGACAAGCGTCAAGTCGGTGCGTCGCAACGCAAATGCAACTTATAAATCGCATTCGTGCATTTTGACTTAAAAGTTACCAGAATAAAATGGTCTCCCATTTCGGTTTTAATGTTAAAATTTCATATAATTTCAGAGCCCGGAAAGCAGAGGGCACGAAGAATTCAACAAAATTTCATCCGTTTACGCTATTAAATGCGGTCAATAATTGCCTTATTTGAAGAAGGTAAGAACTCCCGATATCTAGTATTTTAAATTTGACTAAAATTCTATACTTAAATCTAATTTTCTTATTTTAGACTAAATTAAAATCCTAATATTTAAAACACTAAAATTAATTATAATTTTGTTAACTTATATTTGTCCTTTATTTATTAAACTAATTAATTATGCATCACAATTTTTCAACTCACGTGTTACACCCGTAAATTCTCGAACATGTAGATGGCCTATTCGTATGTTGGTTAAGAGTTTAGAATGTCATGCAGAAGAGCCCGGAAAGTGGGACAAGCCAAGTCGGCGCGTCACTGAGCAATCAGGCTTATAAATCGCATACGACGAATGCAACTTATAAATCGCATTTTAGAAATGCGACTGCAAATACATTCCGTGAATGCGACTTAAAGGTACTAGAGCTAAAAGGGCCTCCACTTCGGTTTAATGTTAAATTTCATATAAATTCGGAAGAGCAAAACCAGAAAACATAGAGGCGAGAAATTCAACAAAAATTTCATCCGTTTCACGCTATTAAACGCGGTCAATAATTACCTTATTTGAAGAAGGTAAGAACTCACGATAGCTAGTATTTAGTTTGATAAATTCTATACTTAAATCTAATTTTCTTATTTGAACTAAATTAAAATCTATCTTTAACTTTAAAATTATAATTTTTGTTAACTTATATTTGTCCTTTATTTATTAAACTAATTAATTATCCATCACAATTTTTTCAACTCACGTGGTACACCCGTAAATTCGACATGTGATGGCCTATTGCGTATTGGTTAGAGTTTTAAGAATGTCATACATGCTAGAAAGACACATGGGAAAGATCGGACAAGCGCAAGTCAGTGATACTTAGGAGGCTAAATGCGTATAAAATCGTATTCAGTGATCAGAACTTTATAAATCATTCCGTGCATCAAACAAGAGTACCAAGAATAAAAGGGTCTCCCACTTCGGTTTTAATGTTAATTTCTTATAATTTCCGGAGAAACCGAAGCGGAGGTGAGGAAATTAACAAAATTTCCATCCGTTTATGCTATTAAACGCGGTCCAATAATTACCTTATTTGAAGAAGGTAAGAACTCCTGATATCTAGTATTTTAAATTTGACTAAAATTCTATGCTTACATGTTATTTTCTTGTTTGAACTAAATAAAAGTGCTAATATTTAAAACTTTAAAATTAATTATAATTTTGTTAACTTATATTTGTCCTTTATTTATTAAACCAAGTCATAATTTCCATCACAATTTTTCAACTCACGTGTTACACCCGTAAAATTCTCGACATGTAGATGGCCTATTAGCATGTTGGTTAAAGTTTTAGAATGCCAAAATGCTAGAAAAGAGGCCCGGGGAAGATCGTACAAGCGCCAGAATTACGGCGCGTCGCAAAACAAATGCGACTTATAAATCGCATTCCATGAATGCGCTTAAAGGTACCAAGAATAAAAGAGCCTCCCTTGGGTTTTGTTAAATTTCATATAAATTCCATAGAGCAAACCAGAAAACAGAGGGCACGAGGAAATTCAACAAAATTTCATCCGTTTACTCTATTAAACGCGGTCCTAATAATTACGTTATTTGAAGAAGGTAAGAAATCCCGATATCTAAATATTTTTTAATTTGACTAAAATTCTATACTTAAATCTAATTTCTTATTTGAACTAAATTAAAAATCCTATTTAAAACTTTAAGGTAATTATAATTTTGTTAACTTATATTTGTCCTTTATTTTTTTAAACTAATTAATTATGCATCACAAATTTTCAACTGCGTGTTACACCTCGTAAATTTTTAACATGTAGATGGCCTATTCGCATATTTTTTAAGAGTTTAGAATGTCATACATGCTAGAAAAAGGCCCAGCGGAAAATCGGACAAGCGAACCAAAATCAGGCGCGTCGCCATTTCATCTGACTTCTCATCGCATTTTGTGAATGCGACTTAAAGTACCAAGAATAAAAGGGTCTCCCACTTCGGTTTTAATGTCAAATTCCATATATTTAGAGAGCAAACCAGAAAACAAAGGGCACGAGGAAATTCAACAAAATTTCATCCGTTTATGCTATTAAATGCGGTCCAATAATTACCTTATTTGAAGAAGGTAAGAACTCCTGATATCTAGTATTTTAAATTTCAGCTAAAATTTTGCATATTTAAATCTAATTTCTTATTTCAACTAAATTAAAAATCCTAATGTTTAAAACTAAAATTGAGTATAATTTTGTTAGCATGTTTGTCCTTTATTTATTAAACATAATTAATTTCCATCACAATTTTTCAACTCACGTGTTACACCCGTAAATTCTGACATGTAGATGGCCTATTCGCATGTTGGTTAGGGTTTCAGAATATCATACATGCTAGAAAAAGGCCCGGAAAGATTGGACAAGCGTAAGTCGGCGCATGTGAGTAAATGCGACTTAAGGTCCCAAAGAATAAAAGGGCCTTCCACTTCGGTTTTTAATGTTAAATTTCATATAATTTCCAGCGAGCAAACCGAGGAAAACGGGGGCACAAAGTGAGTTATGAGATTCCTTCCGTTTACGCTTGTAAACGCGGTCAAACTCAGTTTAACTCCAGGATACGGTATTAAGCGTAAGGAGCATTCCTACGGAGTTAGTTTCGTGAAATTCGGCCGGCGAATCGTCGTGCTACGAGCTAAGGTATGTAAATTGCTCAAATTAGTGTCAATATACTCCTAGCCCTAAAGTGAGTATTTCTTCCTTACGGACTTTGAAATTATAAGTTTTCGACCGTTTTCGATAAACCAAAGTTTGGGCTATATATATATTGAAAGTGAGATTTCTTTAAGGAATATTAGCGTATTTAGTTCTAATTGACCTACATATGAATGCAATTGGAAGAAATAGTGAAATGCTGACCGAGCTACGCCGGTTAGTGAAATCAGAGCGAAGGTATGTAAAGCTAATTCCTACGACAAGTTAGTAATCTGTATAGCAAATAGCGTGAACTATAGAAGAAAGAACACAAGTCGAGAATTGGAGTCGAGTATGAATCTAGCAAGCATGTTTTATAATATTATGATATATATTCGGAATGAAAGTTAGTAAAGCAATATCAAACAGTCGGATGATATCTCAAATGAGTATAGTTCCCGTGCTATGAGAATCGGTTTAAAGCGAAAAAGAGTTGAATAAGAAATCGGAATACAAATAGTATTTCGGATCAAACATGCTTGCTATGAGTGATTATTGTTTGTTGAGTCTTGTTGTGGCATGAGGGCACCCTTTGGCGTCTCGCCGCCCCTGGGTTAGTAGCTATGTTGACCCGCCCCGTGAGGGTGGGGATGTGTCACTCGTCACGATGGGGCAGAGATGGGATGGAGCATTCCCACGTATGGTGAAATCGACACTTGGCATTCACCGAGCACGAGTTTGGAAATGCAGGTATAGGTACGAGTTGAGTACAGAGTCCTTTGGGCTCAGACACAGTTACTTATATTAGAGGTCATAGTCGGTGGGGAGACCAGGCGGTACAGAGGTGCTCGTAGTTAGTAGATGAGTTGGTGATTTACTTTTGGATGGTTTTGACCTTAGGGTAGGGGTATTAGATTGTTTGTTGGTTGGCACCTTCCGACTTATGAAATTGAGAGTATAGGTCCTTGTTTGTTATATATGTATATATGATATCTTTTAAGGATAGACAGTGCATGTAGCCAGCAGTATGCTCCTACCTTACTTCCAGTACGAGATAAGCATGTTTCGAGATTCCATTAGTCAGGCAGTTTCAGATACTTCTTACTGTTCAAAATTTCTAGTTATGTTGCTTATATTCAGTTGTTCAGTTTGCTTTGCATACTCGTACCGGTGAATGCGGCGCCCATTGGGCGCTTCATTGCCTCTGGGTGCCTACGGACGAGGAGGCGATCCACGTGATCCTAGCCCGGCCTTGAGTCATGACTCTGTCCTCGAACTTGATATTGAGGTTTATATCATTTTCTTTTGTTGTATAGTACGGGTGTCCCGACCATCTTATCAGTATTCCCAGGAAACTGCTGATTGTATATATCTTCCGTGGTTTTTGTGCGATTGCGTGTGCAGCGCGTGCATATGTTTAGTTGTTTATGTTGGTCGTGTGGGGACTTATCCAGTTAGTAGTGGTGACCTTGTCGGTCACGTAGTTGTTTAGCATCTGTTCTTTGATTCAGAAGTAACTAGTCAGCATGGTGGCCTTGTTGGCCCATAAGTTTCCTATATGTATGTGATTAAGTTGGGTGATGTTATAGTACGGTGGCATAGGCCCCTCTGGCCAGGCGGGTGTATTACGGCCAGTTATAGCCCGTTGGTTAGTGAATCGGAGTTAAGTCGAGGCAGCCACCAGATGTGCTTAGGCTCAATAGTCTGCGAGTTCAGGTCCTAGCCAGGGCACCAGGTTCCAGTCGCCCCCAAGGCGGGGCGTGACAAACTTGGTATCGAAGCGGAGTTGTATCGGGAGGTCTACAAGTAAGTACTAAGTAGAGTCTTGTTTATGGATGTGTTGTGCACCACATACTATAGGCAGGGAGGCTGCAAGGTATGATAGGATGGTTACTCTTTCTTCTCATTCAATACGTTTATAAATGATGCAGTATAGGTTAGTCCCTAAAAACTTACCATATTCTTTGAATACGAGATACAAGTCAAACAGTATCATCAGGCGAAGATCCAAGACCATAGCAATAGGAGAGGGCACAAACGGTTACAAGGTAACTACGTGATAGGAGGAGTATCAGGGACCTCCCAGTGTGATACTGCTTATCGGTACCATCCGGTGTATTATCAAATAACCCAGAATAGGAAGTCGGGAGCATAACGTATAAATGAGTTGATTTTATTTGTTAAATATAAGATAAGATTAAGATGATAGACAACATTAGTTATCGGATAGGTGTGAGAAAGAGGGAAATGTAGGGTTCCCACCTCTGTCCTTTCGGATGTGGTACGGAGTTCCATGTTTTGTTTATTTTGCGGTAAGTTTCCTACCTCTTAGTTTTGATTCCCGTATAGCAAAGGGCATAAGGATTGAGACGATGTTGCCCAAGTAGCGATAGTGAAGATTTGTTGATTGATTCCATAAAGTGTTAGAAGGTGTAAGGAGTCCCTATGGAAGATTACGTAAGTTGCGCTTGGACACTCACGGTAATAAGTCGGAAGAGCAGTAAGACTATCAGCTTACCAGAAGTGAGCGTAGAAGATGTCGGTGATGGACTTCATTAATAGTCAAGTTCGAGAGTCGGAAAAGGCCAAGTCCGTCATAACACGCGAACAACAACTCCAAGATATACTGAATGTAGTTATAATTTCCTTGTGATACGAGTAGGGGGTCATGTGAATGGATAAGGTGCATTTTGCAAGCCGAGGAAAAGGAAGTATAAGGTAAGGACTTGACCGGTAACATATTAACTAATGTAAGGCGGTACCTTGAACCCCCGGAGCTCGGCTTAGCAAGATAAGGGGAGGAAACAGGAATACAGTTTTCGGGGAAATTAGAATCACCTCCAGATTGATGAAATATAGGTATTAAGGACTAAGCCTCGGGCGACGGTTAAGAGACGGTGAAATTGCGTTTTAGAATGCTTATGATGCGTCCGCCCCTACGGAGGATTAAGAGACATAACACGAGACTCTAATCGATGCGGCTGGAGGTCGAATTATATGAGATAAAGTCATAGACCACTTAATAAAATATAGTAAGGCCGTAAGGTTAGGATATTTGACCCCCATGTTGTAAAGTGGCGAAATTTCAAATAGCATGGATCTTATAGCTAAAGTGCGTAGTAATGTGTTTCTTTCAGAATGGGACAAAAATCCAATGAAATGGTATGAGAGGACGAGAGATATTAAAGCTGTAGAAGCCGGTATATCATGGAGTATGAAATTTAGTAAAGCATATCGAATATTAAGTATTACTACAAAAATTCAATATGTAGTGCGTAGTTGTTGAGATGTTTATATACATGCCAGATATCTTTGTGAATAGCTGCCAATAAGGGTTATAGTCACACCGATAGATCGTCTTCAGGGACCTCCTGAAGGGGGCGGTGAGGAGTGTGATTCACGTATGAAGCCATAGAAACTTTCTCAATTCCGAGTTTATTGAGTTAATGGACTTACATACTTGTTGCTTGATCTGAACTGAAACATAATAATTAGTAACCTGAATCATGTAGTTGATGATACGGCCATAGTTAGACGGTCTAACGACCGGATGCATGACCTTTGTATTGAGAAGCATCCCTAAAGATCGAGTAACATTATCGCATGTTGAGGAACCGAAATTAGAGACCGAATAGGCATACTTCAAGGTTAGCAATACCAAAATTTTCCGTTATGTTAAGTGGTTGTACGACGTTTTACTGACCTTAGGTGAAATTCGGCCTTAGTCAACCTAGCGGCTATTATGTGGAACACCCATAGTGATGCTTAGTCTCGGTCAGGACAAACTGTGGGTACCCCAAGAAGGGTCCACATCGGTAGTCGATGACGGACTAATTACTTCATCCCAGTTTCATCAAGGTATTGGTCTGAGGCTAGCGAAGGCCGATCTTTCTGAAAGGCTCATAAGATCGAGAATTTCATAGAACAGTAGTATAAATCCAGTGGAGTACGAATAAGGCACAAGAAATTGGTATTACTCTGCTTGCTGCGGTGTTTACTAAGACAAGGAGATGGTAGGTTCACACATGAAGATCGAGGGGACGGATCGCGAGTAAATGAACTAAGTCTGACGCTACAATTGTTCAATTAAGGAGGACAAAACAGTTACCTGTCCACAACTCCGCAGTTAATATGAGCTACAGATGCTCCAGTAGGACATTTAGAGCATCGTTAGACTCTTCTGACATTCGGGTCGTTCAGCGGTATTGATTATTGAGTTGTCATTGAGACTATTAGAATCATGATCATTGTCGGGATCCTACGATCAGACTCTGAGCATAGTGCATTGCAGACAGTGTTCAGGTTATCTCAGCAACAAGTAGCCTTAGCATGCGGCAGAAGGCCAGATAAGCTCACGTATACCGGTAGATTACACCATCGGGTTCTCTGGCATAATAAGCGGAGTTTAGCCGTTCGTGTAAGCGAAAGCGAGAGGACAACGGAGCAGTAATTTCCAGACAGCGGAATATGCGTCGTTGGTTGTGGAAGCAAAGGGGCAGCAGTGTTAATGCACCTTTGCCACAGGGTATATGGCCTTTGGTGCCTACTAGGACACTGGTATTATACTCGAGCCTAAGCCACGTCCCGGTGCTTGGCTAGCTTTAACTGATTCATGGAATCAGCGGGCTATATAACGGCTGTATGAAAGCTCGACTCAGGCCAGCGGGCCACACCTTTTTGTCACGTAACATCAGCTAACCTGACACACACACTCATATAGGGAAACCTATGATAAACAAGGCCATCTGTCTTTATCTAGTTATCTCTAACTAAATATAATGAATGCGAATATTATGTGACCGGCAAGGTCACCACTGCTAACTGAATACGGCCCACATGCTTCATCAGCCAACAACACTAAACAGCTAAGCATCACCTTGCGACTGCAATAGGCACAACTAACGTGTTACACCTCGTAAATTTTTAACATGTAGATGGCCTATTACCATGTTAGTTAGAGTTTTAGAATACCATACATGCTAGAAAAGAGGCCGGGGAAAAGATGGGACAAGTGCCAGAGTCGGCGCGTCGCAAGGCAAATCGACTTATAATGCATTCCGTGAATCTGACAAAAGGTACCAAGAATAAAAAGGGCCTCCAACCGGTTTTAATGTTAAATTTCACTCAATTTCGGAGAAAACTAGAAAACAGAGGGCACGAGGAAATTCAACAAGAATTTCATCCGTTTACGCTATTAAGCGCGGTCAATAATTACCTTATTTGAAGAAGGTAGAACTCTACGATAGCTAGTATTTTAAATTTGACTAAAATTCTATACTTAAATCTAATTTTCTTATTTGAACTAAATTAAAAGTCCTAATATTTAAAACTTTAAAATTAATTATAATTTTGTTAACTTATATTTGTCCTTTATTTATTAAACTAATTAATTATGCATCACAATTTTTCAACTCACGAAGTGTTACACCCGTAAATTCTCGAACATGTAGATGGCCTATTCGTATGTTGGTTAAGAGTTTTAGAATGTCATGCATGCTAGAAAAAGGCAGGGAAAGATCGGACAAGCGCCGTCTGGCGCGTCGCAAGGCAAATGCGACTTATAAATGCTTGTCAATATGCAACTTATAAATCGCATTTTAGAAATGCGACTTGCAAATACGCATTAGTGAATGCGACTTAAAGGTACTAAGAATAAAAGGGCCTCCACTTGGTTTTAATGTTAAATTTCATATAAATTCCCGACAAACCAGAAACATAGGGCACGAGGAAATTCAACAAAATTTCATCCGTTTACGCTAATGCGCCTTGATTGTAATCACCTTATTTGAAGAAGGTAAAGAACTCCCACGATAGCTAGTATTTTAAATTTGACTAAAATTCTATACTTAAATCTAATTTTCTTATTTGAACTAAATTAAAAGTCCTAATATTTAAAACTTTAAAATTAATTATAATTTTGTTAACTTATATTTGTCCTTTATTTATTAAACTAATTAATTATCCATCCAATTTTTCAACTCCGTGTTACACCCCGTAAATTCTCGACGCATAGATGGCCTATTACGCATGTTTGGTTAGAGTTTTAGAATGTCATACATGCTTTAGAAAAAGACATGGGGAAAGATCGGACAAGCGCCAAGTCGGCGTCGCAAGGAGGCTCAAATGGAGCTTATAAATCGTATTAGTGATGGAGCTTATAAATCACATTCCGTGCATGCGACTTAAAGGTACCAAGAATAAAAGGGTCTCCCACTTCGGTTTTAATGTTAAATTTCATATAAATTCCAGTAAGAAAACCGAAGCAGAGAGGGTACGAGGAAATTCAACAAATTTCATCCGTTTATGCTATTATAGCGGTCAATAATTACCTTATTTGAAGAAGGTAAGAACTCACGATATCTAGTATTTTAAATTTGACTAAAATTCTATGACATCTAATTTTCTTATTTGAACTAAATTAAAAGTGCTAATATTTAAAACTTTAAAATTAATTATAATTTTGTTAATTTTTAAAATTCTTAACATTTAAAACAAAGAATTTCTGTTAAATTTGCAATCATTTATGTTTTATTAATTTATATTTTTAAATCATAAAATTCTTAACATGTAGATGGCATATTAGCATGTTGGTTAAAAGTTTTGAATGCCATAAATGCTAGAAAAGGCCGGGGAAAGATCGTACAAGCGCCAAGTCGAAGCGCGTCGCAGAGCAAATGCGACTTATAAATCGCATTCCATGAATGCGCTTAAAGGTACCAAGAATAAAAAGAGCCTCCCTTCGGTTTTAATGTTAAATTTCATATAAATTCCATAGAGCAAACCCAGGAAAGCAGAGGGCACGAGGAAATTCAACAAAAATTTCATCCGTTTACTCTATTAAACGCGGTCTAATAATTGCGTTATTTGAAGAAGAATTTAAGAAATCCCGATATCTAGTATTTAATTTTGACTAAAATTCTATACTTAAAATCTAATTTTCTTATTTGAACTAAAATTAAAGATCCTAATATTTAAAACTTCAAAATTAATTATAATTTTGTTAACTTATATTTGTCCTTTATTATTAAAAACTAATTAATTATCCATTAAAAATTTTCAACTCATGTGTTACACCCCATAAATTCTCGACATGTAGATGTGCCTATTCGCATGTTGGTTAAGAGTTTAGAATGTCATACATACTAGAAAAGGCCAGAATGATCGGACAGCGCCAGGCTCGGCGGCGCAAGGCAAATGCGACGTATAAATCGCAATTAGTGAATGCGACTTAAAGAGTACCAAGAATAAAGACTAACCCGGTTTTAATGTTAAATTTCATATAAATTCCAGGAAAACTAAGAAAACAGAGGGCACGGGAAATTCAACAAAATTTTATCCATTTACGCTATTAAACGTGCAATAATTGCAATTTGAAGAAGGTAAGAACTCCGATATCTAATATTTTAAATTTGACCAATTAATTATTTAAAAAATAAAAAATTAAAAAAACTCAAAATTCATAAAAAAAAAAAAACCCCAAAATTTTGAAAATTTAAAAAATTAATTATAATATTTTAACTTATATTTGTCCTTTATTTATTAAACTAATTAATTATCAGCTCACAAATTTTCAACTCCATGTTACACCCCGTAAATTCTGGAAACATATAGGCAGCCTTTTCGCATGTTGTTTAAGAGTTTTAGAATGTCATACATGCTAGAAAAAGGCCCGAGGAAAGATCGGACAAGCGCCAAGTCGGCGCGTCGCAAGCAAATGCGACTTATAAATCGCATTCGACGCGAATGCGACTTAAAGGTTCAAAGAATAAAAAGGGTCTCCCACGTCGGTTTTAATATTAGAATTTCCTTATAATTTCCAGAGACAAAATCAGAAAACATAGGGCACGAGAAATTCAACAAAAATTTCATCCGTTTACGCTATTAAGCGTCCAATAATTACCTTATTTGTAGAAGGTAAGAACTCTCGATATCTAGTATTTTAAATTTGACTAAAATTCTATTTTTAAATCTTACAATTTCTTATTTGAACTAAATTAAAAGTGCTAATATTTAAAACTTTAAAATTAATTATAATTTTGTTAACTTATATTGATTCTTTATTTATTAAACTAATTAATTATCCATCATAATTTTCAACTCATTATTACACCCCATAAATTCTCGACATGTAGATGACTGTCGCATGTTGGTTAAAGTTTTAAAATGCCATAAATGCTAGAAAAGGCCGGGAAAGATGGGACAAGGCGCCAAGTCGGCGCGTCGCAGGCAAATGCGACTTATAAATCGCATTCCGTGAATGCGACAAAGATACCAAGAATAAAGGGTCTCCCACTTCGGTTTTAATGTTAAATTTCATATAAATTTCCAGAGAAAACCCGAGGAAAAGCGGAGGCCTGAGGAAATTCCAGCAAAATTTCATCCGTTTGCTATTAAACGCGGTCAATAATTACCTTATTTGAAGAAGTAAGAACTCACGATATCTAGTATTTTAAATTTGACTAAAATTCTATACTTAAATCTAATTTTCTTATTTGAACTAAAATTAAAATCTTAATATTTAAAACTTTAAAATTAATTATAATTTTGTTAACTTATATTTGTCCTTTATTTATTAAACATAATTAATTTCCATCACAATTTTTCAACTCACGTGTTACACCCAATAAATTCTCGACCATGTAGATGGCCTAATGCATGTTGTTTAAAGTTTTAGAATGCCAAACATGCTAGAGAAAAGAGGCCCGGGAAATATGATCCAGCGCCAGTGGCGCGTCGCAAAGCAATCACGACCTGTCGCATTAAATGAGTGAGCTTATAAATGCGCATTCCGTGAATGCGACTTAAAGGTACCAGAATAAAGGGGTCTCCCACTTGGTTTTAATGTTAAATTTCATATAAATTCGAAGGGAAAACGAAAAAGCAGGGGGCACGAAGAAATTCAATAAAATTTCATCAGTTGCGCTATTAAAGCGCGGTCCAATAATTACCTTATTTGGGGTAAGGAACTTCGTGATATCTAGTATTTTAAATTTGACTAAAATTCTATACTTAAATCTAATTTTCTTATTTGAACTAAATTAAAAGTCCTAATATTTAAAACTTTAAAATTAATTATAATTTTGTTAACTTATATTTATCATTTATTTATTAAACTAATTAATTATCCATCACAAATTTTCAACTCACGTATTACACCCCATAAATTCTCGAAAAGTAGATAGCCTATTCGCATGTTGGTTAAGAGTTTTAGAATGCCATACATGTAGAAAAGGCCGATGGAAGATGAGACTGACGCCAAGTCGGCGCGTCGCAAGGCAAATGCGCTTATAAATCGCATTCGTCGAATACGACTTATACTCATTTCGGGAATGCGACTTATAAATCGCATTCCGTGAATGCCACTTAAAGGTACCAAGAATAAAAGGGCCTCCGCCGATTTTAATGTTAAATTTCATAAAATTTCGGAGAGGGAAACCCGAAAACGAGAGGGCACGGGAAATTCAATAAGAATTTCCCATTCGTTTTACGCTATTAAACTGATCAATAATTACATGTTGAAGAAGGTAAGAACTCCACGATATCTAGCATTTTAAATTTGACTAAAATTCTATACTTAAATGCAGATTTTCTTTTTTGAAAAAAAATTAAAAATCTTTAATATTTAAAACTTTTAAAATTAATTATAATTTGGTTAACTTATATTTTGCTCCTTTATTTATTAAACTAATTAATTATCCATCACAATTTTCAACTCACGTATTACACCCCATAAATTCTCGACATGTAGTTTAGCTGTTAGCATGTTGGTTTAAGAGTTTAAATGCCATAAATGCTAGAAAAGGCATGGGGAAAGATCGGACAAAGCGTGGGAGTCGGCGCGTCGCAAGACAAATGCGACTTATAAATTGCATTCCGTGAATCCGACTTAAAGAGTACCAAGAATAAAAGGGTCTCCCACTTCGGTTTTTTAATGTTAAATTTCATATAAATTCCAGTGCGAAAACCGGAAAACGAGAGAGCACGAGGAAATTCAACAAATTTTATTCGTTACGCTGTGCAGCGCGGTCAATAATTACCTTATTTGAAGAAGGAAAGAACTCTGATATCTAGTATTTTAAATTTGACTAAAATTACATACTTAAATCTAATTTTCTTATTTGAACTAAATTAAAAATCTAATATTTAAAACTTTAAAATTAATTATAATTTTTTATTTTTTTTATTTTTTTTATTTTTTTTATTTTTTTTATTTTTTTTAACTCTTCTTTTATGGTTTTTTATATTAGTTTTCAACATGTAGATGGCCTATTCGCATGTTGGTTAAAGTTAGATTATCATACATGCTAGAAAAAGGCAGGAAAGATCGTACAAGCGACAAGTCGGTCTGCGTCGCAAGGCAAATGCGCTTATAAATCGCATTGAATGGGCTTATAAATTTACATTCCGTGAATGCGACTTAAAGGTACCAAGAATAAAAGGGCCTCCCATGTTGGTTTTTTAATGTTATTTCATATAATTTCCCGAGAGAGAAAAATTGGAAAAAGCAGAGAGAGCACGAGGAAATTCAACAAATTTCATCCGTTTCGCTATTAAACGCAGTGAATAATTACCTTATTTGAAGAGTAGAACTCTGATATCTAGTATTTTAAATTTGACTAAAATTCTATACTTAAATCTAATTTTCTTATTTGAACTAAATTAAAAGTCCTAATATTTAAAACTTTAAAATTAATTATAATTTTGTTAACTTATATTTGTCCTTTATTTATTAAACTAATTAATTTTCCATCACAATTTTTTCAACTCCGTGTTAAACCTAGTAAATTCTCTAACATGTAGATGGCCTATTTGCATGTTGGTTAAGAGTTTTAGAATGCCATACATGCTAGAAAAGGCCCGGGGAAAGATCGGACAAGCGCCAAATCGGCGCGTCGCAAGGCAAATGCGACTTATAATCGCATTTCGAATCCGACTTATAAATCGCATTCCGTGAATGTGACTTAAAGGTACCAGAATAAAAGGGCCTCCCAACTTCGGTTTTAATGTTAAATTTCCTTATAATTTCCGAGAGAGCAAGCGAGAAAAGCAGCGAGAGGGCACGAGGAAATTAAATAAAATTTCATTCGATCCCAGCTAATGGCTTAATTCAATAATTATCTTATTTGAAGAAGGTAAGAACTCACGATGTCTAGTATTTTAAATTTGACTAAAATTCTATTTTTAAATCTTACAATTTCTTATTTGAACTAAATTAAAAGTGCTAATATTTAAAACTTTAAAATTAATTATAATTTTATTAACCTATATTGTCCTTTATTTATTAAACTAATTAATTATCCATTATAATTTTCAACTCCGTGTTACCACCCACGTAAATTCTCGACATGTAGATTGCTTATTCGCATGTTGGTTAGAGTTTAGAATGCCATACATGCTAAGAAAAGGCCCGGGGAAAGATCGAACAAGCGCCAGTCGGCTCGTCGCAAGGCAAATGCGCTTATAAATCGCATTTGGCGAATGCGACATAAATCACATTTACGGGACTTATAAATCGCATTAAAGTCGAATGCGACTTACTCTCGAAATTGCATTAGTGAATGCGACTTAAAGGCACCAAGAGCCAAGGGCCTCCCGCCGGTTTTTAATGTTATATTTCATATAATTTCAGAGAGCAAACCGACAGAGGGCACGAGAAAATTCAACAAAAATTTTATCCGTTTACGCTATTAACGGTGGCTTCAGTGTCTTGGATAGTGAAGTGATGTTAAGCTGTCGGAGCATTCTGAGTTAGTTTCATGAATTCGGCCGGCGAATCGTTGTCCCACCACCGATCTAAGGTAAATTAGGTGCTCCAAATTAGTGTCAAATATACTCCTAGCCCTAAATGATATTTCTCATACGGACTTTCGAGAAATAGCGAGTTTTCGACCATTTTCGATAAGCCAAGGATTGGGTTATATATATATTAAAAGTGATATTTTCTTTTAAAATATTAACGTATTTAGTTCTAATTGATATATATATGAATGCGGTTAGGAGAAATAGCCGAAGTACGGCGACTCACTTGATTGAGTCGGAAAATCGAAACAAAGGTATGTAAAGCTAATTCTTCGGCAAGATAGCAATCTCAATATAGTAAACATTGAAGTCTAGAAGAAGGAACCCTAGAGTCGAGGTGAGTCCCAGTATGAATTGTGAAGCGTATTTATAATATTATGTTGTTATATTCGAGTAAAAAGATAGTAAACAAATATCAGACAGATCAGATAATATTTCGAGATACACTATAGCTCGGTATGAGAATCGATTTAATACGAGAAAAAGTATCGAGATTCATATATCAAAACTGGATAGTATTTTCAGATTGAACATGCTTGTTGTATGTGATTATTGTTTGTTGAGCCTTTTGTGTTATGACGACACCCTTTGGCGTCCTCACCGCCCTTGGGTTAGTAAGCGTGACCCACCGGCGAGGGGTGGGGATACGCCTCCAAGTAGTATGCCGTCCGCTAGAGGACGAAGATGGGAATGAGCATTCCCCCATGAGGTTGATCAACATAGCATTACAGAGCGCGGTCTGCAGTCACCCAGGAGTCTGATGTGATACGAGTTGAGTACGGGGAGTCCTCACGGAACTCAGAACCTGGAGTTATATATGAGTTCATAGTAGGTTGGAGACCCGAGGGTCGGTAGAGGTGCTAGAGTGGTTAGTAGTAGTTGAGTGATTTGCTTTTGGATGGTTTTGACCCGGGTAAGGGTATATAGACTGTGTGTTGGTTTGAACCTTCCGGCTTATGGGTCTTTGACATAGAGTTCCTTGTGTGTTATATATGTATATCATGTTTATTTATTAGTTGTTGAAGCAAGTATCGCCACGTCGACAGGCATGCTTCTACCTTACCTTGATGCTGGATGAACTTATTTTAGATCCCGCCAGCCCAGACAGTTGAGATACTTTACCTTTCGAATATCTAGTGTTGTTGCTTATATTGCAGTTTGCTTTACATACTCGGTACCGGTGGTGCGCGCCGTTTGGGGCTGCATTGCACACGGTACCTATAGACGAGAGCCCGTCCCTCGTGATCCTAGCCAGCACGATCATCAGCTCCTGTCATCCAGGCTGATATTGAGTTTATATCATTTTCTTTTGTTGTATAGATACGGGTAGTAGGGGCCTTTGTCAGAACCATTTTATCGGTATTCTTAGAGGCTTGCAGTTGTGTATATATCTCAGCTGTGGTTAGTTGTGCCGGTCGTGTGGGGCGTGCGTATGTTTAGTTGTTTATGTTGGCCGTGTGGGGCCCTATCCAGTTAGTAGTGGTGACCTTGTTCGGTCATGAAACATTTATCATATGTTTTATTACTTGAAATAACTATTGACATAATTGGCCTTGTCGGCTGCATAGGTTCCCTTATATTAATGGGCTTCTGGTTAGTTGTTGTTGTTGTACAGGTGGCTGCTCGGCCTGCTTGACTGAGGGCTGTATTTACAGCCGCTATATAACTGTTGATTAGTGAATCGGAGTTAGAGCTTGACCAGGCACTAGAGTGCTTAGAGCTTAGTGATCCAGCCGATTCGAGGTCCTAGTAGGGCACCGAGGTGCTGATCCTTACCCCCAAGGCGGGGTGTGACATCCCACGGTAAGAAAAATAAATTAAAAAGCGTAATTTATTATGCATTAATCGTTAATTTCTTCTTTTTCTTTTTATGTTTTAAAATTGTCAGTTGAAAAAAAGAAAAAATATATAGAAACACAACGTACTTTGATACCACTATTTTTTATGAGTTTCTTAATTTGGACGATCAATTACAAAAAAACAAATGCATTTGTGATGCGATATCAATTAATTAGTGCCAAAACAAGTTGTGAGTTGTGATATAATAACTTATGATATGATTTCACAAGTGCTAATTGTTTAAATGAATAATTATGTCATGCTCTATTATACCATACAACTTTGTATTACAATATGTCTTACGTAATGTTTGATTTTTAATTATTAAAACAATACTTAGAACTTTGAAATTAAATCTTTACTTATTTCTAAAAAAGGAAAGAAATTAAAAAATACTTAAAAATATTTTTAAAAATCTGAATCTATTTTTTATAATCAAGATTTTTTTTTACCTTATTTTGTACATTGAGTTTTCTATTTATAATATAACTCTATTTATAGTATAAACCTTTTAAAAAATAAAAAGTTCTTCCACGAAAAAGTTTTGATTTGAAATTTTTTTGTTCCCTTTTTTAATGGAACAAAGATTCTAATTAATTTTATAATTGTTTTTTTATTTTTTTCTTTTTTATAGTAAGGGGAATATTTTCCCCTTTTTGATAATGTCCTAATTTATAAATCTTTTACTTCTATAAAAAAATTATAATTATAATTTAATTCATCAATTTTTCTACATTATCACTTTTGATTCGGTCTCAACCTTGTATGTTTTCGTATTAATCCTATCTTTTTTTCATGTTGTATTTTTTATATTGTGGATTTGAAAAAGCGATAATAATTGTTATACCAAAACTTATGTATCTCTTTTTAGTTGAGTTTAACATTGATATCATGTTATATCCTTTAATTGAGTCTTATAGTAGAGTATTCGGAGTAAAAGTAATCTCTTTATGATCTCATATTCTATATTTATATTTTATATTTCTACATATAAGTTTGAGTTCTTGTTTTATTTTTATTATATTTTATATTTTATATTTTATATATCTTTTACCATTAAATTTAATTTTGCGGGGCTCAAGTTGGTACTATACTTTTCAATAATTATATTGAAAAATGAAAAAAAATATTTACAACAAGATAAAATCCGTTACATCATAAGCGAGCATTAACAATGTTAAACCTAATTTTATATACGTAAACAAGGAGATTGAGTCACTTTTCTACTGGTACTTTTTTAAACAAAGTTCATTTGAAGACACAATACAATCTTCCGATAAAGCAATCTTTGGTAATTTTTTAGATTTCATCAATTAATCTAACATTCAATATATGCATAATATTTTACTCCTATTTACTTAAAAAATATTCTTTGTAGATAGTTGACATTTTTGTAAGTTCTAAGATCTTAGGGTGTGAAGGCCGCCCAGTAATGTTGATTAAACGTTTTGCTCTTCATTAAAAGACATTGCTATAGATAAAATTATCATTTACTATTTTCTTAAATAATTATAATTAAATTATTATCTAATGTTTAGGAGTTTGAAATTAATCAAAGTTATAGGTATTACATCTTTACTTATTTGAAGGTAAGAACTCACGATATCTAGTATTTTAAATTTGACTAAAATTTTATATTTAAATCTAATTTTCTTATTTGAATTAAATTAAAACTTTTAATATTTAAAACTTTAAAATTAATTATAATTTTGTTAATTTTATATTTTTTTTATTTTTTTTATTTTTTTTAGTTTTTTTATATTTTTTATATTGTTTGTTTTTTGTTTTTGGGGTTTTTTTTTTTTTATGAATTTTGAGTTTTTTTAATTTTTTATTTTTTAAATAATCAAGTCATTTTATTTGATTACATTGAAGAAATTATAAAACATGATATGATACTTATAATAGTTTTAATGTATATTAATATTAAATAATATAAAATTACAAAAAAAAAAAACAAATACATTTGTGATACGATATCAATTATTAGTGCCAAAGCAAGTCGTGAGTTGTGACATAATAACTTATGATACGATTTCACAAGTGCTTATTGTTTTAATGAATAACTTATGTCATCGTTCTATTATACCCATACAACTTTATATTACAATTAATTATTAATATAAAATATACATATAATGCATATATTTAAATGCTCATAAAAAATAAACAATATACCGTTTGATAAATACATTTTACCTTAGCGTTATATATTTACTTTATTTATTTATTTTAAATCCTCCGATCCTGCTTCGTCACATCACCCAAAATTCGTCCCTAATTCACCTCCCTCAGCCAACGAATAACCATCCCGTCACATCACCCAAAATTCGTCGTCGTCCCTCCTCCTCCCTTGAATAACGGGATGTCCATCTCTCCATCCCCTTATCCCGATCCTTCCCCAACTCGCCCGTTCCGCCCACCGGACTACCTAGCCATTCTGGAAATAGTAATTCTGCTTTTATTTTAAAATAAATGATATTTTAATTTTTCTATTTTATTTTGGAAATAAGTGGGGTTTCACATTATCAAAAGTATTGATGATGTTCTTTCGATTTTATCATTATTTAAATAAAGAGATTTATAAACTATTAAAGAGCCACATCTTTTTAAAGGTATTTATTAAGGGTAAATTAATTAAAATGCATTATTCTTTTAGATGTGAATACTTTCTTGGTGGCCAAAGCCCAAAAATGTCTGGCTATTTTAAAGCATTGAGAATATTATTTTATAAATGGTCCAATATCTATGCTTTTCAATTGTAAATGTGTCCACTTCCAATTACTTTAAAGAACTTTCAACTTCCCAAATAAATGCTCAATATATTTAGCAAAAATTATTTTTTATTTTATAAAAAGAAAAAGACCTTTTCAGTCCCATTAATATCTTTCATGTGTAGCAATTTTCCAAATTTAGCCACCCTCACCAGTAGACAGGGGCTGTCCTCCATTTAAGTTGACTCGCCCGTGAGCGTTTATGATGAGATTACCTATGGGCCAGCCCTTAGGATATCAATGGATTCCAAATTTGAAATAAGGAAAAGATCAAAATATTTTATTTTTTTTACGAATTTATGTACACTCTTTGTTATACTATTCGTCCATCATAACTCGTGTGTTATAAAAATGACAGCAAAAATATATTTTTGTTAAGGTGGAGCTAGGAAATTTGCTGGCATGCCACGCATCTCACTCTGTTGAAAGAAAGAGCATAAAGTATATTCGGTAAGAAGGAAAATTTTTTTAATTTTATATATAATAAAAATATTATTTTAAAAATATCTGTATTCTGAAATAAAATTATGATCCTGAGGATGGGGTGGGGAGAGGAGCAGGAGGTTGTGACTCGTGTGAATGGGGATGAGACAGTACAAGCTTATCTTTTCAGTTTATTAAATAAGTCAGTTTTTTTATTTTCAAGGAGCTTGTTTTCAAAAAAAATATTTTTAAATTTTTAACCAATCAAACACAAAAAAATAAAAAAATTATTTTTCTACGTGTCGAACACACCTGTACCACAATCGGAATCTATTTCATAGGCATAATAGCCCGACTGCTAAGCAAAGCCAGGTTCTCTTTCACTCCTGGAATGAGCCTTTTGGCGCTCTCTCTCAACACAAAGAAAGAAAGAAATGAAAGGATTTTAGAATTTATAGAAGAAAAATTGGGAAAAGTTTGTAATTTGACCAACCAACGGGAAGTGTCTTTCTTGTCTAAGTTGTTTAGAAGTTATAAAAATATAGTAACTTTGAAAGGGACATTTTCTTGCCTTATTTGTCCAGCTAACTCTTTCATTCAAAGCATGTTTATCAATTTGCAAATTTTCCACTCTCTCACCTGTCACAAAATTTATTACAATCAAATATTTAAACTAAATTAATAAAATAATATATATATATATTATAATTAATTAGTATATATTTTCACTTATACTCGGTGCGAGTAAGTATTTGTCCTCACCTATTATAGCAACGGAACAAAATGTTTGTATGCTTTAGATTTAGGGCATCGAAATCTTCCTTCTTCTTTTTAAGATTCTTGGTTTTGATTTCAAATTACAAATTATATTTTAATTTAACTTTTAAAAATTTTAGATTTTGAATTTTTGAATATTTGAAAATTTAAATTTTATCACATATATTTATATCTAGCGGTTTGATATATAAGCTCATATATCATACTAAGCCCAATACCTTGCGATCGAGTCAATACTTACCTATTAGTTTAACAAATGGTATAGTAAATTGTATCTGATCATATTGTTTATTGTCATTTAAAGAGTTGCGTGACACTAACCTTAAGAAACATATTAATTGATATTTAAATCGCATAAAATTTATAAAAATTAAGTAGTAATTGACTTAAATATAAATTATTAATTAATAATGATTAATTGGACAAAATCTTATTTTATTTTATTTAGATTAGGATTTTTCTTGATAACAATTTAATTGCTTTATTAGAATACCGTGGTGGGATTACAAATCCAAACTCTCCAAAGAAAATAAAAAGTAAAAAACACATATTGTCCACAGTTGTTGTATTATCATTCATAATAAATGTAACTCTTTGGAGAAAACACTTAGAATAAAATATCACTTTTAAATATGTTTATCGCAGATACTTTCTTTATTTTAAAATAAGTAATTTTTTATTTTTTTGGTTTTATTTCAAAATAAACCGGTGTTTCTACGTATCAAAGAAGACATCCATGATATTCTTCTAATTTTATCTTTATTTAAATGGAGAAAGTTTACATAATTAAAAAAATACTAAATAGTTACGTCTTTTTAAAGATATTTATTAAGAATAAGTGAATAAAAATATATTTTTACTTTTCAGAAATACGTAATTTTAAAGATATCTGCAATGCATGACATTTTAAAAGCAGTACTAATAATTTCTAGAACACATGTCAATTGCGTTGGATGAAAGAAGCCATGCGCTTGATCAAATCTTTAGCTTTCTCAGTTTCAGGATTAGCACATTGAAAGCAATGACCTTCATTTTCAACCTCAGTGAACTCTATTTCTCCTTTCCACTCACTTTTCTCCCAGAGCTTCAACAAATTTAGTGCCAATTTCTTTGAGGACAAGCTCGTCTTTCTCTCAATACACAGGAAAGTCTCGAGCCCGCTAGCATCGATAAGCTCGGGCTCTTTTCCGCGATCGGATTGACCATCGGACTCTCAATTCCCGGCTCAGATGGTGGGCAAATGACATTCCAAAGCTTGTAAGATAAAGTGTGCTCGATGTTTTCGATCGATGGGATCAACAAGAAAGGGAAAGCCAGGATTGCGAGGTTTCACATTTCCAATTAAGCTTTCATTACCGAATCTCGTGACCATGTTAAAGACTATATTGCCCCCCAGCACTGTCCCCTGCTACAAACACTCTGTTAAAATCACCGTAGTTTCAATCCACGGATCTTTGATATTAATGGGGGAAACAACAGCGTGTGAAGCGACCCACTGAAGGGCATCCCAACAATCCTGGTAAAGTGTAGGGAGGTCATGTTCTGGGGCAAGTCTGTAAATACAAGATGCCATTCATTTATTCCGAACCAAACATTTTGAGTAACAAATGTTTCTTTTTTTGAAGACGGTTTATTTTAATTTATGTTTTACTCGTCAGTTTTTCATTCATGTCATTTTTTAGTGGTAGAGACCTAACGGACGTGACGATATCCGCTCTCTGGATAATACCGCCAGTGGCGGATCACTGGCATTGGCGGAACTTCAACTAAACCATAGTCGTGAAGCGCTCAACTCAATGTGGTTTTTCTTAGCAGTCGATGAAGGCAAGGAAAAATCAGCATATACCTCGTGGTGTTACATTTTGACCACTTGCAGTAGAGCAGAGTGCCGTGTTAGAAAGAGACTATGGAAATGTAGTTTTGGGTTGGTGGATAGAATTCACTAACTCAGAAATTAAGTTTCAGACAAATTTTCAATGACTTGTGCACCAATTTGTAAAGAATTTGTCAAATCCAATTAATTTCTATTCTTGTTAGGACATAAATGGTTGTGATGAAGTATTGGACTTCCACTTTGCCCAGGCTAATGGGGGTCCGCCTTTGGTTGAATTCTTAGATATTTGGTAGGAAGTCATGCTCGCTGGTTTCTGCAGAGGAAATGAAACATCGTAAATCACTTTTATAATTTAAATAGAAGAAGAAATAAATTTTTTTAAATATCTTAAGTGTAAAAATAAAAAAAATTTATGTGTAGAAAAGTCATAAAACTTAAAAAGATAATTTGAAAAGATTAGAAAATCATTTCTTCATTGATTTTTCTATCATGTCGCTGTCATTTTATTTAGTTGGTTTTGAATTTAATCAATTCATTTCTTCCCACAATTAAATGTAAATGTGTTCTTCACTTTTAAAGCAATGACTAATTTAGAATTTCTAAAATATGGGTACACCACATGAAAAAAAAACATATTAAATGAGAATTAATCATTAATCTTTATAATATTATACAAATTATATATATATATGGTTAGTAGCTTTGACTTTCGAGGCGATTGCTCCACCATTTGTCAAGTTCAGCTCTGTTTCAAATATTTTTAGCACGTTGTTGGCTTGTTATGCTACTGTCCCAATTCTGGCTATCAAGAATGATTTTAACTCAATGTTATATCTCGGTTCTATAACGTTTCTTAATCTGACATTTTATTTAACCTATGTATTTTATTAATCCAAAACCTGTCAGTAGACGATAATTCATGGAATACTTGCTCTATTTCAAATAATGTTATTTCATGTGCAGTTATTGCCTTTCTTTGTGCAGTTGGTAACGAGTTTGAAGTCCTTTCTTACTTGTCTTGACACAAACTTGATGTTATACCGTGATTTTTAATATTTAGACGGCTTATTCTCACATGTTAGTTAGGGTTTTTAGAATGTCATACATGCTAGAAAAAGACCCGAGGAAGGCTGGGCGAACATCACATCGAACCATCGCGGAGGAGCGGGACGAACCCTTCCGCGATGGCGCTACGTGCCACGGAGGGAGGGCCTGCACTATGGCGCCGTGCCACGGAGCTGTCAGTTACTATATAAACCCCCTTCGTTTATTTCATGAAATTTCTCATAATTTCCAATAAACGAGAGGGGCAAACCGGATAGGGAAACACGAACAAAATCTACCATTTTCCTTCGATTACGCCGTCAGCTTGGTCGCTAATTCGCAGATGCAGGGTATGAGGCTGCAGAGCACATTCTTCTGATTTAGTTTGTGAAATTGGTAGGCCAGCTGTCGTGCTACCGAGCTAAGGTAAGTGGAATTGCTCCAAATTGGTGTCAATATACTCCTAGCCTAAAGTGAGTATTTCTTCCTTACGGACTCTCGGGAAATAGCGAGTTTAGGTTGTTTTCGATAAACCAAAGTTTGGGGCTATATATATATTAGAAGTGATGTTTTCTTCCGGGATATTGTTGGAATTTGGTTCTGTACTACGAATGTGAATCTGAGTTAGAAAAATAATTTGAATGTTGGTGATTCACTTTGAGGTGCTGAAAGCCGACAGCTGAGGTATGTAAAGTCGGTTCTTACGACAAGCTAGTAGTTCCGCTATAGTAACATAGCTCAAGTGCAGTATTAGAATGTTCAGAGTCATATTATGTTTAGTATACATTTTAGTCTGATGTTGGAAGCATCGTAGTCATGTATAGCGTGAAACTTACTATACGATATAAATTCTAGTAGAAAGTGTCTGACTTAGGTACAACATGCCCGATGTGTGATTTAGTAAAGAGTATGTTTGGATGTTATCGTGTTAAGTCGAAACTTAGTAAAAAAATATAAGTGCCCGTAAAGTATTTCAGAAATAGAATAGAAGCCAAAAATGAAGTTTAGAAAGCATGTTAGAAGTAGTAAAATCATGTTCACTATGAAACTTCAGTTATACAATATGATTCTCGATGAAAAAAGTATATCTTATTGGTATTAGACTCAGCCCACGGTATATGAAGATATATATATATATATATATATACCATTATGGTCTCGGCATGCTGTTAAATACATATACATATCACTATCATTAGTTTCGGCATGTAGTATATACATACACATTATTATCCTTAGTTCCAGCATGTGATATACGTAGTTAGTATTACAGTTGAGACAGCTGTATTGTTTAGGGTTGGATTACCTAACATTCATGAAACGCCGGTTAATAGGCTGTATCGGCTCGTCCCACGAGAGGGCGGGGATACATCGCTCTATGAAGTGGCATGCCGCCCCCGGGGAGACGAAGATGGGATGCCCGGTTTCCCATACTATTTTGCCTGGTTAGCTTTTATACACCCCGACGACGGGTTAAGCGGTGTTGATTCGAGGAGTCCCTCCGGACTCGAGAATCTGACTATAGTTAGGGGCTCGGCGAGGCTAAAGTGCATACCAGGAAGTTGGCAAGATGTTTATAGTTACTATGGGAGATTGGATGGCCAGGTGGGGGTATGGGTGCGTGTTGGTTGTGCCTCCAAGACTTATGGGAGCCGGGTAAGGTTTATGTGTGCTATGCTATGTTATTTTATGTTATATTGTACCATGTTACGCTAGATATGAATAGATGGAAACAGTAGAGCACTACATTTCCAGGTATGCCTCTTACTCCTTTCAGTATAGTTGCAGACGAGTCTTGAACTCACATACTTTGATCGATTCTGATCTACTTCCTTCTACTTCAGTTCAATTAGTTATATTGCTTGTCTTGAGTTATTTTCCAGTTGTTGCTTTACATACTGATTACCCATTGTGATGCGACGCCCGTTGGAGCCAGCGCATTACTTGCCTACGGTACTCATGACGAGGAGCCGATTCTCGTGATTTGATGACATACGAAATCATCGGCTCCAGTCATCCGGAGCTAGATAGCTATAGGTTTATCCTTTTTCTTTTGTTGTACAGTATGGGTAGGTCGGGGCCTGTCCCGACCATATTATCGGTGTTCTTAGAGGCTTGCGGTGCATATTCCCTTTGTGGTTAGGCTGTACCGATTGTGGAGGCCGTGTGTATGTCTTAGTTGTTTCTGACGGGGGCGTGTGAGGCCTCCCGTTAGTTGTGACCAGTGACCTTGTGGATCGCGTGAAGCCATTTAACACTGTTGCTTTATTTCTTGATTCGAGTAACTGAAACTGACATGGTGGCCTTATCGGCCCGCATAGGTTTCCTTCATACCCTTTTGTTGTTACGGTTAGTTGTTGTTTACTTACGGTGGCTATGGACCTAGTGGTAGGAAGGCCCCAATATTTACGGTCGTTATACTTCAACCATCGTTCTTGAATCCAGTGGAGCCGATCGGGCACGAGTGCGCTTTGGCTCGGCAATCATAGTTCGAGTCCTAGTAGGGGCACGGTACAGTCCATGTACTAAGGCGAGGCGTAGCATGACTCAAGACACGAAAAAATGAAATGGTGAAAAGATAGAAATAGAAAGGAGTAAGATTCAACTAAAGACGTTCCTATTCGGGAAATGAAATGGAAAGTATGTCTGATTAGGTAGCAACTCAAATAATTATGACATGCATTTTGAATTGATCGGCTGATCTATCTAACCCAACCATACATCGACTCATGTCACCTTTGACGTTAAAGTCAGTTTTCTGCACTTCAATAAATCTCCGCTGATCAAGGCCGCTGTTGACTAGTAGCACCACTGAAGGATTTCGCCAACAAGCCTCTTTGATTTTCATTTTTTCTCAACTCACTTTAATGAATTCTGGTGCTGCGAGGATTTTCACCAATAATACTCTCATTTTCATTTCTCAACTTATCGCTCATCTGCCGGTCCTCGAGAGGTTTTCGCCAATGGAACTCTTTTTTCATTTTTCTCTTCCCTTATGTTGACGAACCAAGTAATACGCGTAGGGCAAGCGTCCTATAACACATGCTTAGCCTTGACATCTCAAAGATTAATCTAAGGTCTTTTTTTGGTTGTAACATGACTTTTGGATGGGGTTGGAAAGAAGAGCGGCATGAAGACTCAGATGACATTTTAAATAGAATTGGGACTTACAACTTTGAGAAATCGACTTAATAGAAAAATAACTTACCCCAATTTCTTTTAAAATAAATTTTATTATATTATTATTTTGGTTGGACCGAACCCTTGAAAAGGACTACCTACGTATCTTGCTGAGATAAGAATCACGTCAAACATGGTTCACAAAATGTAGAATATTCTTTTTTTGAAGGGTGTCTTTTATAAAGTATGTTTGGGGGATGAAGAATGGACACATATCTTGACTTCAATTCGTACCAGCAATTGGTATGCTTGAAATAACCATCAGTTGCCGGAAAAACTACGAGGTCAACTAGATGTAATTTCTATAGTTTGAGATGATACCTCAAACATATTTAAGTATTGAACAGATTTGTTCGTCTTGCTTCAATCAAGATTTTAGAATTATTCATATCCTCATATTTCAAGTGCCCATACCACAAGCAGAAATTCTAATCACACACACAATATTAGAAACATTTAGATCATAGGACGTCCTAGAAGCAGCTCACACCCCAAAAAAATGTTTAATGCATGCAGTTGAGATTGCCATATGTTTGGCCACCTTAGGTATCCACTAATTCGAACGCTGAATGAGATCAACTAGGACTTGTCATTGGCTTGTAATGTAGGCTTAGAGATAGGTAGCATATTTATTTGGGATCGAGTTACTATTCCCACCAGCATTGCCGAGCCACCCCCTCCTTCCCTCCTGTTTGTTCCTTTCTTTTTTATCTTTTTCTTTTGTATTGTAATTTTTTTTTATTTTTGCTCTTACATTTGTTATTTTTTCCTTTGTCACCAACATATCTTTGTGATTACTCAAGGAGGTGAGGACCAAAAGAAGGGCAGTGCATTTATGCACTCAAAAGCATATAGAGCTAAAATATGGTAATCCAAATAAAAAGTCTTTAGGCTCAAGAAAAATTCTAAGGATCATATATCATTTGGTAGGCTTCAAAGGAACAATCGGGTAGAAGAGAAAGCCCACAATCCTTTTCCTAAGTCATGTGTTACTCAAAAAATTTACACCGGCAAACTTAGGCCAAATTCTAGATCAACAAAGCAATGTCATAGAATTGTTAATCTAAAGTTCACCACACCAATGCATATGAAATGATGAAGTCGAGATTCATTTTTGCCGTGACTTTAAGTGAGGAGAATTTCTCAAGTGTCATAAAAGTATAATTAAGAGAGTACCAAAAGAATCTTTCATTCACAGCAAGTTAGTTCACTCTATTATGTCAAATAATTTAACATTTTTTTCATGCATACTCCTAAATATATTGGTACCAACCAGTCGAGATTTTCAAATAAAGAAATAATTTTTTTCTTGAATTTTGATTGGACTTTTTGGATAAAGATCACCAAACCCAAAGAGGGTTGCCTATGTATCTCATCAATGTAGGAATGCGAGGTGCATGTAGGGGATTAGAGCAGAGTAAATAAATGAACTTTTTTTTTTTTTTACTTTTGAATTTGTGAATTTTAATAAAAGTCATTGAATCCAGGAGGGTTGCCTACGCATCTCATCGAGGTGAGAATCAGGTATACATAGTTCGTGAAGCTTGAATCTGATAAGAAAACCTTTTTATTTAGTTTTGAGTTAGAAAAAAAGCTTCTTTTTTTGAATTAAGGATTAAAAACTTTTTTTCTTTGAATTTTTGCATAAGGATCAACAAATTGAAGAGTTGTCTATGTATCTCATTGAGATGATGAGAATTATATTGTGTATAATTCATAAGGACTACTACAAGAAAGTTCTTTTAAAAGATTCAATCGTATTGAGAAATATTTGTGGAAGGACAAAGTTCAAAATCTTTTAAATTATTTGTGAAAACAAATCTATACAAAAAATTAAAAGAATAAATTTCTCTTTTAATTTATTAATTACTCTAAAAGTCGATCAACAACAAGATTAAAAATTAATCTTGCATTACTACTTCTAGAGAGCGTTCTTGTTTTTTTTTACATACAAAGAGAAGTGAAATTATAGGGACATAACAGCGTTCTTGGTAGCACTAACTTTTTTTTATAAAATTGCATGGTTTACTTTTAAAATGGTTTTTAATTTTTGAATTTCAATTGAACTCCTTTTGTATTTCTTCGTAGGGCGAGAAAAGTTTTATTTTAGAAAAAAATAAAGGTAGATCTTCTTGAGTCTCAAACTCACAACCTCTGATCGAAAGTTGATCAAATTCACAACCTCTAACCAAAAGTTGAGGCCTTATAACCAAATAGGCTACGGCTAACTCTTGGTGTAAACGTAATGGAGTTTTAATCTAATTATTATTTATTTTGATTTTTGCCTTCAATTATGTATACATATTTAGTAAAATTTGTGGGAGCGGTGTTCACGTGACACCCCTCGGTCTAAAATAAATTGGCCCTGGGTATGAAAGACATAATCAATGTGGACGCTACCTGTAAAACTTGTTTTCGCTACTTCAACAAGAAAAAAAAATATTTTCCTCATTTGAAAGAAATTTACTTTCCTAAATAGAACATTTTCTAAAAAATTGATCAACTTGAATATAAAAAAAAACCGAAAAACATTTTCCAAAACACATCCTCAATGTTGGTTAACAGGACATATCTAACATACTCGTACAATCAGCTGGCTGCACTATATATATTACTCTGCTATTTAAAACAGGCCAGACCTTAATTACCTGCATAATAATTCTTAATCACCTTAAATTAGGACACAAGAAAGCGGATTAAAGAAAAAAAGAAATTGTAGATAGATAAATAAATATATGAGTTACAATAATAATATAAGAAAATAATATATTAATTTACCTTTAATAAGAGAGTGAATTTGAATTTAAAATTAATAGATTTAGTAACAAAATCAGGAATCATATATTCAGAAAAACTGTAGAATTTGCATTAAGTGAACATATTAAACTATCAAAGGAGATTTAATAATTTTTTATATATATATATAAACGATTCTATAAAGATATTCAATTATCTATATAAATAATTTTATGATGTTTTACTAGTAGATCGTCCGAGAAGCTTTATATCAATATTCGTCCACTAATTAAGATTATATATGTTTTTAAAAATGTAATTATTCAATTTATTTATAAGTTCTTGATGTTTTTGGTTCATACTTCCTCTTCTCCTTCTTGGATGATGCATATTTTCCTTCAACTTAATTAAAATATTACTTGTTCATCTAGGAATTCTACTATGTTTCTGACTTAAGTCTTTTTATTAGTGATTTAATTATTATTGGGAAACTTATTTTTTGAGATTGTATAAAAGAATTCACTTTTTTTTCTCTTTTTACAAATCTTCCAATAAATAATTTATATTTTCTAAGATATAATTAAATTTTAATAAATAAAGTAAGTAAAAAAAATAAAAAAAATAAAAAAAATAAAAAAAATAAAAAATATCTTTAAAATTATAAATTTACTTTATTAAAAAATACTTACAGATACTTTTTAAGAGCAACATATTACAAAGATTAGCACGTAAAAGTTGAACTCCATATGAGGTTAAGACACACAAACATAGAAAAAGATAAAGATAAAAAGATTTTCGGAGTTCGAATCATATAAATAGAAAAACTACAATAAAAAATAACTTTAAATAACAAGTTTAAATTTTATGCGGTGCGAATTTAAAATAATTGAGCTTAATAATACGAATTTAGGACCGTTGACCTCCAAAAGAAGTCCTCAACTTTTTTTGGTCATATAGTGTGGGTCCGACCAAATTTCAGTATTAGCCTCTAAGTACTACAATTTGGTAGGAACAAATATATAGTATATATATACATATAATTAACGTGCTTTCAACTACTACCCAAATATCGACTTAATTATAGTATATAGTTTCTCCACACCTACATTTATTAATTTCTATCTTACTACTTGTTGTTTCATAGTGCATTAAAATCTTTCTCCCAAAAAATACAAACAAAATTAAACTCCACAAAATATTATTGCATCAATATTGTTATCAATGGAGAAGGGAGAAAATCGCGGTCGCACATTAGCAATATTATTCCTCGATCACCAGCCAATTCTCCTCGTTTACTAAAAGCAAAAATTGAATGTCACTCCCAGAAGTTCATACAATCGTCGACTCTGTTCCACCAAACTTGTCAATCGGTCAAAATCGTACGAAGTGAGATCTTATAGTAGGGGAGAAGAAAATATTAGCCCATTGACGACGATGATCAAGAACAACAAGAAATATCAAGAAAATGGAGATCATCATAATCATGCCATAACTTTTGCGAAGTTCTTACAACAACGCGATAATGGATCATTGAGATCATCATCAACAACAACAACAACATCTGTTAGTATGAATAATAATAATAATTCTCGATCTGCATGGGCATTGTCACCGGGGCGTCCTTTGCCTATTGTCCCTAAGTCGCCTAGCTCGAAGGATTGAAAATAGACACCTCTAATAAGGACGCCGTCAGTGCTGATAATGGTGGTGGAAGTCGTGTTGCTAGCGTTTTGAAGTATTTTAAGCAGAAAAAGGTTTCGCCCATGTTAGAAGAAGATTTTCATCAATATCGTCTCATGAATAATAGGTTAGTACAATGGCGATTTGTCAATGCTCGTGTTGAAGCTTCTGTGGCTGCAATCAGAAATTATACAGGTAAATTTATTTTATTTTTTATGAATTCTTCCATGAATATTAGAGTAATTTTCTTTTTAAATTTATTATATCAAAGTCATAAAATAATTTTTATAACGTAAAAAAACCTCATATATGTATGAGAAAAATGACCTAAAGAAGTCAAATGCGATCCCAAAAAACATAAGCATGCGCCATCTACATTAAATTTTCATTTAAGTATGAAATGATTTCATCAACTCACTTCATAATATTCATGTCATGTCACTTACCAATTAAAAAAAAATTATTTAAATCTATCTAATTAATATTCGATGTCTTTCACCATATACCTTGGCATATCATGGGGTTTCTTTTAATTTTATTTTTAAAATGGTGTAACGAAATATTATATAAAGGTGGTTACTGAAATGATAATTTTACTATCTCAAATTTTTCTATAATTTATAATAGTATTTCATTATAATGGACAAGTTTTTTTGAAACCGACTTTTATGTTATGTTATATGTTTTTAAACTAATATTTTGTTTATAGTTAAATAAAATAACGTAAGAGAAATGACGTTGTCACAAGAGGTTTAATTGTAGTATTTTCTAATACAAATTTAATTTTTCAATATTGTTATTTTTGTATTGTGCCATATATTTGAGTTAATTCATTTTATTGTAAACTTAATTTTATAATTTTGATGCTATAAATTAATTAAGGTGGATGACTATATATGAAATCAAGCTAGAGTTTGGTCATAGATTTGAAAATTTATTTCAAATGTATATTTAGTTATCCAAGATCTTTAAATGTTTTCAATTTCTCAAACAGCGACTCAAAATAATTTTTGGGATTTCTACTTACAAAATTTCAATTTTTTTTTCAAGTAAGATGCACGTCGACCAAACACCACTTTAAAACTCCAAAATTTTAGTTTCAACTTCAAATCTATGACCAAGCGGGAGCTAACTATGTATACTAGTGTAAAATTCCCGTAATTATTTCCAATGAAGTGCATAATTTTCATTATTATTTTTCTTGGTGATTCTTATGGGCAACAGAAGGTGTTCAATGTATGGTTAAGAATCTCAATTGAAACTTCACAGCAGAGAGGAAAATAGAAGTCAAAAATTGAAGCATGATATAAAAATAAAAGAGGATAATGAACTCTCAAAGTTGTTTACTTAGAGAATGGCAAGATTAGAGTTGAAAAACTCTGAGAGCTGTTGGAAAGGTTGCCAGAAAATTATCAGCAATTTCTCTTTGTCTTCACTTGTTGATGGAGCTGAGGTATTCATTCCCCTCACCCCACCGTTAAGTAGTGTAATCAGAAATTTCGTTAGGTGTTGAGATTTAATATATACGTATGAAAAATAATTTGAATATATATACTGCCTGAACTTTGACTTTTCAGAGAACGGTCGAAAACTTATAATTTCAAAATTTAAAAAAACATAAAAAATAAAAAAATTTTTTATAAAATATTAAATTAAATTTTAATATTAAATTTTTTATCAATAATTGAAAAACAAAACAAAAAAGTTGCAGATTTAAAATGAGTAGTTAATATTAAGAATAAATTTTTTAAAAAAGAATCAACTATTTTTGATTTTGTAAATTAACAAATATTTTAATATAAATATTTTTAAATAATATATTATACAATTGCAACATTCAATAATATAAATACAACCATAGCTTATAAATAACTTTTCCCTTACAAAACATATCTCTAATTGAATTAGAGGGAAAAAGTTGAATATTTATCACTCAACTATTCGAAATTATATGATAAAGGAGAAAGTCTCTTCTATTTTTTTTTTCTAAGAGAAAAATTACTTAGCCATGCCTACTGCACACGGAAAAATAGTTAACCGGTTAAATATATATTTTATCCTCTAAATTATCAATCTTTATTATTTCTTACTTTTTAAATATTATAATTTTTTAAATATTTAAGAATTTCAAATATTATAATATTGAAAGAAGAATAAAATTGTTGAGCATACGTAAAAGTTTAGTTAGAATGTTTGTTCACATCAGTAAGTTTGATAATAACCAAAAAAATAAAACTCAATAATTTATTTACACAATAGAAAATGAAAGAGAATAAATACTTTTAAAATAGAAGTATATTCTATAATATACATTATATATGCTTGAAAATTTTGTTTATTTTAATATTACACCATTAATAAATGCTTGAACAAATTTTCACTTTTTTTACTTTGTAAATAAGATTTATTTTTGTATAGATAAGTCCACAATATTAATTAAAGAGAGAAAAAAATATTATAATATTAAAAGGTAAAAAGTGACAAAATTAATAATTTAGAGGATAAAATAAGTATTTAATCGGTTGAGTGACCTTATAAATACTATAGACATCGATAAGTATACAAACCAATTTTTAATAGGTAATTGTTAGGATATTTAGAATGACGATTTGAGTAATCGACTCTTATTTCACACCTCACTAATGATATAAATTTTGAGACATAATTAATAGGATTAATTAACTAAAGCATAAAGATTAATACATGGGAGAAGGATTAATTTTCTATTATTTGGACAGGCAAAAATGATGTCGGTTTATGATGCTATTATCTCAGCCGAGGAAGTTATGGACAGTATCAGGATTTTATTATGAACATACAATGGCAGGTAATAAAGAATAAATTATCCATTTAAAAATATTTATAAATATTCATCGAAAATTGGCTCATCGTTAAGATATTTTTGACGTGCTAAATTTCTGTCGAAATTCACTTTTTTTCGTAGTGATTAAAATAATAAGAAAATTATTTATTTTTAATTTTTAATTTCTTTTTTTTTGGGTGAATTGGTTTGCCAGGTTGAGCAGTCATGTTATTTGCTCACGACTTATAGTAATTTTAAAGCAGGAGAATGAGTTGAGCAGTCATGTTATTTGCTCACACAACTTATAGTAATTTTAAAGCAGGAGAATGAGTTCTTAGAGGAGCTAGAGAATCATTTAAAAACGGTTGATTCTTTGGAGGTCAGAGCTTTTATTTATTAATTAATTTATTTTTATTCTTTGATGACTATTAATTAATTAAACATTGCACTTTCTTGTTTGTAATGAAAATTAATTTCCGTCCGACCAAACACCTCTTATACTAATTAAGTATATACATTTTTATTAAGAGGAGCACGCAAAGAATTTCGACTGCGTGTTCACGCAGAATTTAGAGAAAGATCGCACTTTAAATATATATTTTGTTATGATATTTTATTAAGAGAGGTCAGGATTTTTATTCGGTACTGGATATGAGATCAAGATATTCATTCATTGAATATAATTAATAAGCATTTTCTATATTATGTCTTGAAGAGGACTCGAACCTTCATGCTCTTATTTTACACGAGATTTTGATCAGTCTCGTGCGCGAGTTTACCGTTTCACCACCAAAATATTTTTAAATAAATAGTATTTCATGAATATGACATCTATCTAGCGTGATGTATATAATTTTTTTCCTCGAATTTTGTTCACATCTTAAATCTGTAAATTGATTAATGCATCTCGTTAAATATTAAATTTTACATCAACTATAACTCCTAGCCTTCTAGCCTAACGATGTGAGTTTAAAATTTTATTTGCGGCAGCCTCAATCTTTTTTTTGTTTTTTGTTTTTTGTAGTGATTTATTTGTTACTACTGGTCTATATTTAGTACATATATAGGGAGTGCATGTTTTTCCAAAACCAATGGTCTCTTTTTATGAGCAGGTAGAAGAAGAAACCTTGAGAGTACACTGCATCCAATTGGCAAAGGAGAGGACAACAAAATGGGAAGGAGTTTGATCATGAAGATTTTTTTTTCTTAGCCAAAGCACACATTTTTGAGATCTACTTAATATCATTATATTTTGTTCCATTTTGTAATTCTTCAAATCAATATTTATTTGTTAGTTCACAAGTTTATAACAATTATGGGATAATTTTAGAGATTTTTTAAATGACTTTCATATATAGATTTCGACTCAGAAAAGTCCTAAGGGTCAAGAATTGAACATAGGGTTTGCCTTTCATGATTACTATGGAATAGACTGATAACTTCTCAATTAAGAAGATTTTCTATATATCTGCCATTAGAGAATGACTACAAAGCTTATACAAGCTAAAAGAAGAAAGTAATGAAGATGAAGCCTAATTGCTTCTAACTGCTTCTTAAGACTTCATAATGAAGAAATTC
This sequence comes from Datura stramonium, assembly GCA_018107945.1. Taxonomy (NCBI): domain Eukaryota; kingdom Viridiplantae; phylum Streptophyta; class Magnoliopsida; order Solanales; family Solanaceae; genus Datura; species Datura stramonium. Next base: position 302,358 of record JACEIK010000130.1, on the reverse strand, counting down.
TTCTTAAGACTTCATAATGAAGAAATTCTCCTCTGTCTCTCTAATACACATTAAGACTGAATTTATACTAAACTCTTCTAACAACTTGTGTAACTAACTCTCACACCTCTAATAACTAACTCTAACAACTGTAATTAGCTGGCAGTTAGGTTAGTCTAACCACAACTTGTTTACCACCTTCTCTGGTTAACACTCCTCCTCAAGCTCTATGGTTTGAATAGATTCTTCATACCAAGCATACTAAGCAGATGCTGATGTTGAACCTTCCCTAGACCTTTAGTAAGCAAGTCCGCTAACTGATCTTTAGTGCCTATATGCTGAGTTTGTAGTAGTCCTTGACAGATTTTCTCCCTGACAAAATGACAATCAATGTCAATGTGTTTTTTTCTCTCATGGAATATGGGGTTAACTGCAATTTGAATGGCTGCTTTGCTATCAGATATCATCTGCATAGGCAAATCAATGCTTACTCCAAGTTCTTTAAACAGGCCAACTATCCAGGTTACTTCAGCAACACAAGAAGCCATACTTCTAAACTCAGCTTCAACTGAGCTTCTTGAAACAATCTGTTGTTTCTTGGACTTCCAAGAAATCAGTGCATTCCCTAACTTCACCAAATATCCAGTAACTGACTTCCTTTTCTCCAAGCATGCTCTCCAGTCAGAATCACAATAGGCCAAAAACTTATTAGTAGGATCAGAAGGCATAGACAGTCCCAAACCTGGAGCTTGTTTGATGTATCTAACTAGTCTTAATGAAATAACCATATATGATTCCTTTGGACAATGCATGTATTGAATTAGAACTTGTACAACAAAGGCAATATCTGGTCTGGTCATAGTCAGGTACAACAACCTCCCTACCAGTCTTTGGTAGGTACCAGGTTCTTTGAATGGATAACCACTGCCAGTGTAATGAGGAGATCATCCACATACACTAGTACTATGACTATATCAGTGTGCACTGCTTTAGTGAATAAAGAATAATCATAGTGACTTTTCTGAAAACCCATAGCTAGTAAAGCTTCTGTTAACTTCAAATTCCATTGTCTTGGTACTTGCTTCAGATCATAGAGAGATTTGTGGAGTTTGTAGACCTTATGAGTCTCCTCCTGTCTTGCAAACCCACTAGAAATAAGCATATAAACTTCATCATCCAAGTCACCATTGAGGAAAGCATTATGAACATCCATTCGAAATAAACACCACTTCTTAGAAGCTGCAAGGGCCACAACAGATCTCACAGTTACCATCTTGGCTACAGGGCTAAAGGTTTCACCATAATCAAGTCCCTCCTTTTGCCTAAAACCCTTTGCAACAAATCTAGCTTTAAATCTTTCAACCTCACTATTAGATTTATACTTTATCTTGTATATACACCTACAATCAATGGGCTTCTTACCATGTGGAAGATCAACTATAATCCAAGTTTTATTGGCTTCCAAGGCAGCAACCTCTAGTTTCGTGGCCTCTATCCATCTAAGATCAGTGACAGTAAGAGCAGAAAAAGCATGCAAAAAATGTTGATAGGAAGGTGAGAGATGAGAATAATAAATATGATCATACAAAGGATAAGTACATGTATAACCTTTAGATTTAGTAACAAAGTCTTGCAACCATAAGGAGGGTTTGGATACTCTAGTAGATTTTCTGGGAGGAACTGAAGAAACTAAGCTAGGTGGCTGAGTGGCACCTGATACATTGAATGAGGAGGTTGAAAAGAAGGGACAGACTGATCAGCTGAAGGAGAAGGTTGATCCTGAGAGATAATGGGAGTAGAACTGGAAGGAAGATCAGAGTTCCTGGGAGACTGAGTAGAAGGTGATGATAATAAGGAGGAAGAATATAGAGGATCTAAAACAGGAAAAATTGGACTAGAGGAAGGTTGTAAATGTTTAAAAGGAAAACAGTCTTCTTTGAACACTACATGTCTATTCACAAAGAAGGTTTTAGCATGAAAATCATACATCACATATCTTTTTTTAGAAGAGGAATACCCAAGGAAAACAACAGGTATACCTCTGGAAGAAAATTTATCAGTGAGATTTGGACTAGCAGCATATCCTAAACAACAAAAAACTCTAAGATGAGAGAGTGAAATATGATGCTGAAATAACAACTCAAAAGGAGATTTAAACTTAAGAATTTTGGAAGGCAATCGATTGATGAGATATACAGCAGTATTGACACACTCACCCCAAAACCTCAAAGGTATAGCAGCCTGAAATCTAAGAGCTCTGCCACTGATAGGATGGTTATGTGTTTTCTCTCAACTACACCATTCTACTAAGGAGTGTAAACACATGTGCTTTGATGATTGATACCAAGACTAGTGATCAAATATTTGAACTCAGTGCTAAAAAAATCACCGTCATTATCAGTTCTGAAGTTCTTAACAGTGGTGGAGAACATATTGTGAACTTGAGTAAGAAAGTTTCTCAGAACTACAATAGTATCTGACTTGTTAGCAATCAAGAAAATCCATGTAAATCTGCTAAAATCATCAACAACAGTAACAAAATACTTCTTGCCATCATGAGTAAAAACTCTATAAGGACCTCATATATCACAATGTAATAGTTCAAACACTGCTGATGTAGTATGAACACTAACTGAAAAAATCAACTTTGTATGCTTAGCTAAGGGACAAATAGTACAATGAGAATGGTCAGTATTCTTCAGACATCTAAGACCATCAATTCTCTTTATTATATCTATAGGAGCATGAGCAAGTCTCCTATGTCATACGTCCACTAAATCTATCAAATTGGCAGAATTAACTACATTCCTGGTTGCCTGAGAAGTGTTGAGACCTGAGTCTTCCTTGACAACGTAGAGCCCTGTATCTTCCCTACCAATCCCCTTCACCTGACCACTGTAAAGGTCCTAAAAAATATAGAAGTCAGGGAAGAAGGACACCATACAATGTAGTTCTCTAGTTATCTTTGAAACTGATAAAAGATTGAACTTGAACTCAGGTATAAACAACACATTAGATATAGAATACTTCCTAAACACAGAAGAACTTCCAACATGAGCAACATCTACAACTTTTCCAATAGGTAAGTGTACTTTACTTCTTTCAGAACTAGGAATCATTTGACATGTATTGAGCATCTTCATATTGTAGGTCATATGATTGGTTGCACCTGTATCAACTATTCAATCATTACTCACATAATTAGATGAAAGAGAACTACCTGCTACTGCACTCTTAGTAGATGAGTCACCTCCTCCATCACTAGCTTTTGAGAGCAACTGTAAGATCTGTTGATACTGATCATGAGTAAAGAAAGCATTGTGAGAGGATTGTGGAAGTGTAGCCCCTAGGGTAGCTTCAACCTGATTTGCATACACTATATTATTGCTAGCATTCTTTTTGGATTTGAAATCAGTAGGATAACCAACAATTCTGTAGAAGGTTTCCTTGCTATGTCCTTTACAACCACAATGATCACACTGTAGAGGTGTTTTCCTATTTTTGTAACCACCAGATGGTCTGCTTCCACTACTATTATAACCTCCTCCTCCATGATAACTCCTTTAAGAATAATTTCCTCCAGAATGTCCTCCCCCTGTAATGTTATTTCTGCCTGTGTAATTACCTCTAGATGTACTGGCACCATTAGAATAATTCATGTTCTTATTGCTGTATAGAGCAGTTCCTTCTAGACCACCAGTTCCTGATCTACTAGCACCACTAGAGTGATTCACCAAGCTTCTTTGATTCTCCTGATCTATTATTAGTGAGTAGGCTTAGTTTAAAGTGGGAACTAGAGTCATCATAAGTATCTGACTTCTAGATTGGGTGTATGTTTCATTCAACCCCATAGGAAATTGAAGAAGCCTTTGATACTCAAAATGTTCAATAAATTTTCTAGATTCTGAGCAAGGACATCTAGGACAAGGCATTAAAACATCAAATTCATCTCATAGATCTCGAAGCCTTGTATAATAATCAGTGACTAATAGAGTTTCCTGTACAAGTGTGTGAATCTCTCTGTGCAAATGAAATACACGAGATCTATTGACTTTATCAAACCTATTCTTCAGATCAAGCCACACATTATGAGCATTTGATGAATACACAATACAACTCAATAAACTTGGCCTAACTACATTCATAATCCATGATAAAACTACTGCATTACACTTCTCCCATTGATCATGCTATTCAGGTGGAAACCTAGTCTTAGGGAACCTACCATCAACAAATCCCAGTTTACTTTTACCAATCAAGCCAATCCTCATGGATCGACTCCACAGTGCATAATTTTCAGATCCAAACAGCTGAATTGAGATCAGAAAGCTACCTGGAGTATCTGTAGATTGAAGAAATAACGGATGATTATGATCAATAGTAGGGAATGCTGAGCTCACTGGAACTGACTCTGAGCTCCCAGGAGCTGCTTCTGTTTGCGTAGAATGAATCAGGTTCTCGATTCCCATTAAACTCAAGTTTAGATCTAAATTCCTCTGAGTGTTTGAACTACTATAATCTTCGACTGGTCACTTCGATCGAAGGCTCTGATACCATGATAACTTCTCAATTAAAAATATTTTCTATATATCTGCCATTAGAGAATGGCTACAAAGCTTATACAAGCTAGAAGAAGAAAGTAATGAAGAAGAGTATGAAGATGAAGCCTAACTGCTTCTTAAGACTTCATAATGAAGAAATTCTCCCCTGTCTCTCTAATACACATTAAGACTGATTTTATACTAAACTCTTCTAACAACTTGTGTAACTAACTCTCACACCTCTAATAACTAACTCTAACAGCTGTAATTAGTTGGCAGTTAGGTTAGTCTAACCATAGTAGCTTGTTTACCATCTTCTATGGTCAACATAGACGGCAAACTCAATTCATTAGAAACTGAAAGAACGATATCTCTCTCAGAAAAAAAAGGAATAAAAAATAAGATAATAATTTGATCTTTTTATCATTTGCCGAGTTCTCTCTATCGCGATTTGGTCTTTCTCCCACTTGCCAAGTTCTTTCAATCCAAATCGAGATAATAGTTTTTATGATAGGACTAAAAAGATTTTCTCCCTCCACTTGCCTATTTTAGTAGGAATTGCACAGTCTCAGATGATCACTAAAAAATCAAAGCACATAGATATTTCACTAATTAAAGTTTTTAAAAGGAAATATTGACTTATATATATATCCTATACGATTATACCAATCCCCCACAATTGAAAAGAAAAATACACAAACCAAAAACAAAAAAGAAGCCCAAATCTCCAAATCTCCAATTATATTAACACCCCACATTGGCCTTTTGTACCAAAGAAACATCACCAATTGTATTTTCAACACCACTTCCGGGCAACTTCCTCTTGGGCTTGGCCTCTTGCAACATGGACACGACATCCCTCATGGAAGGCCGGTCAGCCGGGTTCCGGCTAGTACAGAGCAATGCTACTCGAAGCATCAACATCATTTCCTCCCTCACATGAGGACATGAAGCGCCAATATTTTTATCCAAAACGTTATTTACACCGTTGCTGGTCCTAATTTTGGACCTAACCCAATCTACAATGCTATTCCCATCGCCAAACTCTGAATCTACTGATCTCTTCCCGGATAAAATTTCCATTAGCACCACCCCATAGCTATAAATATCACTCTTCTCGTCCACTTGCAATGTGTATGCATATTCTGCATCGTCGAACGATACAAACATAAAAAGTTGGATTAGTAATATGAAAACAAGACAAATTATCTACTACTACTATATATAGAGTGTATAAAAGTTAAATCCTAAACATATTTGGTAGACTATATTTGATTCGATTTGATTTACAAC
>JACEIK010000130.1:254294-272800 GCA_018107945.1 Datura stramonium | reverse complement strand
TATAACATATCAAACATATATCGGTTCAATTTCAGTCAGAATAGGATAAGTTAGAAATAAAAAAAAGGGGTTAATATTTTAAATACGCTAAACTGAACGAGTCAAAATGAGCTGAATTAAAAAAATGAGTGAGTCACTGATTCGCCCAAACTTAAATAAATTAGACGAAACATATTTATTTCATGAACGAATTTTGCCACCCATATTCACCACTGGAGTATAATAATTAGTTAAAAGGAAATAAAAACTATTTTGAGAATGTTGTTAGGAATTTCTAAAATTATGTGTTAAAAGTTACAGGAAAAGTATCACAATGCTCTTATTTTCCTCTTTATAATCATTTCCAGCAAGATATAAAATACCTTGTCCAAGAGACTAAAGGCCCCGTTTGATTTGAAGACAAAGTTATATTAGAATTAGTTATCTTGAAATTATTTTTTTATTAACTGTTTTGTATATTACATTAAAAATAATATGCTTTGCATAATTTTTAAGACAATTTATTTGTTTACAAAAATACCATCCTATCGTGTTTAGCTTTTTATATTTTATTTGCAGAACTTTAAGACCTCAGGACTATTTTATTTCAATTTCACTAATTTATCCTGAAATAAGTCATTCTGATTTTATTATTCCACCCTCTAGCAGGGATAAGTTATTCCGGTATTATTTTTAATCCTGAAATAAATTATCCCAAAATTAATAAGCAAACAAGAAATGTGAGGCTGCTAAATATTTATATCAGGACTATTTTTGCTTATCCATCACATCAAACGAGTCCTAAGTAGTCCTTTTGTCTTTAGTACTATTTGTAATAACAGTTCTTTTACCTCTAACTTGTAACAAATGAATATAAATGGTGAAAATAGACAATTAAAGAAACAAATTTTAACCTATGTGAAAACAAAGTTAAACAATATACTAAAACTCACTTTATGGGAGAAAGGCCAAAAAAAAAGGGTAAAGGCTTACAGGGTGGGTTGTTTACACCGAATCACATACACTATTATCACTAAACCATAGTTAATTAATGTATACTCTCACCTTAATTATGACTTGATTATTGGTAAATTAATATGATTTAGTGTGTACATTAGATGCGGGTAATTTTTACCAAAAATAAAAAATAAAAATTCTTCTAAAGCTCGCACTTAGCAGATGATCCAATTTTGGCTAAAGATGACTAAAACATATATTCACCACCATGGATTCAAGCTGCTAGTCTTTTTCTGTTTTCACCCGGAGTTCGGTACCCGCTTTAAAATCCGACTAATCTAGATTCGTGCTGAAAAATTCATTTTGAGGGGTAGAACACTCCCTATCAAAAGAGGTATATTCTGGGCTCGAACCCGAAACCTCCTGATTAAGGATGAGAAAGTACTTGTCACTCCACTACAACCTTTGCCGGTGACTCAAGCTGCTAGTCAAACAATGATACAAACCTGGGACCAATGCACTCATAAGAAACTTCACTCCTTTTCCACTTTTGCTGCTATCCACCTTTCAGCTTTTATCTTCTTTCAATCAAATATAGATATATCCCAGATTGGATCAAGATTCTGTTTGATCTAGTTTACTTTTAAGATTTAACAGTATGTAAATATTTTCATTTTCTCTGCATTGACACGATCAGTACTACTATTGAAGTGAAACAAGGGATGTAAAGAAGAGAGGCCATTATTAGTAACAAGTTTTTGTGGTTTAAAAACTCTTTTGTGGCCATTTCTCTATTCAGTTTTTACAGGGATATGTTACAGTTTAGACAATTTATGCTTGTCATTTCAACTGTTCTCCTTTATTCGAATCTATGAGCAAAATTTTCTCCAAAAGGAGACTTGGCACCGACTATGCTCGGGGAAATTTACATTAGTAGAGCTCATCCTGTTGCTTCCCCAATCCCCACCTCCATTCTTTCCTAATTTATACAACATACCCGGTGTAATCTCACAAGTTTCCCTGAGGAAGGTAAGATGTATGCAGACTTTACCCCTTCCTTTGTGGGGTAGAGAGGTTGTTTTCGATAAACCCTCAGCTCACAAGAAATGTAATCAAAGCAGGATTGGAAGGAAAATAACGACAGCAAAATAACAAGATAAACAAAGCAAATGAAGCAAAAAAGTAATAGTAAAAATTGAAGAATAAAATACGATTCAAATACTAAATAATACTACTAAAGAAAATATTGATTTAGAAATCATAAGACACAATTATACCCTAAGTATCTGTCCATCTAATTTCCGCAATTTGAAGCAAAGAGGAAAGGTACTAATTCCATTAAGGAGTCAAACCTTTCAAGCAAAAATCAAAAAAGATAATCATGATGCATAAGAATGTTTGAACTTTGTCTGCCTTTTCCCAACCTTCATTATGAATACTACTTATTTTAAGGCCTAGTCTACTTAATCATCATAGGCTTCATTTCCCCACTTTGGTAACCTTTTTGCCCAAGCTCTCAATGCTTATAATTACCAAGCTCTAATATTACAGTCACTACTCACTTGTATAGACATTGGAAGACAACCCATACACCCCCTAAAAGTCTTCTATGATCACTTAGTTTTCCACGGGCTTGCCATCCATCAATCTGCTTATTCTCTTTTTGATAAAAGCAGTGTCCTGGCCAGCTTGCACATATTTCGACTATTTCCACAAAATATCTGCTACCTCCCACTAGCAAAGTATCGGATACTTTTATTCACCAAGACTTGGACAATGAGAAGAAATCACCTAGTATTATATGCTATTTCTTCGATCACTAGGTCCCACCCTTCGGTGCGATCCATCACTCTGCTTCTTTTCAGGACCTATGAAAAAATCTATATTATCTATTTGGCTATTTCTTCATTGCTATATGAGGATCACTTATGGATTTGCAAAAGGCAGGAAATAGATTTTATCCTATAAGAGGAACCAAACAAAGAAAAATGATTTTACAAGTTTTACTGCAGCTGGAGGAAATCCAAGGACTGGATAAGAGAATTGACATGATGAATACATGAGTTTCTCTATTAAGCAAGATGAACTTATATGAACTATCTAGCATGCTGAACAGAAGACATCAAGATCATGTTACAGTATAAAGCTTCTGAACAGATCTATTTCCACCAAAAAACCACACTGTACGTCTTAGATACCACATTAATACTACTGCATAACTTTTACCTTGTAGATAAGGGGGAAAAGAAACCAAAGGAATGATAGGACAATAATCCTACAGATGCACAACATAGTAATGGCATCAACCTTACTGCCTCTGCATCAATTCTCCAATTCAGTCAAATGTCTGAAAGGAAGGCAAAAAGGTGAAAGCAGTGAAACAATGATACCTCTTACCCCTTGCATCACTAGGGTGACAAGAGCATCAAATGAAAGAGCAAGATGAACAAAAAAGAACGGCATAAGATAATCGACTAATTTATGAACCTGCACAGGGATGGAAATAAATGTGGAGAAAAGGTGACTATCACTAATTTATAAATGCATTATGTACTTAGCAATGAGACATTCGATCACTTAATATTATCATCTGTTCTTGATAATAAAAGGAGATGGTATGAAGAAGGAACTTGCTTAATGCCATGCCGGAAGTGTAATTAAGTAGGCATCTTGCCAAGTGAAAATCCAAAGTGAAGACCAGAATCAGACATCAACCCACCTCTGGAAATTGAAAATAAACAGAAAAAGAACATGGAAAACCAAACAAATTAATTAGTAATCCTCAGAAACATCTTATAATTTTGATGTCTTTTGATAGTTCTCATCCTTCACTGAACTTTATCTGAAAGCACGCATCCTTTTACAATTGGAAAATTCAGGTCATATATTTGAACTACTACAATTCTGAGATGCCAACACCACTTGGATTCAATGTGGAAACCCGACAAGTATGCATGCTTGCAGCATAAAGCAAATATTATGGCCAAACTAGAAGGAACATGAACCACTTCATGAAAACATCAAAAGAGAATTCCTTCATACCTAGTAAAATATGACTTTTTCTTTGAGATGCAACAAAGAATTGTTGTTATGCATTGAAGAGCTAAAATTTTCTTCTTGTTCATAAAATAACTGACAATAACGTTCTTGCTTTGACATGCATCAAGAGGCATCTGTTTATGTGAATGTCAAACTTAAAACATAACAGAATTTTGAGTAATAAAGATTGGGGGAAATAAATCCTCACTGGAGAGGGACTTTCTTCTTCAGTCAGCATGCTCCCGGAAACGTATGATATTGTTGATAAAGGTCCTCTCGCGACGATAGCTGAATATTAAGATAGATAAGACTCACGAATACACACGCAATACTTTTCAGAATACAATTTAGTTAAAGGACTTCAGAATTATAACTAAGTTTTGATGTTGTCTTTGTGTAGTTTACACTTTACCACACTCCTAATCCACAGTGCATTAGACTACAAAATGTTAGCTCCGCCAAAGTCGTTTAACAAGAGTCATTTTTGTTAAGAAATGGACCCCTGGCTTAACTCAACAACAAAAACTAGCTCAAAAGGTGAGGATTGCCCAAGACCATATAAGAAGACAAAGAACCCATCCCTCAACCAATGCAAGACAATTTAACAGACACACACACCCTCCCAGCGCACAGCCAGGATTGCCAACTGGTGCGTGGTCAATATCATATGAGGTCCAACATTGGGGGACATAATAATAGGGATGGTTTTGGCTCTGATAACAAGTTAAGAAATTGACCTTGATCCTAACTCAACCCCAAAAGCCAGCTCATGAGGTGAGGGTTATCCTAGACCATGTAAGGAGACAAACAACTCATCCCTCAAACCAATTTGGGACAACTTAACAATATTCATAAGCTCCCCACAATCCCTTTTGATAAGAAAGAATATATATGTATGTGTGTGCACACATTTTTTTTTTTTTTTTTTTTNCACACATTTTTTTTTTTTTTTTTTTTTGTGTGTGTGTGTGTGAGAGAGAGAGGAAGTCAAGATATGAAAGGCTGAAAGGTCACATGGGAGGGAAGCAAGAGTGTTTACACAAAACCTAGACAAGTTTCAAATGTTCATGGGTATACAGAGATTCAAATCCTCTACTTACATGATAAAGGCTGCTAGCATGAAACTGGTTATGCCCACTAATAAGTGAATGCTGAATGTTCTCCAGAAGTCATCCGGATCCAGAAATATCTTTTCTGAAACTAGAGTGACTAATCCAGAAAAAAGTAGAAAGCTCCAACCAGAGGGCAGGCATTTGCGAAAGGAAAATGAGGACGAATCCTGAAAAAAGTCCGAAGATCACATCTTGTCTGAATCCAAGGAAATACCGACTACTCAAATCCTTAAACATCCAAAATAACAAGCACCAGGAAAAATACCTGGAAATAGTTCCTGATGAATACTGCTGAGTAAGTGATCCTAAGAGCCATATCTTTTAACAAGTCAAGGAACTAGTGGCTACAAATTTTAGATGTCCTTAAGGAAAACCTACAACATGGATTCGCACTTCCAAACATCTACTGAGCCACTCATGCACTTCCAATTCTGTATACAGATGCAAGTGAAATAGGAGAGTAAGCACAAATTGCGTTAGAAACTATTTCACTTCTAGCAAGTTTATGTACTTGTGAAAAGGGTAACCACAAGAGCTTGTTGCCTTGACATACTTGGCAGATGGCCATTTCAGTTAAGCAGTCAGCTACAACGATACTACTAATGTTTGCAACACTGCTAGTGTTGCACCTTGGTTACTAACTCCAAAACTCAATAGCAATCATCAGTTAAACCCTACCTCCTCCTCATGCATATAAAGCTTACAGACATCAACACAGTGAAAATCATGCTCTATTTAGCCTAGTTCTCTTACATATTAGAAATGTTCCTGAAAGTAGTTCTTTTATAAAATGATTGATTATGACCTTGTAACATGAAAGATGCTGAAAATAGAATATGCAACCCTATGTATGGTTCAACATGAATATTTACTATCATCCAGAAAGCACCAAACTGCAAGACCTTGCCTTATTTCTGAACCAAGATCTGCAGTGAGAACAATGATCATCATTTTTTTAGAACAAAAATCAAACACTTCAAAGCTTCCAGGAAAAAAAGAAATATAAAACTTTAATATGTTATGAAAGGATACTCAAAGAATTTGCTAAAATCAACCCAATTGCACCAGCTGAATGTATAAGAGAGACATTCAACACCAGATAAATCAATGAGAATACAAGCAAGGAATCATTTGAGCGCTTGAGTTGAATCTCATTTGCGACCGCATGCAAAAATGCTTCAGATGTTCCTGCACAAAAGACAAAGAAAAAGTCAACAGATTCACAGTAGATCTGTAGACTAGTTGACCGGGGTAAATTCAACATATCATCTTAACAAGCTGAAGACAAACCAGCAAATTAGTGGCAAAATCTCTTGGTCACATCACTGCAATTAATAACGTAGTTACAAACAAGAAGAGAAACACACTTGATTGTAGATTTCAGCTACTTGAAATAGAATACAAGCTTTTTAAAAGTAATAAGCAGCCTTATCAGAAAAGTGTAAAGGAATAAACAGATTCGTAAGTAATCGAATTAATAAAAAGAAATTTGTACGACAAAAAGCTAAAACCTCCCAACAATAATTCATGAAGGCAATTGGTAACAACGTCATATTAGCATAGAACAAGCTGCAATGCAATGCGCTGCAAGGACTTCTGGGTAGTTTCTGGATTGGTAAGAATTTAAGAACAAGTATGGAAAAGCTCACGGGTATTGGGATCTTTTGTTCCTATCATATAGGTATATGCTGTATTTTAATTGAAAATGCAGGAAGACTGTGCCCTGTCCTCATTGGTCCATGACCCCTGATGCTTGGGGACAAAAGCACAAAAGATGGCCTATTCCTAAAATATACTAAACTCATCTCCAACGAGATGACTAACTGGGTAAGGCATGGCTTCATGAAGCTAGCTAGCTACTTATATAGGATCCGACAAATGCAAAAGAAGTTAAAGTATCACGCAGAGGACAAATCACCAAGTCATTATTCCGGCTGAGCATATGTACAATAAGCAAGTTCTTGATCTCCACGGACATACAAAAGAGGTGTCCCACAAATTTAAGCATGTTAAGACATAACTAAATAAATTACAATGTCCCCTCTGTAACAATAAATGTTTTCAGATGAAGTGATTCGCACAATTTCACATGGTATAGTGAGTTCAAGTATCACTGCCATCCATAATAAAAAGTATATTCACATGCTTGGTCCTATAAAAAATATCAGGCTAGCACATCATAAATAAATAACTGAAGCTGTAGACTCTTCAAACAGTTTAACCTTCTAGGTGAAAAGATTCACATAATGTAGTAAGACAAAAGAAACTTGCTTATAGTTCCATCTCTACCAAACATGTAAGATAAAAGTCACCAATTTTAAAAGCATGCATCAAGGTCGCACTGTCGCAGCAGCTCAGCAAGAATGAACCCAAAAAAATGACTGATGAATGAACTTGGCCAGATTCCAGTTAAGAATGTTATTATTTTATAATCTCCAGTTAACAGCATGTTCTTTTAATAACATCCAGTTAACAGCATGTTTTTCCAAAACTCATTAGAAAGCTCAAGAACTGCATCACTCACAGAAATTTTAAACATGAACAGAACTATTAAGTAATTTCTGACATGGAGGCTGCTGCAGTACAATTAAAGTACAAACTCAAATGCATCAAAATAGAAGACAAACTTGGGAATTCCAATCTTCACAACCTTTTTTCCCATATACAAACAGCTGTGTTTTGACATCATTTACTAGATTTGAAGTTTCATAGGACCTGCTTAATTATCATATCATATACTGTCCTTCTCGCTTCCTAGGATAATCCAGTTATTAAAAAATAAATTAGTTTTTACGCAACGTTTTTGACATTTTCTGGCCTTATTTACTGAGAGCTTCAGGTTGATTAGGTGCCAGGTATCACATTTGACAGTATGAGAAGCAGTAATCAGCTCCAATCCACAGGCTGAGGCCCAAGGTTATTAATTATTATCAAACAGGAACCAAAGAAAAAACAATAGATATGTCCCTGCCCAATTTTAAAATATACATAGTTGAGAAGAAGTCAAAAGCCCACAATATTTCATCATCAAAAGCTTTTCCTTTTAAGTCAGAACGTCAGGCTATGGGAGGACGAATTAAAAAACCTATAGTAAATCTTCAAAGTAACAAATTGAATTGAATCTTAAGGACCTCTAATATTGATGAAAAGGAAGAATATAAATAGGAATAGTTTTAGATATTCCAAAAATATTTGACAATCGCTGAGGGCCCCCCTCAATTTTCAGTATGATAGAAAACTTTCCTAATGAAATTTCTTCTCAGCTCACTTATCCTTACTCACACAAAATAAAGAAAGAACCTTTGAGTCTAGATCATGTCAATAGCCCCATCAGACCTAGTGAACTTATCTCATGATAATACAAATGAACCATACAGTTAAAATGGCTACTCAAACAGTCATTATTTCCTTTTCTGTCTAAACTTTCAAGTAGAATTTCTCATGGTTCACTCTAGACAAGGAGAGACTTGGTTTATTTGGAACCATTTAATCTTATTTAATCAGTATTCCTATCGGAGTTGTTTCATTAATCCTAATAGGGTTTAGTTATTATATAAAAAGCATTGTTAAGTGTTAACGGCATAAGATTCTCATGGAAGTCATTATTTTCAAGCTAATTATTCAATAATTGCTTATTTAAGAGATTATTGTTGTTTTCTATTATGGAAACCAAACATGACCTCACCATTCATGGCCAACAGAATTACATAGAGGCAATAGTATCGCAGAGCTGTTGAAGCTTCTCCATCACTCCACTTGCGACCATACAGCAACCTAACGAGAGAGTAGGAGTAGCTAGGGCCAAAGGCCATGACTACCAAACCTACAAGACAAGCAGTTTTTTTTGAGAATGATGATTAGCTATTTGGAGTCTCAATTTGTTTTTAACTTTTAAGAACCAAAGAGCTAAAATGAGATAAAAATTCACCAAGTTTTTTCTGTGTAATGAATACAAGCAGAGAGTGAAACCTATTGTGTGTCAGTTTATCATCTGAAACACATTATGGGGAAAAAAAATTGAAGCATAGGGTAATGATGCTGATACACCAAGCAAAATGCCCAAGGAAAAACAAGTTTAAAGAACATATATTGAAACTTCCCATTTTAATGGCAGTCAAAAAACCAGTTCCTAAATGCTGAGGTATGTACACAAGCCTCTATCTTTTGATGCTTTCAAGTACTTTTTTTCATAGGTAGATTGTGAATTTGTCACCACAGTAGCCGTGTGCCCAAAAATACAAGATCTCCTAATTTTAATTCAGGTATTTATTAGCTTCAGGACTTAGTAGTCTATTCCACTCACGCAGAAGGCCACTTCGGTAATAAAGGGTGGCATAACAGACGATTGAATTCGGTCCCTACATAGTAGCAGAAAGAGTGCTCTTTTTCTTATAACAGGGAAAGAGTACTTTTCACATTATCATGATTGCACCATTAAGGAGCTACACTTAACTTTACAAAAAATCTCATCTTTAGAACTCCCAAAAAAATCATAAAATTGTCTAATTAATTTAAATCTCTATGTTTGCATAAACAAGTGCCTAAGTGATATTCTTTACTCTATATAACTTGTCCTTCAAACACCTCATATTTCTTTTTCCAGATCGAGCATATGATGCAAAACAGAGAAATGTCCCACAGTTTCTGCCCATATGATGTGGGATTGTGTAAAGAACAGTAATTAAGAGAGGACATAATAGGACTTCATATAGTTTTCTTTATCCTTACTCTTATTTTGAAGTTGTACTCACATTTGAAAAACAAGGTTAATTCCTGTAAGAAAATATATCACATACTGTATAAGTTGTCACAAGGTCAATGATCATCATCTGGAATGTATAACAGTAGAATCGGTTCCAAAAAAACGACATCATTGGTAAAACTGGAGTCTGAGAATTTCAACCAATGTTTGCTAAGATAACAGGTCTGAAAAGATTAGGACATGGCTCAACTACTAGAAGATGAACATTCATCTCTTTTTTTACTCATTCCAACAAGTTCCTAATTTTCATGACCCAATAGGATATAAGTAGAAGTAGGTAACCACAAGTCTAGCTCTAAAGACAGAAAATTTTTGAAGTAATATATTTTTGAAATAATATTGAAGCAAGTTCAGTAATGAAAAAAAAAAGTTCAGTTATGAAAGAATGTCAGAGGCACCTATTAGTAAAACAAGTTTCAACGCCTCGGTCAAACTTTTTCCCAGTTTCTTTTGCTTCTGTGTCTGTTCACCTGCCAAACCAGTGAAACAGTTGAGGTATCAAATCGCCATTTCAAATTGAATGAACAGAAGAAAGTTGGCATAAAGTTAAAATTTTGATTACAGTTTTGCGGTAGTGACAAACACCAAAAATGCAATATCAGAAACGAGGTTAAGTAAATGGTTGTTGTTAAAAAAAATGGACCTTGACCCTAACTCAACCCAAAAGCTAGCTTTTGAGGAGAGGATTGCCCCGCATGCTCAGGACGGGACAACATTGGAAATAATGAATTGTACAGATCTAACTCAACCCCAAAAGCTAGCTCACGAGGGGAGGATTGCCCAAGATCATATAACGAGACCAAGGACCCTTTATCCCACCAATGCGAGACTCCAACAGCAGCAACTTTGGATATCAAACTGTAAGTCATGGATGAAGTATAGCAACTCATCGGGTTTTGGTGCACTAAATCAGAAATTTCTATCATAAGACAAGGAAGCTTTTTAGGGAAAAACAAGGAGAAAAGATGGCATTTTGCCTTCTGTTATCAAAGGCACTTCCTCGTTATAGAATGTATGTAGTCACATTTCCATATGGTGTACATAGCATAATCATAGATAGAGATATTTGGGGATTTTTCTGATTTTGTTTCCTTTGATAGATTTACTTGCACACCTACAAATATAGCTCTTACTCTTGGAATATACAACAAGTAGATTGCTCCATTGTCTCTGAATTTTACACCCTTATAATACCAGTTGTTTGAAGAGATTAAGGTTGAAAGCCTATAGATCGAGATACTGGAAGAGTTAAGTCTGACAGGTGCAGAATACACATTGATGTTAAAAGATAACCGGTTCATGGAAGTAATGAATCACGCAAAATTCTGTCAAAGAAATAAATACACCAAGTCGCATCTGGAAATAGTGTTCACGTAGGTGGTTAAGGTTAAACAAAAAGATAAGCTAATTTATCTATTTCTTAGCTTCTGTTCAAAATCCTAAAATGTCAAACCAGAAATGTAAGACGTGCCGACAACTAGTAAATACCAGTATAACCTTTGGTTTAAGAGAACAAAAGTATTTTTAATAGGCATGGCATCACTTGAGGAACCACTATTCTATCTGTGTCTTATCTTTGAACATCCTTAGAAGCCAATCAACAATCTTGTTAAGAACAGGTTCTGCTTGCACGAAAAGAGACAGGTAGGAGGATGATTATTTGTCATTTCCCCGTTTGGTAAGTAAAAATGGGTTATCTAACCTCCCAAATCTAGATTGGAGGAATTATCCCTCTTTTACTTCCTTGTAACTGTGTCATAATTTATGAGCAAAATAACCCTACTAAGGAAGTAAATCGATGACTTTCTATCTCAAAATCAAATTAGCATTACTCACCAAGGTAACAACTAAGCAAGATTTAGAACAACATACCAATTGAAAAAATAAGATAATTATGACCAACAAGAGTCCTAAGAGGAAGGCGAGATAAACCTGATGCGGACCTTGCAAATGTAGCATATGAACTTTCTTCAAATGGGAGAAACACCAGCCTAACCACTAAGCTGCCTGAAAAATCAATTATATGTTTGTATCTGGTAAAAAATATGACACGTTTAAGCAAATTTGCAGCTTTGATAATAAAAGGCGGTAAGTAGAAGCCAGAATAGCTAACTAAAATACCTAGTTTGTCTACAAGCCCATATACTGCTTGATTATATGGTGTGTCCAACCACACAAGTACCAATTTTTCTCCTTCTTGAAGAAGCAACTTGCGGAAAGATTGAAAGGTAAACAACATACACATTTTTGAAAGTTGCTCATCAATGCTTCCACTTCCTACACTAAAAGGGTAATTAACTGTCAACTAAAATAATGGTAGAGCACAAACGTACCAATAGAACTGTGAACATAAAAGAAAAGGGCAGAGAGATTTAGTAAACAAAGTTAAACAGCTGATACCACCAAACCAAAGGCAGGCTGTAAAGCCCCATAAGTTTCTAGATTTAATTGGAACCAATTTCGAATATAAATGAAGTTCAATGAATCAGAGGTACATGGACCCACACAAGGGTGTAGAAACATGGTTCTCAAAGCAAAGTAGTATTCCTTGAATATTAGTCCCAATGCTTCAAACTATTCATCATTTGAAGTTTTAATAGATAAAGTTATGCGTGATTTAATGAACATCATATTTCAGAAAATGCAGCACATATTTGCATTGCAGCGCAAGCTAAGCAGAAACACTGCCAATTGCGGTACAGATTTGTACTACAGCGCAGAAGTGCGGCTTGCAATCCACTATGCAGGCCAGTCCAGGTTTAAATATAAAAAGAATGGGAAGAAAGAAATTGATTCCATTCTTTTAAACACAAGGCCTTTTCTCTCGACCCAAGTCATCCAAGGTTTCTCCTACTATCAAAGGTAAGTTCCTAAATCATTTAAAGTTAAATTACTGCTCTCAAACAATGATTCTAACAGGACTTCATCTTGAAATCAACTAGATTCCCAACAAGGATTCAGGAACAAGGTTCTTTCTCCAAAATCAGGATTAAATGTAGAAATTTGCTACCCGCTTTCTACTATGATTCTTAGAAAAAACTATTTAAGGAATTCATTCATAGGAACCACCACGGGAACCTAGGATGACTACGAACACCAAAAACTTGGAGAATCCAGCCTAGGGTTTCTAAATTGGGAAAAATATGAAACTTTAGAATTGATTCTTATATTGATCGTATGGAAGTGATGTGGTGACTTGAACCGATCCGGGTGGAGTAAACTATTGTGCTGAAAAGGAAGGAATCGAGGAGAGTTGGGACAATGCTTTTACTAAAGTTGTCTTCTCACAAATATCATGTCACATATTGTTGCTAAATTGTATAGAACATTAATGTGGATTTTTATTGGAGCAAGCAGGCTCACGTTATCCATTAGAATTGCAGAAAAGTGTTTAGATGATTATCCAGTTTATTCGTCCAAGTAACCATTCCATCATTGCATTTTCATGACTTGCATACCTTTTTAGATAACGAAATGATGAAGTTTTTTTTTCAGATGAATTGATAGAACTACTTTGATAAGAATTAAGAACAAATATTGACTTGAATTACATGATTATAGAACTGTTCAAAACTATTTTTGGGAGTCCCTAAATCTCTGAGAGAGGTTAGTAGCCTTTGGTGAGTTTTAATATCTCGGAACTACTCGTGCCTTAGTAGGTTGAATAGTGTATAGTTGATTCGCACTCTACAAAGAATAGCCATAGTAAGGCATAAGAATTCGACCATGCTAGAATCTTGAATTGTGTGTCACCACAAGGATAGAGCCTAGACAATCAGGCTAGGATCATCCTTGATGTATACAGAATAAGTAATATGTCAGAATCCTTGGTACTCCCCACAAAAGAATGAAAGAGGGATTTTCATAAAAGGAAATGAAGAAGTTTTTCTTTAAAAATGAAATATGAGTTGTTTGTTTCAATTCTCATGAGAAGCTTTTTTTTAGAATTATACCATGTCATGCCCTCATACTTCTTTCAGAGTCTTGTTCCAGCTATAGTGGGAGGATTGTTTTTACTCACCGAGTACTGTTCTGGTGTACTACCATTCCTTTGTTTTCTTGGAACCTACATTGGCTTGTGTAAAAATAGGCACAGGTTGTTTAGACGAGCAGGCTACAAGTTAGTTGCTCCTCCCATTCTGACAGATTCTAGGTAAGCTCCATTCAAGACCATGGAGTTCATTGCATTCGACTTCAACTTTTACTTTTATTTATTTTAGTTGAGGATTAGCCGGTGAGCTATGTTCCAGCAATCCACCCAGATTCTTTAGAGACTTCATAGACGCAGTTGAGTCAAAGATTTAGAGTTCAGATGTAATCACATTTTCTTCCAGATGTTTGATAGAACAGATTAGAAGGTTTGCTAGGCCAAGTTCAAGCACCCAGTGACGAGGGTTGGTTACAACTAGGTCAGGAATCGGGTCATGATAGGCTTCCAATCATTCCTTCATATTAATTGCAGTGATAATTCCAACCACCACCACCACCACCCCTTCCGAAAAGGGGGAAAGAAGAAAAGAAGGAAAAAGCTCCATTCTCATAAAAAACTTCACTTGTTTTCTTTAGGGCCAATAGAGATATATTATGTGTGTCTACTCCCATCTTCCTCTTTCTCTCTCTCTGTGATTCCATGCTTTGTATGTAATTTTGCTATAAGCAGCCCCTTGTGCCTTACTTTGTGTGGAAAAAAATCATCGCTTATCAAGAAAATATGGAATGTACAACATGTATATGAGCCAACAGAGAAGATGAGGAAATATTAGAATTCTTACCTAAAAGGGAAGAGATCAGAACTGCTATACACGTGAAAAAGAAGAAAGTAGCCCCAGTAGCCAAAGAGCACACAAGCTCCAAATGCGACTTGTGACAAGGCAAATATAATTGCTTTCTCCTGAAAGAAAGAAATTTTAATCTTCGAACCTGAACAGGTATACTATGCCATTGAGCAACAACAGAGTCCACTTTTGCATAAACAATTAAAGATGGTAATTCATGTTAAAAATGAACATGATTAAGAGCAGCTAACAGTAAACTTACTTAAATTTTCGGTAAATAAAAATACATTAAAACAAAAAACTAAAAGCGTAAATAATGCAGATGTCTATTGTTGTTTACCATGCCAGGTAGATTCACAATGAGGATGTAAGTAGTTATACAACGTGAAAGGGTAGCTGCACTTTCAACTACCAGACGCAACTTGAGGAGAAGCAAATTCTGAGATAAGATGTAAAAGGGTTCAGCTAGTAGCTCCAGTATACATGCAAAACCTGCTCGATGGAAATAAAATTCCAACGAAAATAAAAATGTCAAACAACAGAATTTCTAGTCACCAAAAACTCACAAAATCAACTTCAGGGGAAGGTCACCGGTCTGACACATGCTACTATCAAGTCACAAACCTCCAAC
Source organism: Datura stramonium (assembly GCA_018107945.1). Taxonomy (NCBI): domain Eukaryota; kingdom Viridiplantae; phylum Streptophyta; class Magnoliopsida; order Solanales; family Solanaceae; genus Datura; species Datura stramonium. The sequence continues at coordinate 257,545 of JACEIK010000130.1, read as the reverse complement.
CAGATGTAGGCAGAAGAAACGGTTCTAAGCAGGAGAGGATTACGTTAAAATTACATTGAAGCAACAGAAAAACAGCCAATGAACTGATTAAAAAAAAAAAAAAAAGACATACAGCCAATGACCTGATAAAAAAAGACATACATCCAATGAATAACGATTTCAGAAGGGTCTACATCCAAACCCTCACTGGTGACAGTTCAAAAGCCAAAAACAGATGCTACCATGGAAAACACAATCATTTTTTATTTTTTTGAGATAAGTAACCATGGAAAGCTGAGTTTCCTGGCTCACATTGATAACCAGCTTGTAGAGTTAGCACAAAACACAGTGCTTTAAAAGATTGTATATCAAAGTTTGAGCTCACCATTTATCCATATAGCCTGCGCGTATTGACTAGAAGAACTTAGTTCTTGCCACCATAAAACAAAAATACATCCTGCAAATGTGATAATTACTCCCAAAGGGAGAGTCATCCATGCTACTTTCAAGAGTTTTGCAGCATTTTCTCTCCCTGATGATCCACCACTGCAATTATAAACACAGTGACATCCTTAAACATTAAATGCATAACAAAAAAAAAGAATTGCAATAAAAGTCTCAAAGCAGATATATAATGGCAGAAACAAAAGAAAAAAACCTTCATGTACTCATCACAATGTCAAATCAGGGAACTAAACCCTTTATTTGCTCAACTTAGGGTCTGTTAGCTATTTGGAGTTGATATAAGGAGAGCCATCTAAATGGTCAAAAAGCTGATATTTGGTTTCCCAAAATATTGTATCCTCTTTCCCTTTCTCACATATTTGTTCTGAGAACTCAAAACCTTAGCCACCTACGTACTCTCATTTGTGTCAAAGACCTCTAAAAATATTTTCACATACTTATCGATGCTGTCACAAAAAATAGAAGTCTTTCTCCAGGCAAGACATTTTACATTTTTTATGTTGATGCTGAGAAAAGCAGTGGATTTTGTGAAGAATCTAGGAAAATCCAAAAATTCAAAAGCAAGTGGACGATTTTACAGACCTTCTGAGCTCTTTGCAGATTAAATGAAAATCCTTGATCATACACCTGCCTGGTGCTTTTAATAAGTACGAAATAAAATATGTCTTTTAAATGAAGTTAGAAATAACAAGCATCATTAGGTATAATGTGAATCACATAAAATAGCCACGACAAAAGTATAGAAACCCGTCTTATTAACTATGACCATAACAACTTGAAGAAAAACAGATGCTTACTACATGAGATAAATAGTGAACTCTTTAATTTCAATAATGAGACAGAGTTACAACATGCGTCCACTGATTTGATAATTTTATCTTTTGAAGCTAAAAGAAGTTGTGAAATGAAATGCAGACAACAAAACTAAAAGTAGTATCATAGTAAATATCCAGTAGTACCTATAAATGTCTGCCCTCATGCATGCTCGCCTGAAGCCCTCTCGACTAAGAAAAAGCACACAAGTAATGAACAAGTGAAATTGTACAGCATACAACTGCATGATTTACCAACAAGATGTTAGATATTTCCTGTACATAAAACCAAGAAATCAGGTTGAAAAGTATAATAAAGTAGCTGAGTTGATAAAACAACTTCTTGAACTCAAATCACCACAGAAACCAAACAAATTATGTGAATCGATATGGTACATGTAAATGTAGATGTTGTGACGTCTAGTTTACAACCAATCAGCCACAAAAGTTAATTCTAGAAAAAGGGAAGAGAAACAACAAAACACTACCGGAAGAACAGATGAGAGAGCTCTTCTGACTCTTTACTCCAGCTAATTTAGCTGACAGATCCCTATTTTCTTTCTGCCCAGGGAGATGCAGAGGTTGCTACCTTTTATAATTCAAATTAACAGCAAAGTAGTAGTGGTAATACCTAAATAAACTCAATGTGGAATCTCTCTGACAGACTATTACATACTTTAACTACTATTTCAGAATATAGCTGAAACACTAACTCTAATACATGACCAATTTTCATACTTTCTTTTGTTCAGCTTTGATCACCTGTTAGGGCTAACAAAATTCTTTTTAAATTTAATACGAACTACCAAAAAATGAAACACAGTTTCCTTTTTCCATCATTACCTATCGTAATCGTACCAAATGTTGTATTCTCACCCCAAGAAGATTAAAGCAAGTTAGAAGAAACAATTGCAAACCAACTTATTGATAAATATGCACTTAAAAATATATGCATATACATAGAACAACACAGCCTCAACAATGAATTTGGGTAACTTATATGAATCCAGTTTGAGCGCCCCCCAATTATTCCACCGCATACTTGCTGCTTCACACTAGCACAAATACCGGATAACTATGTCTACCAAAGCTTAAGCAAATGGGAATAAAATCAACTAGCAAGGATCAGGGTTCACCAAATTCATTAACTGCTATGCTACACCTTGGGAGCTGAATCCTCTTCATTAATTCCACTTTGTTTTGAGCTCATTTCATTTCAATGCTCACTAATTTGTCTTTCAAATTTTCGAAACACCTTCTAATAGTATCACATAGTATATAGAAAAATGATAATTACTGAGAATTATTTAAAAAAGGGATATAATATAGAACATTACCGCATAGTCTTCTTCAGTTAGGTGTCGAACGATCCAAGAGTTGAATATGAACGGTATTCCCCTTGATAAAAATTGAGTAGCTACAAGTATAACACATTACTGAACAAACTATGAGAAGAAATAGAAAACATATGAAATTGAACAAAGAGAAACTGAGAAGACAAACAACTGACCGAGCAAGTACTTGAATGTATGAGATAGATTCGCCGGACGGTCTCCATCTTCAGTTGATTGAGACGAAGATTTTGACATTGCTTAAAACTAATTCTCCTTCTGTATGCCGATTGATCAACAAGGTGAAGAACATGAATGCAATTTGGTTATTTGGATTGTTTACGGCCCGCCGTACATTATATGGTGTGGAGTTGAACCGGGTTTATTTGGAGGAATTCTACTTAACCCCTTTGGATTTGTAATTTAAACTCTAATTTTGTTTTAATTTCAATTATGTTTCAAACTCTAATGGTGGCACTCTCGTCATCGTGTTAACTAATTTTGACCCTCTCATTTCCTTCACGTTATTTTACTCGAAAGTTTAAAAAAGCGAAAAAGATTTTTAAATTTTATGATATTAAATTAAAAATAGATAACTATATTAAAATATTTTTTAATTTTGTAGTCTTAAATTCTCATGTGAAAAGTTAAAACTAAAGAGTAG
>JACEIK010000130.1:214009-237399 GCA_018107945.1 Datura stramonium | reverse complement strand
GTAGGATTAGTATTTGCAAGACTCAATACTTTCACCATTTCTATACTGATATACCTATGACTTATGAACAGTTAATTTCTCAAATGACCACTCAACTAATAATTATCAATCTCAAAAAATTACTTCTTTTGCTAAAAAAATTGAATTAAAGAAATATTTTTCTAAAATGATAACTACTATTAGATAAATGACCAAAAATCGTCAACTTGAGTGCAAATATAGAATCTACACTGTACTTGGTCAAACCTAATATTGGTGTTTTGACTATACAAACGTCCAAGAGAATACAAGTTAATTGGGTATTTGATTTTGACGATAACTTCAATTAATTGTCAAAATATATACTCACACACACAGAGTAATATACATCTATTTTTTTGTATATTAATATCCATGCCCATGGCTCCTCCCATATCCTGAAACATATATACACACACATCTAACAATCAAATTATTGGATTGGAAAGGAACATAAATCCTGAAAAGAAAATTTAGGCTTAGAATTTTTTTTTTTACCAAACAAGGTATTGAAATGTGAACATATACACAAGAAAGCTCATATATGTAAAGCTCTACACTGAGAATAGGCTGGTTCCTTTAAAGAGAATCTTTCCTATGATCAGATATCATGTTGTACATGAGCAGGCTCCACAAGATACCAAGATTCCTTTTTATCTAGTTCACTTATAAGATTTAATAGTATGTAAATATGTTCATTTCCTCTGCACTGACACGATAATACAGTTAATTTGAAATGTGAACATATAAACAAGAAAGCCCATATACATATCTCCCTCCACTTGATTTTGTGAAAATGTACACAAAGTATGGAGCTTGTGATCTTAAACATGCCACAACATGTCTGGACTGCGGTGATAAAATCATGCTATTAAGATAAAGTAGAAAGTTTATGTTATCTAGACATTATAGATTGTCAATATTTTTTAAAAAGACTAAAAAGAGAAGAGTGTTACATTAGAGTGACATAGAAGAACAGAGGATGTTGGTAACCTTCTCCTTTGTAGTATGACAAACTCTCCTGCTTAGCTACACTGTCCATATTCTGAAAGACATAACAACCTCAATTCTATCTCTAAGCAACAACCAATCCACATTCTAAGTTCGTGCTAGCTTCCTACGGCAGTACAGACTTCCCACTTAATAAACAGCTAAAATCAAATGATATTATATCACCCCTTCCCCCCGCTACAACATGAAAAACTTAGACCACTACTGCTAAGGGAAAAAAGTACTATGCGACTCAAACGGGAAGCGTTTATACAGCCCACCTGCGTCACCCTAGGCTTCTCTTTTCATCCGTCTAATGAGCTAACTTATCTCTCTTGGTGCTGATATCTAGTTCTTAAAGAATAACCAAGTAAAGCCAACAAGGTTCCATTTAATACAGCTAAATATGAAGAAAAGCGAATTTCAAAAACTCAGCCCAGAACAGGAATGCCCATTGCCACTACAAGAATCTTTTCCTGTCACAAGACATCTGGAAAGTATATCAGAATGAAATAACAGAGAAATAATCCAGAGACATGTGAACGTAATAGTCATACTATCAAGTCACATACCCTGAGGACCTTCACATCTTGAAGATGCATCACCTTCTGGAGAGAAATAGCAAAGGCAAGCATCAGGCTGCTGTCTGAATATTCCACTCATAGTTAAATTAGTTTTAAGAAAAAAACTAAGAGAGAAAGCCAGTTAGCAGAGAAAACCAAAATTGATGAGCAGTGAATGTCAGTCGAGAAAAAACACAACACAAACTGTCAGTGATCAGTCATCAAGAAATTCAAACAAAATAATTGAATAAGTTTGAAATCATATGCTAGAGAGCTATGACAAAAGACCAATGTTTGGCATTATTAATATCCATAAGGCACTTAATTAGCTGCTCCAACACGAGAGGAATGACCTGAACTCCTCATCTCTCTGCAAATATCATAATAGTACAGCAAGGTTAAAGATGTAAGTCCGAAACTTCCAACAAGTAAGACATGGCAAGAGGTAAGAAATCACGTGAAGTGCTCCAACAAATCAGCCTGTCAAAACATGGCAACATCAACAAAGGAGAAATGTTAAGATCAAAGCATCAAACAATGCATTCACTTCTTTAATGCATTAAACTAAACTAAAATAAAGATTTTACAAACTAGAAGAAAAAGAAAAAAAAAAGAAATCTCAAAAGAAGTCAAATTCCAACAAGTGGAACAGAAGGACCAAATTCTAAACATAGATACTTGACCAGGTAGAACAATGTGAAATGAACACGGCTAACAAAATTAGGTTACCTACATTCTAATGCCTACCCCGTCAATTTTTTTCTTTCCCGGGGAACTTAGTGGAAGTGGAGGAAGAGTTAAGAAATGCACTAAAGGTGGAAAGCAGTGAGTTATCATCAGCTATGAGTCTGGTAATAAGAAATGATTCTCCTTCAGCCCCAAATACAATAGGTCTAAGAAATCAAGCTGTCCCGGGGTCAAGTGTGATTGTGTGAGTAAGAGTGTATACATAAGGACTGTGAAATGTGCAAACGAAGCTGTGTACAAAACAAAAACTATACCTTGTACTACAAGCAGATACAGAGTTAACTGCACCATCATTTCATCTCCGACATGAACTTTTCATATTCTGCATCTGTACCATAGGGAGGTTTCTCTGCAGATGGTGGAGGTGGAGGCGGAGGTGCAGGTGCAGGTTCTGGTGGATTTGAGGCCCAAGGAACATTCATACTCTGTGAATGGTCTACATTGGACTGTGATGCAGTTGGAGGAGGAGGTGGTGCCATGCCATAATAAGAAGGATAGCTGTATGAAGATGCTGGATATGAGGGTGGTGCATGGGGTGGCATTGCAGCAACAGAATTTCCATAGGCATAACCGGGAAGTGATTGAACAGGCGCACTATTATGAGATTGCACTCCGGGAGGATAACTTTGTTGAGTCTCAGCAGATGTATAATTTTGTTGGTTTTCACCAGAAGAAACTGTCTGAGTCGGGACACCAGAAGATGGTGTTGGCATTGGTGGAGGATATTGTGCACCATATGGAGGAACAAATTGACCTGGAGGAGGAGCATACATGGTTGACCCAGGAGGCGGGTAAGAGGCATATGGTGGAGGTACAGGTGGTCCCCAAGGAACTGGAGTCCCACCATAGCTACCAGGGGGATTAGTGCCAATGGGACCACCCGTTGCATACTGCTGAGATGGATAGACTCCAGCAGCCTGATTAGGAACAGGATATGGGGGCATTGCTGGAGCAGGAGGGCCCGGAGGCACAGTAGGCTGAGGGGGTTTACCGGCAACTCTTACAGCAATAGTTCTCCCATCAAGACAATGACCATTCATGCCAGTAATAGCACTATTAGCTTGTTGAACATCTGCATACTTAACAAAACCATAACCTTTACTCAGACCACTGAGACGATCCTTTATAACTTTAGCCATCACGATGGTACCAAAGGGAGAGAATAAATTAATCAAACCATCATCATCCAGAGTAGGGGGAAGATAACCAATATACAAGTTTGTCTCGTCAAATTCTTTTGGCTTCATTAAATTCGACCCTAATCCAGGGTGTGAAGTGGTACCACCACCACTTGCATTATTACTGCTGGCCCAAGGAGGATTACTGCCTGTGCTTCCAGGACCAAGAGCAAGAGTTGCTGAGTTCTGCTTAATAGATGATTCAGGAACTGTCCCTCCCAATTCCGCCAAGAAGTTCTGATACTCATCATCCATTTTCTTTCCAGTAGTATTTTTCACTGGACAATCTATAGTGGGATGTCCCCCATCACCACATATTTTGCAAAGCACATCACTTTTAAATGTGGTCATCCGAGAAGGGCAAGCATACTGCCTATGACCTGGTTCACCGCAGAGCCTACAAAATTCCTCATCTCTAATCGTTCCATTCAATGCAGCAAGTTCCCTGAGCTGCTGCCTCTTATGCTCATTAAGTACTTCATCAACAGGCTGCAAAAGCTTCTCCAACATAGCTGCAGCAGCCTCAAGTGACTCCTGAGTATCAGCTTCCACTAAAACGTGTAAATCCTCATTCTCGGCCGGATCATGTTTCAAATTCCCTTTCTGTTGTAACCTCCCCTCTTTAACCGACCCTTTGCCTCGAATTACAATCTTAGCTCCAGTCTCCTTCTCCATCCTCTTCTGAGTATTCCCTCTCGGCCCAATTATAAGGCCTATAAAATTATAACCCGGGTACTCTTTCATTGGAATGTAAAGCTTTTTCTGAAGCTTAGGAGGCCTATAATCTGCCGGTGGCTTAAAAGCTGGATTTTTCTTTATTATCTGTGATATAATCTCTTGTCTCTCCCTATTTAGTTTTTCTCGGGCACGATACTCCCTGGTATTTATACGTACGCCCATATTATCATATATAGGTTCAGGCGAAGGGGATCGAGCTCCTTCAGGTCTATCATCTAAGGGCAAACCAGATTGCAGCTTCCTACTAATTTCAAGTAATCTACTGTTAAGAGCTTGTACTTCAGGGTCAAATTCAATACCTCCAGCGAAATCCTTCATGAAATCAGGCAACTGAATCACCGGCTTCGGCTCATCATCCGCCCACCTAGATTTCCTCTTTCGTCCAGTCCCGCTTCCATCATTCCCAGCACCATCGTTGCTCGAATCAGTCGGAGGTGGGTCCCATCGGCTTCTCCTCCTCCTCCTACTGGTGGTTTCTTCTTCGCCGCCTGATTGGTCCCTCTCGGCACCACTATGCGTGCTAGTCAATCCATTTCCCGACAATAATGGCTTCTGTACCATAAGATTCGAATTCAAATCTGACAGTTTGTTTTGAACTGAACTATCGCCTGCCTGAGCTTGATTCTCATGAGCTGAGTTTTCTAGCAAGTGATGACTGTTCGTATTCAAGCCATTCATCTCAGCATTTTCACGAGCACCTGGCGGGGGATCTTGCGCTAGGGTTTGTGAAGGGTTTTGATAGTACGAATCTGAATAATTTTGAGGTGGAGGAGGAGGAGGAGGAGGATACTGGTCGTATGAATTTAGGGTTTGTGATGGGTCTTGAACTAGGGTTTCAGAGGAAACAACTGGGCGGGATTGGGAATCCATTGGAACTTTTGGAGGTTGACAAAGAGAAATTTGGGGGAGATAATTCGAACAAGAGAGCGATGATTTGTATAGAGGAAATAATATATACGCGGGATTGAGAGAGAGAGAGAGAGAGAGAAAGAGAGAGAGGGCGTGTGCGTGTATATCGCAAATCTAAGTTTAGCTATGGATAATACTGCCGCTTGGAAAGGGCTGGATATGACAAGTAGGGCTTAAACCAATTGGGCCAACTTTTCTTGGGCTTAAAAAATTTGGGCCCATTTTTTGGGCCAATCTTCTTCATGCAGCCTAATACTACCATCAGCTATATGTGCCTTAATAATAATAACGGACTCATTGTAATCCCACAAGTTGGGTATAGGATCTATATGTGCCTTTAAGTTTATTTTAAAATGTTTGATATGTGCATAAAGTTCAGACATGTATGTGACCTTTCAATTCAGATAATATTTTTGGCAACTTCACGCCCCTATGTTTGAAGTTATCTCGAAAGTAGCTAAACTTGTAAATTTTAATACCTTACGTGTATGTCTTAAATGGTGATCCCAAAATCGGTTGTTTGTACACTTTGCCTGCTCTTGTATGGCCATGAAAGAGAGTAACCTCAGATGATAATAAATAGTATCATGAGAAAATGAGATAATAAGGACCCTTTCATTCTTAATCCAGATTTGGTGATCATCTGGATAAAGAAAATCTTTAAATAGAGTCTTCAAGGTGCAAATCAAGATTACTGTTGTCAGTAAGTTTTAGATAATGAATACTTAAAAGCAAGACTATGATGCTATCCAAATTAGGTTTTTAATGTGGGATTCAATACTAGAACAAATAGGAGTAATTGGTATAACAATGTTATACACAAGAAAATTGCCAGAAAATTAAAGCTAGAAATGCCATGTCTTTTGATTTGTCCCAAATAACTATTTCAAGTACATTGACTCGATAACCAAAATTTGAATAGCAAATATTATGAAATTTGAAATACTTTTAATAAAGTAAGAGCATGTTATTGGAGATGTGAGTCGCTACAATAGACAAATATGAAATTTCTTCGGATCTAGCTTACTAATATTTCTTATAGCTAGATAGCTTGTTGAAGAATAACTTTAATAGCTATAACTTCATATAAAAGAGGAGAATGCACATTATTAGGGGTTGTTTGGTACACGGGATAAGGGGTAATAATTTTTGGATAAAATGTTTGAGTATTTTAATACTGTATTTGGTAAGAAATATTAGTTAGTTTCGGGATTATTTATCCCACCATTTATACTACTAGTTTTAGTGTACGCGCTTCGCGCGTATCCCTCGTATTAATAAGAACAAAAATTTGAAAATAGCATAAATAATATTTAAAAGATGTGTTTGTACAACAATATAAGAATTTAGAAAGAAAATTATAAATTTAATGTTAATATATTATTATGTTTAAGAATTTGATTTAATCTAGTTGTTCTTTCCTTAGTTTGTTCTAATACTCGTTTCAATGAATAAAACATCATAGAAATAGCGTTTGATTGAAAGATGAAATATTCTTCATTTTTTCATGAGCCTTAAATGCATGCATTATGTGTATATCTCATGTTAATAATTATAAAAATAAATAAATTATATTACTACACTATTAACATATTAACATTATGAAGAGATATTGTAATAACATATTAACATTAAAAAAAATAAAAAAAATAAAAAAAATAAAAAAAATAAAAAAAATAAAAAAAATAAAAAATTTAAACAATTAGCACTTGTGAAATCGTATCATAAGTTATTATATCACCACTCATGACTTGCTTTGGCACTAATAATTGATATCATATCACAAACACATTTATTTTTTGTAATTGATCATCCAAATTAAGAAACTCAAAAATAGTGGAGAACAAAACTCTATTTTTAAGAGGATAAAAAGTACATGATATTTTGCTATGAAGCTTCAGATTTTAAATATTTAGTTATAATATAATTTTAACTTTAAAAAAACAATCATAAATATTTTAATTAACTTAATTTTTTCTCTTGGTCGAAATCTATGTGTCTAATCAAACACTTTCACATAAATTAAAACGAAAAAATAGTGTATGAATTACAAGAGCATTTGATTGATTGAAACAACTTAAAGTATGTTGTGTTTCTATATTTTTTTTCTTTTTTTCAACTATACAATTTTAAAAAGAAAAAGAAAAAAGAAAAAGAAGAAATTCAACGTATTAATGCATGATAAAAAATATAATAGAATTAAAATCATAATATATTAAATAAAAAAACTAAAAAAAATAAAAAAAATAAAAAAAATAAAAAAAATAATATAAGTTAACAAAATTATAATTAATTTTAATATTTGAAATTAAAAACAAATAATCATTTATTAATTTGTAATCCCTAAGTCAATTATAACATATAATAAAGATTTTTTTATAAATACTAAATATCAAGAGTTCTTACCTCTTCAAATAAGTAAAGATTTACTAATACTTACAACTTTGATTAAGTTCAAACTCCTAAACATTAGATAATAATTTAATGATAATTATTTTTTTTATTTTTTTTACTTATTATAATTTTATCTATAGCAAATGTCTTTTTAATGAAGAGCAAAACGTTCAATCAACATTACTAAGGGCCTTCATACTTGAAGATCTTAGAACTCACAAAGATGTCAAGTATATCTACAAAGAATAAATTTTTAAGTAAATGGGGAGCAAAATATTATGCATATACCGAATGTTAAATTAGTTGATGAATCTAAAAATTACCAAAGATTGTTTCATCGGGAAGATTGTATTCTATTTTCAAAAATTTAGTTTAACAGAGTAACAAAGAGAAAGTGACTCAATCTCCTTGTTTACCGATATAAAATTAGTTTTAACACCGTTAATGCATTTGTTTATGATGTAACTGATCTTATCTGTTTTAAATTTTTTTTCACTTTTCAATATAATTTTTAGTATATACGAATTTTTGTGCCCGCAAAAATTAAACTTTAATCGTCAAATATATATATATATATATATATATATATATATATATATATATATATATATATATAAAATATTAAAAAAAATAAGAATTCAAACTTTTATGTAAAAATATAAAATATAAATATAAAATATGATCATGAAAATACTTTATCTCGAATAGATGAAACTTTGAGAATGAGTGGATGAATAATGCCGCTACAAAACATAAATTTTAAATCACATTATATCAATATAAGACTCAATTAAAGGGTATAACATAATATCAATGTTAAACTCCAACTAAATGAGACAATCTTGTTCGATGATAAATTATTGTCTTTTTCTATCCACAATATATAAAAAATCACAACATAAAAAGAGATAGATTAATACGAAAACATACAAGGTTGAGATTGAATAAAAATGATGATGTAGAAGAGTTGATAAATTCAATTATGTCATTATAAATCTTTACAGAAGTAGAAGAAATTATAAATTAGACATTACTATTAAAAAATAATAATATTAAAAAAAACAAAAAACCAACCAAAAAAAAATAATTTACGCGTTAATTTTTTTTTCTAAAAAAATTAAAAAAATTAAAAAAATTAAAAAAATTAAAAAAATTAAAAAAATTAAAACTATTTATTTTTTTTATTTTTTTTATTTTTTTTATTTTTTTTATTTTTTTTAGGTTTATACTATAAATAAAGTTATACCATAAGTAGAAAACTCAATATAATAAAATAAGGTAGAAAAAAAAATTTTGACTACAAAAAAGATTCAAGAAATTTTTTTTTTGCTTACATCATAAATAGAGTTATGCCAAAAATAGAAGGTGATGAAATAATTAAAAGTACAATAATTTTAAATAATAATTGTGTAAATATTGTAAATGACAATTTTGTTTATTGCGAAGTCTTTTAATGAAGGGCAAAAGTTCAATCAACATTTCTAAGGGCCTTCACACTTTTAATATAATATAAATAATGATGGAATAAGTTATCCCATATATATTATGGGATAATTCAATACGCATGGGAGATTCAATCCATGGGATAACTTATCCCATCTCCCATACTAAACGAATTTCCTTAATGTCTTATCCCAAGAGGAAAACACACACCTAGTATCATATTTGAAATCAATGTAAGCCTTAGATTGTTGATCATTATATTTTGGGTATCTCATTCAATGTCCAATCGCTTTGTTGCTTCGATTGACTTGTATTTATGCCACGTCTACTAAAGGAAGAACCACTCAATCTCAAGACTTTTTCATTTGTAGGGCTCGAATTTGACACCTACAACTAAAGTGAGGATTAGTATTCATCCACCACAATTTTTGGTGGAGGATTATTGGTTTATTCTCTTCCTCTCAGGCATCTTTGTAATGGATAAATCTCAATAAAAGGGATAACGTTCCCATGTAGCTTGTAATAGGATATACTTAAAATCAGCATCAAAATATAATCGCATTTAAATTTTGTATACTGAGGCGAAGCTATAACTTAGCCTACGAATTTGCGTAACCAATAATTTTGGCTCAAATTTATATTTATGTTTAAAAATATCTTCTACCAATATAAATTATTTATCAAAAACTCAAGAAAATACATTTTTTAAAATTTAGAACTCATGACAAACTTAAAATTTTAGCTTCGCCTGCATTGATCAAACACATGATTCATTTGAAACAAAATATTACTCATCTTTTCCTATAAACAACAAAGTGATTCATATTACACATTACAAGATGAGTAAGTTAGAGAATTTAACAAGACTTGCATTTACAATGGTACTTAATTAAGTTCTAAATGGCTGTGAATTTTTATAAAATTCTTGACGGTGAAAGTCATCAATTCGAGCCTGATTATCCCTAAGTCTAATATGAGTTTTTCTAGTTGGATAGTTAGGATGAAGAAGAAAGTTGCTGTAAGCTGACAATCAAAGATAAAAATAGATTTAACTATAATGAGTTCTTTAAATAAAAGGCTTTGTATCAAGAGACTCCGGTTAATATAAAGGATTGAGGGATGGAGATATTTCTAACTTTTCATATTTGAATGGTCTTGGAATTTTTAGAAAAAAATCTTAAAAAATAAGCTCAGAAATGAAGAAATGACTTACAAGCGATAAAATAACTTGAACATGATATTTCGACTAATTATCTCCTCCAACCCTTCAAAACTCTCCACCTCCACCGAATACAACTTCTATTCACATCACCCTCACCCCTCGTAAAAGTCATTGCCTAACTTACATAAATATCTGCTTTACTTATCAAACACAAAAAAAAAAATCACTTTTAAAATATTTTCTTTCATACACTTTTAGTTTCTAAAACTAATTAATATTGCATATATTACTTTAATGTAGTTTGTGTGGTATAGTTTAATCTAAATGTATAGATTTACCTTCAAATGCTGAGAAATTGTGTCAAATGGAACAAAAGATGTTTGGCTCTCATATTCTGGTATTCTCTATCAAATGTATATTTCTTTTTTATTTGTTCAAGATGAATGTATAAAATTACTCGATATTTTATTGATAAAAAATAATAAATACTCATAAAATTAATCGAGATATTAATGAACTCAAATTTGACATTGAGTATATATATAAGAGGTTATCCCATTATTGTGTTCAACATTTATGTGGTATTATTGTATTCTAGATTAGAGTAAAGATGCCAAGCATGTATTTTTAATTTTTTATTTTTGTATGAAATTGGCTTATATTAATTTCTTAATCCCAAGAGGAAGAAAAACTTGACTTGGTGTGAGTCAACCCATATTCCTAGGAGATACTGGATATTCCTACAATATGCATTTTTTAAAAAGACTTGTGCCACCAAAGTCTTATATTTGCTGTTGTGTAAAATTCTATCAAAATCATGCCATATGAATTATTTTAGAATGTTGCTTAAGTATTAAATTGATTATTACATGTCTCACAAGTCACAATCAATTACAATTTCATACATAGTTTACTATATGATTATCATAGGTGAAAGCTTGTGTCATTCAGATATCAGTTATTGTAAATATTTACTTTTAAATTTAAAATTTAATTATTTAAACAATTTTTGGTATATTTTTGTTTAATTCTATAAGATATAATAAGTTTAAATAGACGCATTGTTCGTTATTATCAATTATTATCACGAAGGTCAATCATTACAATCAATCTTAATTACTATAGACGCTCTAGCCACCACAATATATTGTTAATCATTGCCATCACCACCTTCAATGACACCACCACCATAACGACGCCATGTCAATCAATGTTTATAAACATATTTCATCGATATAATATTAAATTAATTAAAAAAACAAAAAAAACATTTGAGATAGTCAGTTATATGAAATTGGAAATTAAATTATGATTGAAATAAATTAAAAATATTAATTTTAATTATTAATAATATTTAAAGCTTAACACAATATTTATCATTCAGATATATATATTTAAATTCAGATGTCTCATCTTAATAAAAATAAATGGTTCCTACCTCTCTTGTCACTTCTGGGGTTCTAACTAAGGATAAAACATGTGGAATCACCTATATTTACAAAACTAGACTCATATTTACAAAATATAGAAGAAAATTTCTATTTAGCAAACACAGCAAGAGTTTTTTTTTTGGGTCAAAATGTATACAAATGCCCAAATTTTCAGTGTATGAAAATTATAAAAACGCTTTTATAATCATGTATATCTCGCTCAGCACTTAAAATTTCACTTATAATTTTCGTATATGAAAACTGTATATAATTTGTATGAAGTATATATCCGACTAAAACTGGAAATTTATTCACTCATAATTTTCATGTATGAAAACTATATAAAATTAATATTATATATATGCGCGCGCGTATAAAAATTATATAAAATTCATATTAGATTCTCTAAAATTTGATACAACTTTCATACGATATTCTAAATACAAAATTTGTTGTCCTCTAAAATAAGACACCCAAACACTGTTCTACCTTTCTTCCTTCTTATACCTTTCACCCTCATAGAATGTTAAGATAACAATTGCCATTAAATAAAATGGTGTGTTTCTGCCGTAAAGAACTTAACGTTGCACCGTCTTCTGCAACGATGAGCAGATGAAATTGTGTGTTATTTTTGATGAAATCACGGGTTCGGGCCTATCAATAAAAGGTTTTTCTATCTTCTTTATCGTATTTCATCAAAGAGTTGAGAAGAAGATTATGAATCAAGTTGTTCGAAGGGCCAACTTGATACAAACCCCATAGATTTTTTTTGCCTAAATAGTAGATGCATGTAATAGATAACAAAATATTAAATATTTGAGTCATAAATTTCTCAAGTTTAATAGAAATTTATTAGATCGAATAAGCAATATTCGATCTAATAGATTGATTTTATCATATCCAAACTAGTAAAATCGACATCAGAAATGGATATAGTTTGCTATTATTGGGTTCATCTAACCAGCTATAGAACAAAAATTTATGTATAACAATCCACTAAGTTATAAATATAAATACATAACTTTTTAAATATATTTAATATCAAAACTTCAAATATTAAATACATAAAATTTAAATCGTGAATTTCGTCGGTAATATATAGATAACTATTGTTTACTTCATTGGGAATAAAAGAACCATATTTTTCCATTCAAAGTACAAACAATATGAACTCTTCAATTCTTATTATTTTACGTGCTTGCAAATCAAAACAACAAAAAATCACTTATGATGATTGTGAGTAACATTGTTTTCAATTTTTTATTTTATTTATTTATTTTATATGATAACGAAGAAAATCTTAAGAACAAGGCTGACCCATAGTTCTAAACTAGATGGATAATGATTTCACCTTTTTACGCCTGCCGCCTTCAAATTGCACTAGTATCGTAAAAGATTAGAAAGCAATATTAATTTTTCAATAAATTCTCCTTTTAAATTAGTAAATCAGTCTTTTCTGCTTTCTTACTACTACTCAAATGTAATTTATATTGCTTGGAGAGAAGCTTTTCGAACTAGATTAAAATCGTACATGAGGGGCTCCGACATTGAAATTGTTGAATTGCACACCTAATACATATATCAGTATATCGCGCGCTACATCATACCACTAGATCAAAGTCCTAGAGCAATAACATTGTTTTTTAAAGCCACATTCATAAAAAGAAATTAGAGAAATTTTTATAAATAGCATTGCATGGTAAAATAATTGCATAAAATATCGTATTTATTGAAATTATAAAAATAAATATATTTTTCATTTTCCCCGATATAATTTACTATAACCATTAATGACCGTATCTAAATTTCAAACTCTGTAATCACTCCTTAATTAGTGCTATTTATTTTTTAAAAGGGAAGTTAAAGATGATGAAACTATTAATAAATATATAAAAAACAAAAAAGATAAAAAAATTAAAAAAATTAAAAAAATTTCACATTTGTGTAATTTCTAACTGAATTGCGGATTTTGGAGAAATTATTATTTTTGGTGTATCATCGTTGCAGCTGGGATTTTTTTCGACTTGTGATGATACATGTATCAAAAGTTCATCTATCTAAATGAAAGTTATGTGTTTCACTAGAAAATTGATATGTACTACTTAAGCATAAAAATTGATACATATACAAATATAATATATAAATACAAAAATTACCGATTTCAATTAGTAATTTTTAAAAAAAACAAATACACAATTAAAGAATCTATAATCTGCAAAATTCTATAACATTAAATACTTTATAAAATGATGCGCAGTTGTCACACATTGATGAATATGAATGAGTAATTTTCAATTTGCAATTTTATTCAAGATAATACTCGATATATGGACAACAAAGTAAAAATTGGCAAGCATTTTCTAAATTGATACACAAAGCAATATATATTTTACATTCATGTATCAACAAATACCGATACACACTAATAATAAATTTGTACAGATGTATTGATACACACAAAACAATACATTAGTACATAATAATGGGCCGGAGTGTGTATATATATATATATATAAAACTGGAGCATTTGGACATATTTAGGACACATGTATCAATTTCATTATTAATACACAAAGACAAAAAAAACTTGAGAAAATTGCAGTGTATCAATTTTGTCATTGAAACACAGACAAAAGCTTGAGAAATTTAGCAATATTATTGCGAATAAAATCTTTTGCTTTGATTTCTCCTTAAATCTTAGTTTTGACATTGTCAATGGTGTCTAAACTCTCGATCTCAAGAGTGATGGTCTTTCTGATGAGTGTCTTAACAAAGATATGCATCTGAAATATATTGAAGCACACTATTGTCACAACTTCAATTAAAGATCAGGCCAAAAGGAATCAAAAAACAAGAAACTTTGAAAAATAAGAAGGACAATAATTCAGATCTACAATTTTCTACATTTTCTTCGTCAAAAAGTTCGAATCCTTTTTTGATTTCTCCAGAGATCTGTTATGCTCAGCATTCAAATCGCCATGACTGAGAGAGAGAGAGAGAATCAATATTGAAAATTTTGGAAGAGGGAGAAACGGACATTGAATTAGAGAGAAATTCTGGTCGTGGATTGGAGAGAGAACGTAGAAAAATTGATACATATGGTAACTTGCTATTTTTGTAATTATTTTGCTAATTTTTATAATTTTTTAAAAGTATTGTTATACATTATAAATAAATAATAAAATTTGTTTAATTATGTAATTTTTTTAAAAAAAGAAAGAAGTAATTTTCATACTCTATAAAGCTCCTTTAGTATAGTTAGAAGACTTTACCTCATAGGACGTGTGCGCAACTATTGTTATTCTGCCAAGTCAAAAGCTTGAATAAATATAAGTACTAATTTTTATAATAGAAGTGAATCCATCACAAATGAAATGACTAATTTATAATTAAGGTGCATTCAAGATTAGTGTTGGACCAATCAGCTTCTTGATTAAGACTTTATTAAACAAGCAATTGAAAATTATAAAGTCAAAAATAAAATTCATGAAGTTGGCCAAACGGTTTATATTGCGTATGCAATGATCACAAGAATATACCAAGATTTCCTAATTTTTTTTAGACATTTACTATTTTCTAATTGTGGTTAGTGCTAATGCATGTTTGCTAATCTACAATTATAAATTAGTTATTAGTCAATGTTGTGATCATATCAAAGGTTTTGTGATACTCCTATTTAACCCTGTTTCCTTCTTTATTTAGTATGATTACAAACATACAAGGAAAGAAACTCCAATTGAATTGATTTTTGAGGTCTATATAGCAGATCACTAATGCCTGCTTTTAATTACAAAAGAAGTCCAAAATACATCAAGAGAGCACGAAGTTGGAAAGAGTTCGTATTCTTTTTGTTTCCCTTTTTTGTGCTTTCTTGGGCGTTTTCAAGACTGTATGATGTATGCATGTATATGTGGATCCATAATCTAGAGTCAGTCGGCACAGAATTAGTGTCTTTTGAATATGGATACATAGTTCAAGTTGAACATAAAACTCGTCCCATGTTCTTGGGCATTTTCAAGTATGTATGATGTGTATGTAGACGTGAATCCATGATCTAGAGTCAGTCCGTATAGTATGACTGTGATCTTCTTATATATATACATATGCACATTTTCAATGTTTTTGAATTTGCATCTATAGTGCGAGTTGAATGCAATATGTTCATTTGAACCATAAAATTCAAACCTCTGTTAATGCATGAGTTGATCTTACATTTTTTGTGATTGTTGCAGAACTTTCATTACTGAAGAGGAGTGGCAGAGTATGGAGGAGAGTGATATATTGAAAACGGAAGGGCAAGGAACACTGCAGTCTCCGATTTCGTCAGTTGTTGCAATTGCCATAACTGGGAACAAGAATAGCAGATATGTGGTGAAATGGGCATTGGAGAAATTTATTCCAGAGGGAGAAACGCGCTTCATGTTGCTCCATGTCCGCCCTGAGATCACTGCTGTTCCAACTCCTAGTAAGTTTTTTTTGACAATATTTTGATCTGCTGTTCAATCAAGAAATTGAATTCTTTGAAACCAGCCTACAATTGTTCAAGTTATGGAATCAGCTAAAGAAGAAAAGATCGGACATCTTATGTTGAAAGTAGTTCTGCTACATGTCCGGATTGTTGCTGTGAAAGAATCTGAGTATTCAATCCAAAACTTTATGGGAACGGGTGATTAATCAATGTCTTCATAAATTCCTTTGGATACTCTGGCATACCTAATGTAAAACTTCATTTTTCAACACCCTCTAACACGTATCACCTGATTTTGGAGTTCACTTGCTGACTCTAGTATGGTTTTACGAGTCAAGGATAAGTTTTTTTTCAAAAGTTGGATCTTAAAAGAATCACAACATCCAACTAAAACCTTAAGGAAATGGTGGAGTGTGTGAAGATACCCATATAAACCCCTTTGGTTGTCCTAGTCTAAACTTGCAAGTTGCTGCATTTTTTTTAAAATTTCTAGTGGGGAACTTGATTCCTATTGCGCAAGTAAGAGAGGACGTAGCAGATGCCTTCAGGAAGGAAGTTGAGTTGCAAGCAAGTGAAAAGCTTCTTCCTTACAAGACAATGTGTAGTCGGAGACAGGTTCGAGTTATATCCTTTGTGCCTGGAAATCTTAAGGAATTACAGATGGGTCAAAAATGCTCATTTTCTCTAACTGAATGCAGGTCCAAGTGGGAGTTGTTCAACTTGAATCAAATGATGTTATAAATGCAATTGCTGGGGTAGTATCCAAATGTTCTATCAACAAGCTTGTTATTGGAACCTCAACCCCTGGCCTATTTTCAAGGTACCAAATTATATTTCCCTTCAAAATTCAAAAGAATAAATTGCTTTCCAGACAGAAAACTTGTCTCCTCCTAATAAGTCATACCTGTTCTTTTTCCTCTTCCGATGACTGAGAAATCCGTCTGGGGCCCACCATTAGGACCAATCGCAGTCTTCGAAACTTGGGAATAGAACCCCCCGTCATCGACTTTTATAAAATTTCTGTTTGAGGGTCACCAGCAGTCTACCAAACATGTATATGAAAAGCCCCAAAAATTTAATAATTTGGACCTCCAAATAGCAATAACTCAAAATCTGCGTAAAGAAGAATTTCAACATTGATCCATGTGCCCTTTTGGTTGTATTAAAAACATGCAGGATCTTGATTTACAAAACTGAGAAAAAATAAATATGACAATATTAATGGGAAAAGCAGATGCTTAGAGAGAGCAATGTCTTAACTGAATATTTTTGGTTCTGTCCATTCGGACATTTCCTTGTCACAATTAGCATACAATAAGTGCCATGCTGATGTGATAACTTACTGAATAATTCACAGGGGAAGAAACTTATCTGCAAGTATTTCAGAAACTGCTCCAACCTTTTGCACAGTTTATGCTGTGTCGAAGGGAAAACTGTCATCAGTGCGCCCATCAAGTACAGAAAACAACAGATTCCTTATAGATGATAGCAGTGATACAAGTAGTTCTTCCAACAGTTCTACAGGACTTAGTTTTAGCTCACAAACAGGTACAAATTTCTTCACTTTCCTATGGATTAATGAAGGATCAGACGAACTACATTAAAATAACATGAAGAAGTGATGACTCAAGAAGCAACCAAAGATGATTAATATCAGCTTGCAATAATAAACAAGAATCTTAAGCGAATGAAGTCATACCTACAAGTCCTCAGATAAAAGCAAAACATTGCCACAATTGTAATATCTCGTTTTTTGATTCTCAGAGAGGACGGACCACAGCTCAACTTCACCTGCTTCATACTCTCATTTGTACTCTCCTTCTCATCAACCGCAACGCTATCAAGCTAAATCCCCAGTACACCAGGCCCTCCAGACGCTTCTCCATAAAAGAACAAATTTCAGCGAGAACATCCAATCTAGAAGTTCATCTGTCGACATTGGAGAAGCATTTCAAGCTCTTTCAATTAAAAGTAATACTCCTTTGCATAAAAGAGTAAATTTGGATGAAGTCATCCATCCTAGAGCTCTGCCTGTTGCTATTGGAGAAGCTGAGGAGGACAAAAGTTGCTATTTCAGTAGCTCAGGAATTACTGATCTCTACAGTCGCGCTTCAAGTTTCAAAAAAGCAAAAGTAGACAACCAATCATCATGGTCAACAAGTCAGTCTTCCACCTCAGATGCTCCAACAGATTCTTCATCTGGAAGTCAGGTGATCATATTATTTTTCGAATTATGCTTTCTTTCATTTAACATGCAGTAACAAACATTCACTTTGCTTAAACAAGGAGCTTCTTATTTCATCTCATAATTTTCTTAAGGATTGGTATATCTGAGGCTGCCTTGGTTAAGTAGCTCTTATGCATAGTCCAAAAACATCGTAGAAAGCTTACAGTAAACATGAGGTTATATCAAACCTCATATTTACTGCTGGAACTATGAGAAGTTTAACAAGGAAATAAATAATCTTGATTATTGATACTTTGAGTAGACAGTTAACTATTTTGTTTAATTTTGTGATGATTATCGTTACACGAGATTTAACCTCACAGCTAAGCAACCACAGTTACCACGTTTAAAACTTAAGCATGCCCTGATGCTTTTTCATGCTAAAACATGCTTCACAAAAACTCAAGGCACTAGCAGAGTTTTCTTTGTTACGGAGAAAGGAACTTACAGGATATTCTTCGTACCAGATAATGCTGTGGGAGTTACATAATGATTGTCCATTTTTACATGAATTGCTACTAAAGTCTTTGCATATATGCAGGTTAATATCAATTATGACCTAGAAAAACTGAGAATTGAGCTCAGACATATTCAAGGAATGTATGCAATAGCCCAAACTGAGGCAATAGATGCTTCTCGGAAGGTAATTTTCATTTCAAACTGAATTTCTTCAAAGAGCACTTCAAATATTTCAAGAATATGTACTTCCAACTGCTAGGTCTTTTATATTTGAAATTGAATGCTAGGACTCTTTTATTTGAAGCACGAAATCAATAAGCATTCTTGACTATCTTGCACATATTGGATAATTTCCAAAGAGGGCTATTGTCTTCTACCTTTTCAAGCACATCCAATTTTCTTCAAAAGTTTCAACTATAGCATTGGGAACTTCCATTGATAATGTTTTTATAGGTAAGGTACAAGTTCTCTTTGATCCAAGCCATACTTATCGTTCCAAAATATTCAGGTCATCAGCGAAATAGCAATTTAGTCATAGCCGATAGTATGAACTATTTTCGCGAGGGAGTACTTAACACATCAAGCAGTAAAAAGATGAAACATATTACACAAACATAAAAGTTGCCTTCTTTCTAGTTGCTTTGTCCTAAACTAATTGTAAATTAGTGATAAATTAAAGCAATATGAGATTACATAAAACTGCATTAGTATGGACGCATGTGGCAACTTATGATATGAGTTCCTGTTCTCATTGCTTTCAAGTTTACTTATACTGTGATTTCTCTCAGCTGAATGAATTTCAGAAGCTTCGAGTAGAGGAAGCAAATAAACTTAAGCAGATAAACCTTAAAGAGGAGGAAGCAAAAGAAATGGCAGAACAAGAAAAGTTAAAATGTGAAGCAGCAAAGAAGGAAGCTGACTATGCAATGGAATGTGTTGAAAGAGAAGCTGAGCAAAGAAGAGCGGCAGACAGCATCGCAAGCCGGGAGGCTAGAACAAAAGAAAAGCTAGAGAAATCGTTGGCACTACCTTTGCATCACTACCAGGAATTCACGTGGGAAGAGATTGTGACAGCTAGCTCATCGTTCTCTGAGGATCTTAAGATAGGAATGGGATCATATGGAATGGTCTACAAGTGCTATTTGCATCATACAACTGCAGCAGTGAAAGTTCTTCATTCTGCTGAGGCTCATAGAACTAAGCAATTTCAACAAGAGGTATGCAAAATTCTGAACAGAGAAAGAAGTAAACAGGAATAACTAAAATAAGTTTTGAGTAACGTACACAGAGTATTAGATTCAGCCAACCGTAGTTGTTATTCCACCGCTAGCACTCAAATTTGGCTTTGAATTGAACTAACTGCATCCTTTTTCTGTTTATTTCCAGCTTGAAGTATTGAGCAAAATACATCATCCGCACTTGTTATTTCTCCTTGGTGCATGCTCTGAACGCGGTTGCCTAGTATACGAGTACATGGAGAATGGAAGTTTGGAGGATAGGTTAACAAGGAAAAACAACACACCTCCACTTCCATGGTTTGACAGGGTTCGCATAGCTTGGGAAGTTGCTTCCGCTCTTGTTTTCCTTCATAACACGAAGCCAAAACCGATCATACACCGAGATTTAAAGCCAGCTAACATACTCCTTGATCATAACATGGTGAGCAAAATTGGAGATGTTGGCCTTTCAACAATGGTCCAGTCAGACTCTTCCTCAGCAATGACCACATACAAAGACACGAGTCCAGTCGGCACACTTTGCTATATTGACCCCGAGTATCAAAGGACAGGATTAGTCTCTACAAAATCTGATGTTTATGCTTTTGGAATGGTCATACTGCAGTTGCTTAGTGCAAAACGAGCCATAGCTTTAGCCCACATGGTAGAAATGGCTATCGAAGAGGATAATCTGGTGGAGTTGCTGGATAAAGAAGCCGGTGAATGGCCTCTTGAAGAGACAAAGGAACTGGCTGTACTTGCTCTAAAATGCACTGAACTTCGACGTAGAGACAGACCTGACCTTAAAGATGAAGTTCTCCCTGTTTTGGAGAGATTGAAAGAGGTCGCTGATAGGGCTCAACATTTGAAATGTAATCAACCTCCACCTCCTAGCCACTTTAAATGCCCCCTACTCAAGGTACAGTAACGTATAAATTTGAAGCAGGTCTTATTTACATGTCTAAAAATTTTCAACTTTTGAAACTAGTTGATTGCGTAAATCGCTTCATAGTATGTACATTACGCCACTATGCATAATACAAAGTCTGCTTCCTGCTCTTTGCTTATTCACTAAAGGAAAATTCTGCTACAGGAAGTGATTAAGGACCCCTGTGTTGCGGCTGATGGATACACTTATGACCGGAAGGCAATAGAGACATGGCTCGTGGATAATGATAATTCACCAGTTACGAATTTACCATTACCACATAAGCACCTGCTTCCAAATTATACACTTCTCTCTGCTATCAAAGAGTGGAAGTCAGGGAAACATTGACACAACTTTCAGCTATATTCTTGAGCTTCTTCAAGACATGAATCTCTATGCTTGTACATGAAATTTTTAGTGTTAGTTAATAGATTAGTCTACCAGTATGTTCATTTAGCATTGCAAGCTCCAATGTAATTTTTTTTTTTTTTAAAGAATTCCCAAATAAATGCTTGAGATGTTAACAAGAGGTTAACATAAACATATAAATGTACATGATTGGATTCTCAATTTCATGTTTTTCCAGTTTGTTCATGTAGATTGTACTTCAACAAACTCTATTAAACAGTAGGAGAAAATTTTCATTTATATACTGTAACACTTAATTTGAAGAACCGGATACAACAGCATCTGAAGCTTGAAATGAGAATAATAGATCAAAATCATTTATACATTGCCAGCTGATTAGGCTGGCTTCAACTTGATTGTCCATTCTTCGAGAAATTCAGCCGTCATTTTATAGTACTTCTTGAATACAAAAATCTATCTCCTAAACAGATCTAGCTAATGATAATGGAATCGACGTCATATACAGCAACTCACCTTCTGCTGCAGCTCCATTTTTTTCCGGCCGTCGTCCACCACTGATTCGGGTTTCGATCAATTAGATTGAAATTGTTCCAAGACGACAAAGAAGGTACATTTACTGTGTGAGGGACTTCGTTGATTTAACAACGAAGTAGTGTTAAACTTGTTGATTTTAACAACGTCGTTCCGTCTATTTTCCCAAGCCTTCGGCTTTGTTAACCTCCCTTGATATTGCAGCCCGTTTGCTTTTGAGTAACTGCGGTCCAAGTCGAGACGATCGAGTTGACTCATTCGGCGGTCGTTTGACGCATTGCCGTTTCTCGTCTGCATCAATGCAAGATGTCGGGCCGCAGAGTTTACCGGCGAGCAAGTGCAGGTTCTTTCTTCAGGTCTGTATTACTGAATTTAAGCATTCTTTTTCCATATTAAGCATCTGTTTGGTCTGATATTGACATAGATCTGAATTTTCTTTGTAATTGATGTTTGAAGTTGAATATATCAAGAAATAGCTGAATATATGCACATTGCAAGTACACATTTTTATACTAATCTCAATAGGAAGGAGCAGTAAAATCCTTGATTAAAAGGTCATCACTGCCTTCAATTTTTCCAGCAGTTTTATGAAACATGTTGCTATATTTGTATGAAGCCATAGTGTATGGGGGAAAATGAGAGTGAAAATACGTGATACCGTCGGCAGGTCCTGAGTAATGCAGAGGCAATCTTTTCCGAGATAGTGACGGAGGGGATACCATCTCGCATTTTCACAGATGTTCTATGAATATTCACTAACATGATTCTCAAAGTTGCAATGAGATTAAATGAATGCTAAAGAAAGAAAAGACTTAGCAGCCACATCCGTACCTTTAACCAATTGAGCTAGGGGACTGTAAGTATAAAATTGATGAACCATCGCTTCTCTCCTCTTGGTCCTGCACAAAATTCATATAAAGCCACCAAATTGGGGTCTCTACACTTCATTCATTGTCAGTATAAAAGCTTAGTCCTCAACGAGTTAAATTGATGGGTTGGGTTGAATCTCTGCATATTAAAATAAGGAAAAATTATGTAATATAATATAATTATGAAAGTATTTATATATAATTATCATAATTTTAAAAAATTACATATTATGACTTTATTTTATTTAATGTGTCATTTATTTATTTTTTATTTTGTATTAATTATTATTTATCTCTTTTTTATTCATTACCGTAAATTTCTTCAATAACCACCAATTCCTCTTTCATCTTCTTTCTCACTCATTGTTAATCATCAAACCAGATGGTCAACCCAATCCCTCTTCCGTTTTTTCTATCCCCTTCTTTTTTCTCTTGCAACTCTGTATTTCTTTGGTTTTGTTCTTGTTGAAAAATCATAGTTTTCGACCTGCCTCCCTTGAAAGTCAACTCAAGTCGTCGACGACTAATTCGTCGATCAAATTTGTGCGAAAATGCAAAATTTTTATTAAAGAACGATGGAGTAGATATGATGATGTCCCTCTGTTTCTTATCCCAAAAGTATTTCTTTTATATGTATTGTTGATAGAAACTTTTTTCAAATTCAGATGTATTTTTGTATTTTGCTTGTATTTTTATATTATGAGAAAGGAGAAATTTTCATTCATGATTTTTATTTAATTTTCAATTTAA
>JACEIK010000130.1:121952-146675 GCA_018107945.1 Datura stramonium | reverse complement strand
ATAATATTCAGACGGGCCTTCCAAACACTCGACTCTTTTTTCTTCACAATTCTTCAGCTGTACCGAAAATAGAGAGCAGATTTATTTTCATGATAAATTGACCTTTCGAGCAAAATCTACTATTCTACTATAGTTCTCCTCAAATTCAAGGCGATCAGGTTAAGAGTTTTTGTGATTTTCATCAAATTCAGGAGAATATTTGCTGTCTTTTTTTCTTTTTTTTTTTGGGTTTCCTTCAAACAAATCTGATGTGTTAGGATGCTTCGTCTATTTTGTTAGGCTTGAATTTGTCATTTTCTTCCTTAATTTTTGGTTTGCAAATTGTAGGATATTATCTTTATTCGTTTGTTCGTGAATGAAATTTCCTGCTAATTAATCCAAATGTTGTGATTGCTTCGTAAATTAGTGTGTTTGTTTCTTATTGAAGAAATAGGATATGAATGAATTTTCTTTTATTCAAAGAGAATGGGTTTAGCCGGCAATTAAAAGTAATAACTTGTTCACTATCTTTAATTGAAGAGAGCTTGAAAAGGAAAATGAAATTGATGTAAGTTAGTAATACTCAATAGGTCTCTTCTCGAGTTCTTCAAGAAATGGCTACTAGCATGTAGCTGCAGTGTTAGATGAATTTTGCTATGTTCTCAGAAGTAGAAGGTCATATATTCATCTTATTGTTGCATTTTCTGTTCTTCAATCTTATTTGATATCGTAGAAGAGTAGTACAATTGGGAATACTTAATATTTTTAATGGACTGTTTTCAAGAGTGAATATTTACTCCTGAAAGATCAGCTTACATTGGTAGTCATTTTTATGTGAATTTTAAGGCTTTGGTTGGAAGATTATACTATACTAATCATGTCTCTCCTGCCGGAGAAAGAAAGAGAAGCACACATAAAGGTGAAGCATTGTTCTTATAGAAGAAAATAAGAGCTCTCTTGGATTTAGTGGCTCTTCTGCTCAATAAAATTTTCAGTATTTGATAGCTTTTGCTGTTGAAAATTTCAGGTAACCTTTTCTTTTTCTAAATAAGTATATTTTGTACTATTGAATAATTTTTTCTAGGTTGAGGGAGCTTTAGCAGCTCCATTAAGTTAGCGAGAACGATAGCTGATTTAGGAAAGATTGAATTGAAAAAGATTGCAACTTTTCTGAAGTGAATAAATTGTAATTATGTGTTGAGGTTCTGTCTCAATAATGTCTATAATAAAAGTTGAAACAAGAACCTCGAAAGTTTTAGAATATTGAGTATGTGGAGGCGGATTGGAAAAGTTGATAGCTTATGGAACTCAAGATGAAGGTGATAGTTTATGCAACATCTTGCAAAACTACCCTGCTCCTTTTTTTGCTATGCATGTATAAGACCTCTAAAGGATCAAAGGTTGTTATACGATAGAGTTCAATAATTAAAATATAATAGATTCTCCAAAATCTGATGCTTAATTTGAGAGAAGGGACCAAATACTTTGACTTTGTTGGCTCACTCAAAAGTTTTACAAGCTCAAAATGTAAAACATTGTCATCACCAAGTTTTGAATTAGGTATCAACTGTTATAAACTAATGATCAAAAAGGTAAATGCTTTAGTTGATGTATTGCAAGTAAAAATCCTTATCTGAAATATAGAACATGAAACATCGTTGTTTATATCTTGATTATACATTAATGTTGACTATTATTCTTTTTCTACTTTCGACAACATTATTAGCTAAATTCTACTACATTTGGTCCATAGACCATGAGAGGGGCCTTTTGAATTTATATCAATTTTGCTTCATTTGGATACTTCTTTTTTGGAAAAGTTCAGTTATCACGCTTCATACATAGAGTGTTCCTTTTTTGGAAAAATTCTACTTCATTTGGTCCATGTTTGCAGACACGACCGAAACACATATAATTGGGTGAGTGAAATGAGTTACCTCAACCGAGATAGAGCTGAAGGAAAATTAGACCATCTTGATACTCTATTTGTCTCAGAACTTGTCTTACCTGATCAATGGTGGTTGTAGGAATAACCAATCTTTGCCGCTAGCATTTGAAAGTAGTTTTATTTCTGAAAGAACATTGTTTTTGCCAACTGATCAATTGAATACAGTATTATTAGTTGTGTTAAGTCGAGCAGTTTATTGGCACTAAGTCTACTAGGTATCATAAATGTTATTTGGTATACGTGTTCACTCATGCTCAAGCAATGTGGCTTTATTCACACACACTCAAATTTAACTCTAAAAGCATCTTCCTTCATCTCTCTTTCCCATAAAACTCTTTCATCTCTCCACCAATCTTCATTAGTTTTCATCCTACTCTTTTCTTCAGACTTTCAAGACTGCTCTCCTTCTCTTCTCTGTTGGATTTTTCCATTTCAGGTGCTTTTTGAAATAATTTAGCACCTCGCAACCAACTAAGTTTCTATGTAACAGTTATAAGTTTGTTGAACCAAGTTCAACCAATAATACTAAGCACTACGTAAACAATAAAGAATATAATGATGTACTGCGGAAAACCTCTTGCTCAAGGGAGTAAAAACCACGACCTACAGTGTGTAAGAGTTTCAGCAACTTTAAACTTCAAAGAACGGTTTTAAATTATAACTCGATAATCAAAGGACTAACTCTAGTACCTCAAACACATCAGTTTACTCCAACTGATGAACTCAACAAAGATCAATTACTCTAGTCTTATAGTAACCAATTCTTCAACACACAAACTAACTCTTGCAAATCTAAACTTCAATAAAGAATCTTACAAACTTGATCACAACCTAACAACTAGTAGACCGGTTCTAGTGTTGTTGTGACGAAGTCCTTCTACTTCCTTCAATGGCTTTTGCTTTCAAGTGATGAATTCTCTGAATGTGCAATAAGTAGGGCTCACAGTATTCTTCATGCCATATATGCTGTCAATCCCCATGCCCTAGAATAACTTGGACTAGAATCTCGACTTCCAATAGGATGTTGCATCCTATAAGGAAATTGTGATTTCCTTCCTTTATACATGTTAGCTTTGCTGACTCCTATTCGGACTCGATTTCTTCTCTTTATTGTCTTTCCTTATTTTTGCCACTCTACCTTATCTGTACAGACCTAGCCAGACTGTTATTGTGCATTCATGTCCGGGGAGACTTGGTTCACCCAATAGAATATACATATGACAAGAAGTAGTGAATCAGGTTCACTTTGTCAATCATCAAAGCAACATACATGGTCTCCTATTTCCCAACACTTTTATTTCAATTATTGCCCAGATTTTCTTCCAACTATTTTTGGCTTTTCCAATTTCATCGGCTTTCATGTTCTTCATTTTGTTTCTCTCTTTTGCTCTTAATTTGTTACTTTTCAGACTAGCAAAGGTTACTCTAAGAGTTTTCGAATAAAAAAAGTTCAAAACTATATTTTGCTCCCATCTTCTGTCTTTCTTTCAATCCATCTAGCTAGAAGTTTCTATGTTTCTCTATTTTGCTCTATTAAGTGTTTTTTTTTTGTTTTCATCTCAGTTATGTGCTTAGATGGAGGTTGCATCTAAATTGTTTGTTCTCAAGTTTTAACATGATATTGTTTGATGTGCAAGTTCAAAATCCACATAACATAAAATACAATTCCACCATTCAAGGCTTGAGATATATCTGGAGAACTGAAGGGTTCAAAGGACTGTTTAAGGGCAATGACACCAATTCTGCACGGATCGTCCCAAACTCTGCAGTCAAGTTCTTCAGCTATGAACAAGCTTCCAAGTAATGATCCTACCAAAACATAGACTTTACATAAGCAGTAGGAGGATGATAGAATACACATTAATGTTTTTTGTGGCCACTTCATTTCTAAATAATATTTTCCAATGTTTATATTTTAACATTCAGCTTTTTTGTGGTGATAGATGTTCAATTTACTTCATCTTTCAGTTTAGTAGCATCGTATGTTTTCGGAGGAACCCTCTGTACTCAACCAAGAAAAAAAAACAAAAAGAAAAAAAAAGAAAGACTAGAAAAGGAAAGATAGTCTCTGTGATCTCTTCTTCTAGAAGATTTCCTGCCCCTAGAGGAAAGGAGCTCAATGTAGGTTTCCTACCTTTTGGTATACTGGGGTTTCCTTACCCCAAAACATCACTAAAATATTATCTTATCAAAATACATAATAAAAGGAAGGAAATGAGCTGTCTGTGAGAGGAATGTTGGAGAATTTATGATGACTTAACCGTGTCTTACATGCAAACATGAACTATTTATGAACCTAATTGTGGAGATGGAAAATGATGTAATGACCTAATCTGGCCATTTAGGTATAATAGGAAAAAAGTACTATGTTAAGGAAAGGTGAAGATGAGATCTTGAGAAGGGCCTCACAAAGTACTTTCTGAAGATAGCTATTGTTGATGTCTCAAGTCACTAAAGGATCATTGAATTTCCAATTTTCTTCTCATGTTACTGCTATAACATTCTGTTCCCTCTACTGATTTCTTTTTTGATATTGAAACAGGGGTATATTATATTTGTACTGGAAATGGTATGTTTGTCTTCCGTCCAAGTTATATACTGTTCATGGGGATTACCTATTGGAAGAAAAAATAGGGAATATTTATGGGGATATCGCTGTGTTTGTTTTCGTTTCACCATCCTTTTGTCCTTAAATGGTTTGCATTGTAACGAGACTGAGATTTCATTGATGACTCCAGTCATGGGAGGAATCCTGACTTCTCATTTGTAGAAACTATTAGGAATAGTACTTGTCTTTCTGGATGCTACTACACATTGTTGTGTTGTAGCTTGTGTTTTGTATGCAATATACTTTTTTGAAGTTCCTTCCTCATTTGACTTGAGTCCTAGTTTAAACTCATTTCTGCTAATGTTTGCTTCACTGGTTGGTAATACGAAGCTTTATTTAGTAGCACTTGATTTATGTGTATTACCCTGCCTGTTTCACATTATGTCTCTTTGCTGTTTGGATGGTAAAAACTCAATCTGTCAAGCATAGGGATGCAGGTTTGGCTTGTGGGGAGCCACTTAGTGCAAAATAAGCCTCATTTTAGGTGTTTACCAAGTTCAAGCCTAATAATGCCTCAGATTGTGGGGTAAAGTTTGGGTGATTGTTGTATTTTCACCAGTGTTTTCTTCCCCTTCGTAGTTAATGCCCCTCTAAGCAGAATCCTTTTTTTTTTCTTGCTGCATTTCTGCTATAATAGCGGAAGAACTTCTGTATATGGGAATAATTATTGGGTCTCTAAGTCACAACATATCCACAAGATGGGTGTAGTAAAAATGCAAATATTTAGATGAATGTGTTGTCATACAAGATTGGATAAAGTTAGAAATAATCATGTCCAAAGTAGGCCTCAAGTATCATTCCTTGGGGATAAAATAAGAGAACACTTGAAGATCGTCTGTTGTGAATAGACCTCTAAATTCACCGATTCATAGATGTTGCACAGTATAATGGCTGAAGGTTCTAAGAAAAGAGGGAGGGTGTGGAGGCAGAATTACATGTAAGGAAGTCATCTCAAACAAAATTGCAATCTCGCAGAATCAATGCAAATTTAATTAAGAATAGAACCAAAGGAAGTAAAGATCCATGAGGCTATAACGAAGGTGAGGCGTAATTGTTGTTCGCCATAGCTTATTTACATTAAGTCTGCTGTTTACCATGAACTTACTTAGTTTGGTTATCAACTTTTTATGTCAATGTAGGAATATATGTTAGAGTTAGAAGACCTGTAATTTAATAATAGACTGCAGATCTGGATAGAACTGAATACATATAGTGGATTCATATAGTCTATCCCGATCAGTTAATTTAATATTGCACGAAGCTGCATACCAAAGGCGGATCCAGGATTTGAAGTTTATGAGTTTCCATAGCAAGTTCAAGCTAATATACAATAATAACTTGCTCAGTCAAATATTTATCGATAGTTAGTGGATTTCCTAATACATATACAAAGTCTGAGCAAAAGCTACTAGGTTCATGTGAACCCATAAGTTACAAGCTATATCCGCCTCTTCCATAGACACAATTCATTTGGTGATTCTAATTCCGAGGAAGCATTTTCTTCACATGCTAATTATCTGTTGTTCATACCTCTGGTAAATCATGTTGAATATCTAAGTACGGCAAAAAGGAAATCTATTGGAGTTTTATTATATCCAAAGATCTTGACTTTAATTTAGAATAGGAAGCTGGCTCTGGTTTTGTCCTTTACATCATTTGCTGCAGTAAGGCTTCAAAACCAAGTTAAAATGTTCCTCCTTCAATTCTCTTTACCGTTGTCATATATGCTGCCTGTGCCAGCTGCTGAGGTTTCTTGGAACAAGAGGCAGTTTTGAGTTCTGAAATTTCAGCCTTCATTTTAGATGTGAAAACTGAGAAGTCTACCAAGCTAGGAGGATCGGCTGATTACAATAGCCCCCAAGGCATTTCAATCCCCTAACTTAATGTATGCACTAAATTGCTGGACTCATCTGCACTCACTATGTTTCTCCAATTTGGCTTAGTTTTTCTTTTGAAGTATGACATGGCTTCTTCGTCCATGAAAATGTTTTTTAGGAAGGTTCTTCCATGAAAATGTATAACCTTATAAATGCTTAATGAATCAATGGAAAAGCTTACTTATTAATGACGATATAAACTCTTTAAATAAAATTACAAGAAATAAGATAGATTCCTAATCAACGACTGAAGTAACCTAACTGAACACTAAAAGCAGATATAGAAATATAATCAAACCACACAATATGTGTCCTAAACCAATTCTAATACTACTCTAAGTTGTATGCGCTAATACGCCCCCCTAAAGTTAGGCTTTGGGTGACTAAGCCAAATTTGAATAGATTGCGACATGAACAACACGGAACCTGTTCTTTTCAACATAGTGGCGAACAAAGTAGAAGTCAATGACAGTATGCTTCCTTTGCTATGAAGGACAAGATTCTTGCTTAGGAATGTGGCACCAAGGTTATCGCAGTAAATGGTGGGTTAATTGATGTAACCAACAAAGATTCAACAATGGCATTGACAACTGCTCGATATTCAGATTTTGTGGAGGACCGAGAGAGGGTATTTTATTTCTTTAATGACTAGCTAATCGGGTTGCGACCAAGGAATAATATGTAGCTAGAGGTAGAGACTTGATAAGAAATGTCCCCGCCCCAATCCTCATCTGAGTAGGATTGACGTCATCTGTGGGAGTCACACGAAGTTCCAGTTGGATCGTACAACGAAGGTAGCGGAGAATACGTTTCACAACTTTCTTGAAGGTCAGTCGGTGCTTGCATAAACTGGGACAATTTGTTAACTGCATATGCTATATCTGGTTTGGTGAATGACAAATATTGAAGTCTGCCCAGAACTTGACGACAACGAGAGGCATCAGCCAATTGAGAGCCATCAGAGACGATGAGTAGCTAAGTAGCACTCATTGGCATGTGGGTTCTTTTGCAGTCATTCATCAGTTCATCATTTAAGATTTTGTCGACTTAATTTGCTTGAGTGAGAATTAGGTCGTTAGAGTTGCGTAATACCTCAACACCAAGAAAAAAGTGAAGGTTGCCTAAATAATTAATGGAGAATCGAGAAGCAAGAGAGTTTATAACTTGATTGACGTTGAATTTGTTAGACCCTGTGATAATGATGTCATACACATATACAAGTACGAATAAGGTATCGGCTAGGCCATGTATGACAAGGAATGAAGCTGACCAAAGCTGACCAGTGAGAGCATTGTACCAAGCCCATTTCAGTCCATAAATTGCCTTGCGCAACTGACATATGTGGGTCGAGTTGGTAGCATTCGCAAATTCTGGCGATTGTGCCATGCACACCTCTTTATCCAGATTACCTTGGAGAAAGGCATTATCGACATCAAGTTGACAAAGTGCCATATAGAGAACAATGTGGATCGTGGTTGGCTTGACAATCGGGCTAAATGTTGCATGAAAGTCAATGCTCGGTCTCTGCGTGAAACCTTTTGCAACTAAAAGCGCGCTGTATCTATCAATGGATCTATCTGCATTACGTTTGATTATGAAAATCCAATTACAGTTGACAATATCTTTAGATGGGTAGGAGGAACAAGTTTCTAGGTCTAGTTTTTAATTAAAGTATCAAGTTCTTGTTTTATCGCCTCACGCCACTCGAGATGTTTTTGTGCTTGTTTGACAGTGGTAGGTGTGGGGTTCAGTTAGCTAGATAATCAAAATTTGTTTTGGTTTGGAGATTTCCTTTTGAGAACGAGTGATGGAACGGGATGGCGTCATTGGACTGTGAGGTGGAAACGGGACAATTTCAGGGATGGGGGTCCATTGGCGGTTGTGGCCTGTGTTCGTCACTGGTAGACATGAAGGGGTGGTTGGGCAGTATTCGTGGGGGATGTTGTCGACGTTGGAGGAATATATAGTTAAGCGCGGGGAAGTTTGAGTTTGGGCAGGAGAAGTCAAGTGTTTAGTTGGGGAAGGTAGAATCGTAGAAGGAGAGGGAGAGAGAGGGACATACTTGGAGAAGGAATCCTTGTCGGAGAAGACGATACAGTTGCTGCAAGAGCACTATCGGAGAGGCACTCAGAGTTTGAGTTTGCCATAGATTGAGATATGGTGGAATTCAACGCTGGGAGGGACTCGTCTTGGACAGATCCTGCTTGAATAGTGTGGGGTAAATCTGGAATTATGGGAATTTTGGGTAAGGGGTCGGAGCGTTTGGCATCGTGGTATTTTTCCATTACAAATGAGATGATTTAATGTTAAAATTGGCAAATAGATTTCTTAAAGGAAAAATGATTTCAAAAAATGGTACATCATGGGATAAATACACCTTTGTGGAAATTAGGTCAAAACATTGGTGACAGTGGTGGGATAGAGAGAAGCCAAGATAGACATAAGGGGTAGATTTCGGTTCAAGTTTATTTTTGGCATGTGGTTTAGGTCTTGAGTAGCACAAACAACTAAAGATCTGTGGGGAGCTATAGTTAGGTGATTTTTTAAGTAAGCATTGGAACGATGAGTGATTATCTAGGTGAGTAGTGGGCAGACGATTGATAAGATAAACAAAGTGATGACATGCGAAGGACCAAAATTGAGGTGGCAGGGATGCTTCATGTAGGAGAGTTTTAGCTGTTTCGGTGATATGACAATGTCGTCTTTTAGCAAGTGCTACTCATTGAGGTCTGTAGGGTGGGGTGAAGAGATGTTCAATGCCATGAAGAGAGAGATAAGTGTCGAGGCTTTTGTACTCTCCTCTGCCATCAGTATAGAGAGAAAGAATTTGGTGTTAAAATATTTTTCCATTAGAGGGTGGAATTTTTGAAAGATTATTTTGACTTCAGTTTTGTTCTTTAGTGAATAAAGCCAAGTGTATTTTGTATAACGATCAATAAAAATTTAGTAATACAACTTCTTGTCAAGAGATAAAACTGGCGATGGTCCCCGTCAATGGAATTTATTTGATAAGAAGGAATTACAATGAGAAAATTTGTTTTGCTCATGAAACAGTAGTGAGAATTTATTCAAAATGAACCTAAAAATTATAGAGTGAGGATGACCCAAGCGTTGCTGCCCGATGGTTAGCTTAGTCGATGGAATGGTCATTGATGAGTTATATGAGTCCACCACTGTTCTAGGGACCTGGTCCTTAGGTTATGCTGACCGAGTTAGAACACACAAACCGAAGATGCAGCAAGAAATTTGACATGCAATATTTACGTGGAAACCTCCTTGCTCAGGGGAGTAAAACCACGACCTACCTCGTAGGATTTCTCAATAACTTCACTAGATCTGAGCAACGACAATTACAGACTCTAGTAACCCTTTTGGATTAAACTCTTAATCCATACCCTCCTTGCAATAACTCTATTGCAAACAACTCTAACAAGCTAACTCTAGCTAGTACAACCATGGCTAACTCTAGCCCTCCAACCAACTAACTCTAGTTGATACACCACGGCTAACTCTAGCCCTCCAACCAACTAACTCTAGTTGATACTTCTTTCTAAAAACACAAGAAAGATTACAATGAAAACACCTACACAAGCTTCACAAAGTAAAGAGTAGGTTTACACTTGAGAATAGATTACAAGGACTCACCAACAACCTAGACTAGAAGCTAACTTCAGTTGACTGAGAGCAGGTCCCTTGTTGTTGAGTATCTTTGTTCTTGGATGAGCACCCTGCGGCTTTTGCAGAGAATTTTTCAATTTCAGATATGCAAAAATTAGGGTTTTGCCCTTTGTCTTGTGCTTTGTATATACCAAAGCAAGAGAGAGAAATATAGTCTTTAACCAATGGTCAAAAGGCTGAAACCATATCAGCTCTGCTGCTGTGCTATAGTGGCAGCAGCTTTACAGCTGTGAAGGTTGACTCTTCTGACTCATGCGCGAACCTGGTCCCTTACGGGGGACCATAATGAGGGATTGAGACCCTGCATGGGTTTGTCCATCATCAAAACCAAGAGTACAACAATTTTTCCCTTTTTGATGATGACAGACACATGACCACATTCCTTCTGCGAGTCAGATCCCCATCTGCTTCCTTCTAAACACAAGTTGCAGCTTTCCATTTTCCTTTTATGCATAACTCATAAAAGATCAATGTTCCCCCTTACACCATGACACCTAAACTGTTCATCCTTCTTCCCCCTGAAACTAGTGTATCTGGTTCCTCAACAAGTTTGTCAAAGGCATAGTGCTTTATCAAATTTCTCTTTTTTTTAATGCTGAAAACTCATAAACCAAGTTTCTTCTACGAACCAGATTCCCTTATAGTTCCCCCTGAATGAATGTTCCACCTTACACATAGCCATAGATGTTCCCCCACTATACAGATGTAAGTTAACCACCTGATACACATGAACCGAGTCTCTGCAAGAGATACAAAACGTGAACCTGGTTCCCTTACCAGTTTATCAATCATCAAAATCAAGATTACATCATTTTTCCCCATTTTGATGATGACAAACTAATGTCAGTAATAGACTCCTCAAAGCTTCTCCCTTTCACCAGCATCCATATTTCCACAAACAAAGTTGTTCTTCCTTTCATCTACACCTCTCACTCAATTTCTCATAACTTTCCCCTTTTGGCATCATAAAAAAAGGACAAACAGTAAACCATGCAGAGCATAAATCGCACAGGGTTAACTCATGGCCACTGGGGCAACACTAACACGAATAAATAAAGGATAACAAAGAGTAAGAGAACAGTAGATATAAGAACAACGAGTTCATCATCCATTACTGATTAGCATCAAAAACATTACAAATGAAAGCAATAAAAACAGTTAGGGACCGCCACAGAGGAACCCCCAAGAAAAGTTAGGAGAATTACAAAAAGGAGGAGATTTAGTGGGGAAAAAAAAAGTATTTTCTGAGGGGGTAGGAGGGGCTCAAGATGAGGAATTGAATAACTTCTGAAGCAGCATAGTGATTCTCTCATTCAACATTTTGGGCCTACAACAGTTTTTGAGTTCCTATTGAAGAACTACCATGGGACCTGGCCCTCAATATGTACAGTAGATGTTTGCTGCAAAGCAACCTTTAGATGAGCAATTTCAGCATCTCTTTAGGCTAGTAACCTTGTCAATTTCTCCACTTCAGCAATTGACTTCTCTTGGGTAGAGATGAGGTAAAAAATGATAGATCGAAACCCGACACCACCTTTCCTTTGGACACACACACACTCTTCCAGCTGCTTCTTGAAGAGCCTTTTAACGTTCAAGTTTTTCACTTTCCCAATAAGTGATAAGAACTTTTTAGAAGTACACTTTTCTTCCATCGACCTAATCCCTTTAGTGGGCACCTCCAAAATCTACCCTAATATCATTTCATGATAAAACTCTTGCACCTCCAGTTAGATGACTCCAATCCCGGTATCTTACCATCTTGACTAAGTCCATCATCCCTCGCAGGTTAGCAACCTCAGGGTTAAAAACTCATCCTCTAAGAACCTTTTATGTCTTCAAAATGGCTTGCCTCTTTTCTCGAGTGAGAGACTTAACAGTTCCCTCTGTTTGGCAGAATTGGAAGGTACCAAGTCCCTCAATTACGAACCCTTCACCTGTCCTGGTTCTCGTTGGCTTGGATGATTTGGCAGCCACCTCAGGTTGCTCGTCTGCAAGCATTTCCCTTTGCTTTCTCTTAGTCCGTGCAAGCATGCTCTTCTTGAAGACTTTCTTAGTTGACCTGGTCCCAATGTTCTACACCCCTCCATCAGTAGAAGATTGAGATAAAGCTTTCTCACGTGTCAGCATAACTCTTATCACAATATCATCATCAATATCTTTCTCGGTTTCTCCTCCTTCATGATAAAGAACATTCTCAGGTTGTACTTCCTCCCCAACTACGGCCTTGTTTTCAACTTTATTCTTCGAGCAGTCTTTGCTTGGTTATCTTTCAAAACTTCTTTGATGACCTTCTTAGTACTTTTCCTAGTACTAGGCAGTCTGACCAGGTCCCCTGACTGGGTTGGCAGATTTTTGAAAGTGATTTTCCTGACCTCTAGGGAAAGAGGCACTGCCGAGAATGAAGGAAACAGGGTGTCGATCTGAGCATCAGAAGATCTATATGTAATGCACAGACTGACATATTTTCTATTGGAGGAGAAGACAAGGGAACAAGGGTTTCAAAAAAAGGGTTTATGAAAATCCACAAATAGTGGAAATGAAGCAATGTGAGGAGAATGTAGGGGGATTTCTTGGACAAAGGGTTCAAGAGATTTAGAAGAAGATGGAGGTAGAGAAATAATTGTAAGAGAGAGAAGATAACAACGTGTCACATCAGGGAAGAGAGATGATGATTGAATTTCAAGTGACATGATAATGGTATAGAGAGGGGGGAATAGATCATCCTATGTGGCATTACCCAAACAATTTTTAAAAGACTTGTACAAGTAATAAATGTGATATTGACCTGTGAGGAGGACGGGGTCCTTCCTCTGAAGTTCTGAACTCTGTTGCTCAAAAATCTGTCCCATCCCCACTCTTGTTTTTCCCTTGCTCACCATGCGTGTATACCTGTAGAGGTATGAGACTGAGTTAGACCTAGTATAGTAGATACACACATGGATAACTGCAGCCTGATCATAGCCAAGAAAAGGGAGTTCTTGAGGAGAGAGAAAAAGATATAGTAGCTAATTCATCTTCATCAACCCCAACTTCAGTCGATTCTTTTCAAACTGGTCCCTGCTTAAGGCCTCTGGGAAGATGTCAGCTATCTGGTCCTCAATTTTTTAGAACTGTATGCGAATGTTTGCTTTCTCAACACTGTCTCTCAAAAAGTGATGTCTGATGTCAATATGCTTGGTTCTCTTGTGGTGAATCCTTGTTCATCCAACTTGTTTCTGAATACCCACTGGCCCTTATGATAGTTCAGTCAGCAGGTCTAGGGACTAAGTGCTACACTTTATTTCTCTCAAACTGATGAAGTTCCACCTGAATTGCATTGACCCAATCTGCATACTCTTTGGGCCTCTTTAATAGTTTTGGGCTCAACCTGTGATATGAAGGCTGAGAAGGCAAACATATTTTTGGACTTGAACCTGGTCTGCATGCCCGACTCCAGTGGGGACGTAAGAATGTCCAGAGGATGTGAGGATTTGTGCTTCCATTTGTAACCCTCACAGCTGATTGACTTTATTAGTACCCGGTCCCTCGTCTGGTTTATCTTTTGGTACGGCATCTGAAGGTTGATCTTCACAGTTATTTCTTTGACTTTCATCACTTGAGAGACCTTAATTTCCACATGGTCCCGACAACTCAGGAGCTGATTCCTCATCACCATTTAACTTGACTGGATCCATCAAGAGCATCTCTTTGAATATCCAAAAGCACGAAGATAACTTAGGTTGTACTTCTTGTTGTTCAGCAACTCATATGGAGTCCTCTCAAGTAGGGATCTGATTTTCTTTCCTTTTACACACGCATGACAAATATTATTTTCATCAAGCTTCAATTGATTCTTCTCAACCTGGTCCCTGGAGAATTCTCTTGGCAACCTTCAAGTGAGATTTCTTAGGACCGAACTGAAATCTAGCCCTTATACACATATTAAACACAATATTAAGCCTGTTGGCTGTCAAGAAATGTAGGAAATCCATGGTACTTCAGCACATTGTTTCATTCACAGAGGGACCAAATTCATCTTTGGATGTTTGTTTCACTTGAAACCCAAGGAAAAAGTTCAACTCGCTCATCTTGCTCATTTCAAACTTGTTTCCCATGAGTTTTGTAAATTCTCACATAAAGAGTCAAACATGACACCAAAAATGATATCAAAATGCATCTAAACCATTTGCAAGTTCTTCTCCCTTTACCTTTGAGAGCATACTATTATCAATCTTCCCCCTTTTGAAGCCGTTGCTAAGGAGAAATTTTGATAATCTTTCATGTCTGGATTCATTTTTTTAAGACTTCACCCATTTCATATTGAACCTGCAAGAACTCTCCATTCTCAGGGAGAGAATCAGCAGCATCTTCTCGTTCAACAGCCAATACGGAGATTTCTTCAACAGGGACTTCATCATCCACCTATTTATCACATAGCAAGCCGTTTTCACAGCTTCTGCTTATTTTTCCATACCAAGAATGTATCCCTTCTTTTCATTTCCAAGGATACACTCCCTCCTTGAAGGGCTCTAAGTGAGAGAAAGTTTTCTGTTCTATCAGTTATCTGCTTCAAGCAACCATTATTCATACACCATTGTTGGCTGCCTCCTCTTACCTCACCCTGAAAAACAGATCATTTATTGGATTTGGGAACCCATTTTAGCTTGAGTTTCCAATCGTGAGACAACGGAAAAATTAGATTCTTCTTTGTCCATGCTGGTAGCCTGGTCTTTCTGAAGACGGGACCAGGTACCCTCATTTTTCCTTCAGTCTCATACGTATTCATATGTTTGGTCACAACAGAGAATCTGGCTGGGCATGTACTCCTAAAGTGACCATTTTTACCACAGTGAGTGCATAACCAGTTGTTAGAGTACACATGTTTGCTATGGGGGTTGTAAGGAGCATTAACCTTCTCATAACCGAGGCCTTCGCCATTGTTAGATCTGTTCGTCAAGTTGGTTAAGACTTGAGATGAGGTTGTCCATCGGAGAGACTTTTCTAGATCAACTTGGATTCTGACTAGGTCCCTCTCCAATTTCATGTTTTTCTCTAAAGAGGCTGTAAGATCCAGTTGAGAT
This sequence comes from Datura stramonium, assembly GCA_018107945.1. Taxonomy (NCBI): domain Eukaryota; kingdom Viridiplantae; phylum Streptophyta; class Magnoliopsida; order Solanales; family Solanaceae; genus Datura; species Datura stramonium. Next base: position 131,525 of record JACEIK010000130.1, on the reverse strand, counting down.
TTTTTCAACTTTTCTTCTAGCTAAACCTGGAGATCACTTACTTCACCTTTTCCTTTTTCGTCACAAACAGATACAACCTCCAATTTCTCAAGCAATGCACTATTCTCAGATGACAGCAAATTGTACTTTTCTTCCAACTTGGTGAATTGAGTTGTCATGACAGTTTTTTCAACTTCATATTCATCAAGATTTTTATTCAAAAGTTCCTTCGCTTTAGTAAGATCACAAAAAGCATCTATTAACACATTAGCTAAAGAGCGTAATTCTTTCAAAGAATAATTTTTAAGATTCTTTTTAATGTCCAAGAAGGTTACCTCTTTATTATCTTCGTAATCAGATTTTGCCATCATTGCAAATATGGATTTGTAGTGTGAGGGTCCATCATCTAAAGCAAGCAGGGAAGCATCTTCTTGAGTATCTTCATCCTTATATACATTAGAGGATTCTCCCCAGGCAGCTAGAGCTTGCTTTACGACCATATCAGCTGCATCTCTTCTTTTGACCTTATCAGGGACCTGGTCCTTCCTTCTTCCCTTTTCAGCATTGTTTTTTACATAGTCTTTATACTCGACCTTATGTTGTGGACAATCTTTAATAAAGTGACCAGATTTACCGCACTTGTGGCACAAGTCATTTCTTGAGAATCTGCTGGTATTTCCTTTTCTGGGAAATCCTCCATTTCTTATGACAACCTTTTGAAACCTTCTAGTGAGATGTGCCATATCCTCATCTTCTTCATTGGAATCTACTTTGGCAGCTTTGAGAGCAAGACTTTTCTCCATTTTGGACTCTTTTCTACTTGGGTCTTGCTACTTCTTGAGTTCATGAGTCTTCAAGTTTCCAATCAGTTTGTCCATGGTGAGAGTTTGGAGATCTTGAGCTTCGGTAATAACATCAACCTTGCTTTCCAATGACTTAGGTAAGATACTAAGGATTTTTTGAATAAGCCTTGTGGTTGACAGACCTTCTTTGAGATTTGGTGGAGCATCCATTTAAACAAGATCCTTCCTAGGTGTTAACCTTTTAGGAAGTGCTTGCTCTGATACCAATTGATAGTTATATAAGTCCACCACCGTTCTAGGGACCTGGTCCTTAGGTTAGGTTGACCGAGTTAGAACACACAAACAGAAGATGCAGCAAGAAATCTGACATGCAATATTTACGTGGAGAACTTCTTGCTCAGGGGAGTAAAACTACGACCTACCTCGTATGATTTCTCAACTTCACTAGATCTGAGCAACAACAATTACAGACTCTAGTAACCCTTTGGATTAAACTCGTAATCCAGACCCTCCTTGCAATAACTCTACTACAAGGCTTCAAGGCAATAACTCTATTGCAAACAACTCTAACCAGCTAACTCTAGCTAGTACAACCACGGATAACTCTAGCCCAATAACCAACTCTAGTTGATACACCACGACTAACTCTAGTCCTCCAACCAACTAACTCTAGTTGATACTTCTTTCTAAAAACACAAGAAAGATTACAATGAAAACACCTACACAAGCTTCACAAAGTAAAGAGTAGGTTTACACTTGAGAATAGATTACAAGGACTCACCAACAACCTAGACTAGAAGCTAACTTCAGTTGACTGAGAGCAGGTCCCTTGTTGTTGAGTATCTTTGTTCTTGGATGAGCACCCTGCGGCTTTTGCAGAGAATTTTTCAATTTCAGATATGCAAAAATTAGGGTTTTGCCCTTTGTCTTGTGCTTTGTATATACCAAAGCAAGAGAGAGAAATATAGTCTTTAACCAATGGTCAAAAGGCTGAAACCATATCAGCTCTGTTGTTGTGTTGTAGTGGCAGCAGCTTTACAGCTGTGAAGGTTGACTCTTCTGACTCATGCGCGAACCTGGTCCCTTATGGGGGACCATAATGAGGGATCGGGACCCTGCATGAGTTTGTCCATCATCAAAACCAAGAGTACAACAGTCATGTGAGCTTGGGGATGGAGGATAGGCCACTCTTACAGCCAATTGTTGGTTCAATCTTGCACCAACGGTTTCCGCGTGTTCGCCTTTACAACAAAGTTAAAAGGAAAAAATTTAATGGATTTTAGGCTGTCTTGAGAAAATTTAGAAATAGAGAGAAGCTTGCGTTTAATGGATGGGGCACACAGAGTGTGGGTTAGCTTAAAAACATTATTTTATACACTTAATTGAGTAAAACCAGTGTGAGAAATGGGAATTTTGTTACCATCACCCATGGAGACATCCTCGCTACGGTGGTAAGGTTGTAAGTTATGTGGTTCCGTTGTGGAGTGATGAGTGGCTCCCTAGTTGACTATCCAAGGATTGGGGGTGCAATGAAACCAACGACATAGTTGGCTTTGGCTTCAAGGTGATTGTGACACTTCGAGCGGCAGACATTGGCGTTATAGCCAATCCTGTTACATATTTGACATCGAGTAGCAGAGTTTGGACTGGACCTCCATTGTGGTGGAGTGTTTGGCTGTGAATTCTGGCGCTATTGTTGAGGCTTGTTGATTTACCTGCGATTGTTGCGATTATTGGTGTTGGATCTGGATGAGATTAGCAACTGCCTTAGTAATGGGAGGACTTCTTAGCATCCTCGTGACGAATGAAAAGTTCATCGTCAAGCAATTTTTCAAACAATTCCTCATAGGAGACCGGCGTATCACGTGCCCGAATTGCAGTAGAGATCTCACGAAACTCAAGACCTAGACCACTAGTATTTTGACGATGAGCTCTGGATTGGACATAGGAGCACCCGCAATGACTAACTCATTAGAAAGTAACCGAATAGTGTGAAGATATTCGATGATGGAGTGAGTGTCCTTCGTGACTCGGGAGAGTTGATCACGCAGACTAAAGACTTGTGTCTGATATTTGTTTGCGTAAGTGGTGTGCAAAGCATCCTAAGCTGATTTAGACGAGTCAGCGACAACAACAATAGAGGCAATGGTGGATTTGACAGAAGTTGTGAGAATATTTTGGATGAGTTGGTCTTGACGGAACTAAGTAAGGAATGCTGGATTGGGAGATATGTTTGTGCTGAGGATTGTGTGATTGGAAGCCGGAGTGGTCCCATCAAGATGGTTGAAGAGGTTGTAGCCATACATAAGTATGGAGAATTGAGCTTTTCAGGTGGTGAAGTTGTGGCCACCGGTTAGTTTGATGGGTAGTTGAGAAGTAGGATTGAATTGAAAAATGATGTTGACACCGATTGTGTTGTTAGAATTAACAACTATTGGATTGTTGGGATGGGACATCGTTACTGATTCTACACGAGGAAAAAAAATTGGATCATTTTCTTGTTAGAGCATGTAGGGCTTAGATACCATATAAACGCTTAATGAATCAATGAAAAAGATTACTTTATTAATGAATGATATAAACTCTTTAAATATATTTACAAGAAATAAGATAGATTTCTAACGAACGACTACTAAGTAACCTAACTGAATATTAAATGTAGAAATACAAAAATAATCAAACCACACAATATATGTCCTAAACCAATTGTAATACTACTCTAAGTTTTATGCACTAATAAACCTTTCATTAAGACAATAGATCTTGAGACTTGTTTCCAATTATTTTTAACTATATGATTTAAATTTACACTTAGATAGATATAAATTTGTATCTTAGTCATGCTTGATCTTTTTCTTTAGTTTGTTTTCCAAGACAGTGACGAGACCACATGACAGAAGATTGAATAAAACAAGATAACTTGTAGCCAGTTGAGCTAGCAATTTGAAGAGAGAATTTTCTTATCATGTTCTTTTTCATTTGAAACATTTCTATTGATTCTTTATGGTTGGTTTATATTCTTTTAGATGAGAGGAATGATGCACTACAGAACTCATGATTTTGTTTCTCCACAGCTACATAAGGTCAAGATATTGCTTATAGATGGAAACCTTACATCTTGTTAACTAAAGAAAATTTGAGCTGCATTGTCAGAGGATACATAAAGAGGGAGAAATATAAGAGCTCTATTTGCTGGGACTATTTTGTTTGTATTGGAAATTGATTTTGTTAAAACATTATTCAAATTTGCAAATGATTAACAAGTCTCAGTAGTCAAGTCATCTAAGTAAAAGTTCGTTCTTTGCATTAAATACTAACTTTTTCTCTGCTTATTTTCTTCAGATTTTACTGTAGTCAATCAATTAGTAGAGCAGTTTATGCATATACAACTATCAATGTTTCTTCATGTTAGATGATTTCCCCGTATATTTACGTCCTCCCATGCTATTCATTTCCTAGAAACAACACAAACAGGATTCTTCAAGTAAAATAGATATATTCTCATGGAAAGCTTTCCTAGACCGAACAATGCTTTTACATATTCAATTTTTCACAAGATAGATCTTTGGTCTTGCAAACATAGGAAAGTTCCTTGACTAAATGTCTAAACGTAATTGTCTGGACTCATCTTATCTGAATGAACCACCTTGTCATTAAATGCATGTAGCAATAGATCACAAACTTTGCGGGACGATGGCCTTTCAGCAGGTGCAGTTTTGGTGCATTCTAGTGCTATTTCTAGCACCTGGAGTGCAGCACTTTCTTCATTGGGTAACAATGGTTTCAACACAGGATCAATGAGCTCTTCCCTAACAGTTCCAGACATTTCAATACGCGACTCAACCCACCTCACCATGTCCATGTCTTCTCCAAAACTCCCATCAGTTGGCATCCTTCCACTCACAAGCTCCATTAGTACAATACCCATGCTATAAACATCACTCTTCTCTGTTGCCTTCAAAGAATATGCATACTCTGCGAACAAATAGTCAACTTGGTAAAAACAAAAAAAACACAATTTCGGCAGATGCTACTCAAGAATTCAGAAAAAGATATCAGTTTATATACCTGGAGCAATATAACCATACGAACCAGCAAACCACAAATTTGATTCAGTGTTGCAGGAATCATAATTATCGTGAATGGCTTTGGCCAGCCCAAAATCCCCCAAATGTGCCTCCATGTTAGAGTCTAGCAGAATATTGCTGGATTTGATATCCCTGTGAATGATCTTGGGCACACAATCATGGTGAAGATACTCAACTCCTTTTGCTAATCCCACTGCTATCCTCAGCCTTGCCTCCCAGTCGAGGCAGCTCTTCCTCTTGTTAGTAGCCGGCTGTTTGTGAAGCCAATCCCACACACTTCCATTCTCCATGTACTCATAAATCAATATGTTTGAACCTTCTCCTCTGTTATTACAGTACCCAAGTAGCCTCACCAAGTGCCTGTGCCTTATCCTCCAAAGTGTCTTGATTTCTCTTGCAAAGCTTTTGTCCAGCAAGAGATCATCCTTGCTTGGTATTCTCTTAATTGCCACTATCTCTCCATTAAACAACTCAGCTTTGTAGACAGTTCCAGACCCACCAGATCCAATTATGAAGTCGCTGCTTAGATTATTCGTTGCTTCCATGATATCATCCCACCTGATATCACGCTTGGCAGCCACACTTGCAAAAAGTGGTCTCTTTTGTCCCTGGGAAGAGCTGGAAGAGTAAGCACTATTTACTTCACTTCCTCTTCTGAAGGCTTCTCGCCTTTGCTTGAAAAAGAGGGCAGCTCCAAGCAGCATAAGTATGATTGCCACTGTAGTTGATATCACTGAAATGATTACCACTGTTGAGTTACTTAGTCCTGCATCCTGATTGTTGGAGCTAGCGACTTCACAATTTTGCAGAGGACTTCCACAAAGATGTAGATTCCCAGTGAACGTATCAGCTGGCCAATGTGCATACTGTTTGTCCAATTTGCCTTGAAGGTTGTTGTAGGAGAGGTTAAGCTTTCCCAAGCTTCTCATTTCACCAACTTGAGGAGGAACTTCTCCGGTGAGCTGGTTATGAGATAGATCAAGTGCTTCAAGCTTAGCGAGTGTCCCAACAGAAGGAGGAATTTGACCAGTGATGTTGTTGAAACTCAAATCCAGTATGCTTTGAAGATTCTGGAGTTGTCCAAGCTCACCGGGTATTTCACCGGTGAAGGTGTTTCCCGAGAGTCGGAGTATGTAGAGCTTGCTTAAGTTGCCAATGGTAGATGGAATGGGACCAGAGAGTTGGTTTCTGTCAAGATTTAGGACATTTAGTGACTCGAGTTTACCAATTTCAAGGGGTAGAGTTCCATTCAGTGAATTGTCTTCTAGAGACAGCACCAAAAGCTTTGAGCAGTTAAACAATTCTCGAGGAAGAGCTCCCGAGAACTTATTTGAGGACAGCTTGAGCTCACCCAAGAGTGGCAAATTTCCAAGCCAAGTAGGAATTGATCCATAAAGAAGGTTGTTATTGAGATCCAGATGTGTGAGCTTTCTGCACAGAGAAAGCTGTGGAGGTATTGGACCAGTCAATTCATTTCCGGAGAGATCTAGCAGGGATAGTTCACGGATTAATCCCAATGTCCAAGGGATTTTTCCAGTGAAACGGTTGTTTCCTAGCCTTAACCTTTCAAGAAATGGTGAATATCCTAGATGGGGTGGAATCTCATGATCAAATGCATTATTTGTAACATCAAAAGAAAGGAAAGATGTTGAACTGCACAGAGCAGCTATACTACCATTCAGTTTGTTATGAGAGAGATTTATTCTTGTCATGTTTGAAACATTGATCAGTTCATCTGGAAGATTACCTTCAAAAGAGTTGTTATAAAGCATAAGCTGCTCCAGAGCTCGAAGATAACCAAACGTGGCAGGAATGCTACCAGATAGACGATTATCTGCCAAATCAAGGATCTTCAGCTGGTGACAGTTCCCCAAGCTGGCAGGAATCTCACCAGAGAGATCATTCTGTCTGAGATCAATGAAATTCAGCTGCTTCAGCCTTCCAATTGTAATGGGAATGCGGCCTGTCAATGCATTTCCATAAAAATCAATCATCTGCAAGCTAGAGAAATTACCTATCTCCACAGGGATTTCTCCAGATAACTGATTCTCATATAAAAAGAGGATCTCAAGATTTTCGAGCATCCCAATCTCTTTTGGTATATTGCCACGTAAATTATTGTGAGACAATGCCAATGTTTGCAGATTGGTGAGGTTTGCTATCATTGGAGAAACTGAACCAACCAAAGTGTTGTTGTTAAGAAGGAGATCAGTCAACTCAACCAACTCGTACAGCTCTACTGGTATCGAACCATTGAGCGTGTTATTAGACAAATCGAGCTGCTTTAGTGAAATGCATTCTCTCAATTCCACAGGAATCTCACCAGAAAGTTGGTTTTCAGAAAGCATCATGTGTTCCAAGCTGCTTGAATTGGAACTACAAATCGTTTTCGGTATGCTACCAGAAAGATTGTTGCTTGTCAGAACCAAGAATTGTAGCTGACCCATGTTGCCAAATTCTCCAGGAATTGCACCAGTAAGCCTGTTTCCAGACAAGTCCAAATTGTGAAGGTTGCTCAACTTTGCCAACGACTTGGGGATCGGACCTTCCAGCTGATTACCAAGCAAGTTGAGATATTGCAGCTGCTTCATTTCGCCAAGCTGAGTAGGAATCTGTCCGGAAAGGCTATTATTAGCAAAATTGAGAACTTGGATGTTTCTAAGGTTAGCTAATTCTTCAGGGATTGATCCATTGAGATTGTTGACTGCAACACTGAATGCAACTAGGCTAGAGCAGTTGCCAATCTCAGCTGGAATTGGACCTTCCAGTTGATTCTCCTGCAGATTCAAATTCTCAAGGTGGCTGAGTTTTCCTAATTCAGGAGGAATCATACCACTCAGGCTGCATGAGGCCAATCCAAGAGTGACCAAATTTTCAGGAGTACCAAGAGTATTAGGAATTGGTCCTGTTAGGCCATTATCACCAATTCTGAGAACTCGGAGATTTTTGAGCAAACCAATTTCAGAGGGAATGGGGCCGGTGAGTTGGTTGGAAAAAAGTAGGAGAGATTCCATAGAAGAAAGGTTAGAAAGAGTAGGTGGAATGGGACCTGATAAGAGATTAGAAGAAAGATCAAGTTGGAGCAGGTCATGCAAAACGCCAATGGAAGGTGAAATTGACCCACTAAGTGAAGAGTCAGAAAGGTTTAGGCTTACAACTTGTAATGAGTTTTCTGTACACGAAACACCTCTCCATTTGCAGAAATTAGGATTGTCCTGAGACCAATCTCTCAAAACATTTCCAGGGTCATCAACAAATGATTTCTTTATCTCCAAAAGAATCTTCAGAACCGTTGACGACGACAATGATGATGATGATGAGAACAACTCTGTTTCATTCTTGCAAAACACATACTCAGTTGAACATAAAAGAAGTAGTAGTGTTAGAGCTAAGAAAACTCCTTTAAGCATCCTCATGATCATCTATGATTCCGCTGTCTCTGTTTAGATAATAAAATACTATGAAGGGGAAAGCAATAATTGATTGAGCAGCAGGAAAGGTTTGACTTTTGGTTCTGTCTTATTTACTACTGCTGTGGTGCAGGGGTTGAGTTATGTTGTGGGCATTTAAGGACAAGAAGAGTGAAGTCAGTGATTGCTACCTTGAGCAGAGAGAAGACGCGTGGTTTAAGAACCAGTGCATGCAGCAGCAGCAGCAGCAGCAGCTAGCCATGGTTCTTGGACTTTACGTGAAATGAAGGTGAGGCTTTAATACTCCTCTTTTGGGTATTCCCCAGTAGTCTTTTAATGAAGGAAATCTTGAATTGGAGTAATAATTAAGAAGAGATAAAGGAGGGAGAAGCTACAACTACTCTCTGTAAGTTGACCATAACTATTCCATTAATGGTCACCGAAATGCTGCTCCATTCAGAAAGAGGTTAAGAGAGAGAGAAACAGATTCTTTCTTTAATGTGGATAGATATAATTAATGGTTGAAAGACAAAAAAAAAATATATGTATATATTAATTAGTGAATGATAAGACAAAGGTCAAGCACGAGTCCAAATTCCAAAAGGCCAGCCATAAGTAGCAATATAATAATAATGATCATAATAATAATAATACTTCGTCTGTTTCATTTTATTTGATTTTTATATTAAAAAAAAGAAAATTTTGTTCTAAGAGATTTTTTTCCTCATACCATCTTTAGCACTACTAAATAACTATATCATTACTAAAATTAGGTTAGTAAAATACACTTTCAATTAAAATTTTCTTAAGGCGGGTGCTAGATCGAGAGGGAGCAAGTAATATGAGACTGAGGGAGTACATTACATTAAAAAATTTCTTAAATTATACTCCCTCTGTTTCAAAATAATTTAATTTTTTATTTTGTTTCAAAATAAATTGTGTTTTACATAATCAAGAAGACATTAACTATATTCTTTCAATTTTACCCTTATTTAAATAGAAAGAATTTTGCACAATCAAGAAAGTACTAAAGAGTTACTCTTTTTCAAGATATTTATTAAGCGTAAGTAGGTAAAAATATTTTTTCTCTTTCTAGAAATGAGTAGTTTTCTTAAGGGGTGTACCCAAACAAATAACACAACATATTTGTTGGGATCAAAATAGCAGGGCGTCATGCGAATGTTAATAATTACAAACCTTGACATTAATAAATCAGAGAACAAATAAAATTATACTAAAATAAGCATGATTCACAGCTAGATTCTGGAAGTCATTTCAGAGAGGCTTAGGAAT
>JACEIK010000130.1:35124-46624 GCA_018107945.1 Datura stramonium | reverse complement strand
TTAAACCATCTTGGTCGACAATTTTATATGAGTCACTTGAATATGCTTCTTTCACAACATATGGACCATCCCATTTTGATGTAATATTGTTACCTATGAATCTTTTGAGGATAATGGGTCTTCGAACTGCTAAGAATATGTCTCCTACTTGAAATGATCACGGCCGCACCTTCTTGTTGAAGGCTCTAGAAAGTCGAGCTTCATAACACTCTAACCTTTGTTATGCTTCCAATGTCTTATTGTCCAATGCCTCTAACTCTACTAGATGAAGTTGAGCATTATATTCAGTTGTAAGTCTCTCTTGGATCTCTATTCTCAATGATTTAATATGTTGTTCCAATTGAAGGACTGCTTCTACGCCATACACCAATGAATATGGAGTCGCTTGCATAGTAGTTCTAAAGGTGGTACGATATGCCCACAAAGCTTCACTAATCTTCTCATGCCAGTCCCTTTTATTCTTTGCAACAACTTTCTTCAACAGGTTACCAAGTGTTTTGTTAAAAGCTTCAGCAAGATCGTTGGCAAGTGCATTGTACATTGAAGACTTATGTTGGTTAAAATTGAACTTATCGCACAAACTCCTCATGAGCTTATTGTTGAAGGGTGTTCCATTATCAGTAACTATGTATCTTGGTATTCCATATCTAAAAATTATGTTTGACTTGATAAAATCAACAATATTTTTCTTTTTCACTTCTTTCAATGGAACAACTTCAGCCCATCTTGAGAAATAGTCACTAGTATCCAAGATGTACATTTGTCCCTTTGACGACTTTGGAAGAGGTCCAACAACATCAAGTCCCTATGCGTCAAAAGGTCAGGAAGATATAGTTGGATGAAGAGGCTCTGGAGGTTGATGGATATAATTAGCATGGAATTGAGACGCTTGACACCTTTTGGCATGATCTAGATAGCCCATCACCATTTTTGGAAGATGTTTCACCCAAAACAAATGAAAACGGCAAGATTAGTCTTTCTAGGGATATCAACACGATTCCTTCCCCTGCACCATCTCAAAATGCAGATCCATCAAAGAACATTGTCCATGCCGAAAGTTCTTTAATAAACAATGCATCTTCATTAGGAAACTCATATGAAATCTCCCATTCTGCTGGCAGAGGGTGATCATCAAGGAAATTGGCAAGTGCTTTCCCCTTCACAACCTTTTGAGGCATGTATACGATCTCATATTAGTTAGACAATATAGACCATCTTGCTAGACGCCCTGAGAGAACTAGTCGAGTCATTACAAACTTCACGGGATTGGCTCAGGAAATTAACTTTATGGTGTATGATTCAAAATAATGTCTTAGTTTATTTATTGCATAAAGAAATGCTAATCACATCTTCTCAATGGGCGTATAATTCAACTCAGTTCCTATCAAGGTTCGACTTAGATAGTATAGTGCTTGTTCCTTCATAGCTTCATTCTCTTGAGCAAGAAGTGCCCCAAGTGATCGCTCTTGTGATGCAATGTAGAGTAATAATGGCTTCCCAGGAGTTGGTGCCCCTAATACTGGAGAGTTCAACAAGTATCTTTTGATGCTTTGAAAAGCATTTCAGCATGATTGGTCCCAATAGAAAGGGGTATCTTTCTTCATTAGATGGTTGAAGGGTTGACATCGTCCAACCAAGTTAGAGATGAACCTTTGAATGACTGCCCAATTTCCTTGTAGACTTTGGAGGTCCCTGAAGTTCTTTGGCTCAGGAATTTCCCGAATGACATCAATCTTTGCGGGATCAACTTCAATTCCACGGTGATGCACAATAAAGACAAGAAACATTCCTGAGGTAACTCCAAATGCACATTTGAGTGGATTCATCTTCAAGTCTAATTTCCTTAACCTATCAAAAAAAATTTGAAGGTCTTTAAGATGGCTGTCCCTATACTTTGTCTTAACCACCAAGTCATCGACGTAAAATTCCACCCTCTTATGAAGCATGTCATAAAAAAATGTTTTGCATTGCACGTTGGTAGGTGGCCCCAGCATTCTTTAGACCAAAAGGCATCACCCTGTAACAATAAATTCCTTTTAGATTTTGGAAGGCAGTTGTCACTACCTAAGCATAGACCCGGATCGTAGACATGGGACAAGGGACCTCGAGAGACCGCAAGTCGACTCATGGAATAAGCGTTCAACTACTCATTCAATAAACATGAACAAAACATAATTATAAACTCAGCGGAAGTCAAACTTAATATAACAACAGAATAAATATATGAAGCTGAATACATGTCTAAGTCTGATAAGCCTCTAATCTGGATGAGCTGATGGGACAACTCCCCCAACTAGCTCAACAATAYTRAAACTRAAAGGACATTTAAAAAAACTGAAGGTCTAGTCCTCGAAAGATGAGGACTTTCCAATAAAGCAGGTGCTAACTCTGAAAAGCGACTACGAACGGGGCTGAACCTGAGAACTGGATCCTGCATCATGAGATGATGCAACATAGAAAGTATGCGATCAATACATGAAATGTACCGAGTATGCAAGGTAAGTAAAGCCTCTTAAGTAACATAAATCATTTAAAGCAATTCATACATATCATAATCTTTTAAGTGTAAGTAGAAGACTACATGCATTCATTCTGAAATTATACTCTTATCATAACATGACCATGCATAGCTTTAGAACATCATGACTGACTCGATTGACTCAAAGCTAAAACATACATTTATATCAAAAGCTGAAAAATGAGTCAAACATTTCTTTTTGAACAAGCATGCATAAGATAATTATCATGAGTGATGAATTTACAATCTGAATGATTTATATAGTGGGAGACTCGTCACTTAATTGACATACCACGATAGAGCTTACGTGGTTCCAACTATCACACTCAAGCGGGTAGAGCCAATCATAACCTTGCCAGGGCGGTGGACGATACCATGATATCGATATCAAGCTGAAGGGCCAATCGGGCCGGGGATAGCTCACAAGGGAGGTCCCAATAATATAATAGTATCAACCTATATTGGCACGTAGTTCTAGGGCATATGGTAATCGACCCTTAAACCTCTCGGTGCTAGACTCTTCTCCCAAAACATGCAATGCTCTACATCATATATAATGAAGCTCAACATCGTCTATTGTTGAAGCTCAACATGAAATCATGCATAACTCAACATCATATGAAACGAAGCTCAACATGAAATCATGCATAGACTAGACATCATATGGATATGAAGCTCAACATTGTCTATTGACAAAGCTCAATAATGACCTACATCTCACTTATTAATTCATGCATATGAGAAGATTTATTTCGAAACAAACCACAAGCTCAATCATTAGGTGGGAGCATCTACTCCGAATCATGTGGTACGCTACTATTGAAATATTTACTCAACATACCACAAGCTAGAATTTATAATAAAAATTGAGAAATTTCACTTCAAAAATGTGGTAAGCTTATCTTGAGAAAATTATCACTTTAAATCAACGTGTGGGTATCACCCAAAACTTTATCATACTTGGATCTAATCCATTCATTTTGAAAACAAAACATAGTCATGGGTAGTTTTAGAAACATGCTTTTCATCACCAATCTCATCATCACCACACATTTATCATAAATCACTTCTTTTATAAACTCATCATCCATGGGCGTTTTAGATTCAATTTTTGGAAAACAAATTTTATAAGGAAAACAGTTTAGAATCCGCCGAAGCTTCATGAATCATCAATATAATACAATCTAATCATACCCACATATAGAGATTGAAGAATTATGCAATTGAGTAAAAATCCATACTTGATCATAGACAATTTATCATATTTTTATAGGAATTGGGCATGGGTGTGGAAGAAGACACCCACTCACAATCTTACATACCTGGGAATGGTGAATTATAACACCCTCTAATTGCCCAGCTGAGATTCCAATTGGAAACCTTGAGATTTCACCTTGAACCTCCTCTTCAAACCTTCAAACTTGCATGCATGAGAATAATGGATTAGGATAGGTTTTCCCCTTCTAAAAATCCACTAAACCGTGCGTTAAACGACGTAGCATAGGCCTCTAGAACTTAGGAATTACGGAAAAACCCTTATTAAAATCGCTGAAAATAACTATCAGGGGGGTCCTAACAGACGACCTGACGACTCGTTAGCAGGGCCAACGATCCGTTAGGTTTCTCATGAAGTACACTGGATGACATGTCTACTGGGTCTCGTAATGGATGACTTAACGACTCATCCCCCGTGGCCACGACTCGTGGTCACCTCCCTTCAGGTACACTGCCTTGACATTCATGAAAAACCATTTTTCTTGGTCACGACTCACCTCACGAGTCATTGGGACTGGCCACGACTCGTGGTGGCTGACCATGAGTCGTTCTCTCTCTCGTGCAAACCTCGATTCTTCGTTTCCCCCAGGCCTCCCCACGAGCCACGTGATGACTCGTGGGGTCTCCTCACGAGTCGTCCTATGACTCGTCCTATGCCTTCAACATAAATTTCACAATTTTTTCATTTCAACCCCCGGGTCCGATCTTTGAGCTACCGGGGTATAACAATATCTCCCCCTTGGGAACATTCATCCTCGAATGTTGGAAATGAGAAGAAAATAGAAACATGAAATTTTCATACTCAAACTTTGATTATTTAAATCGAAAACTGATGGAATGACTACCTCCGAAAAGAACTACACAACTGAACTGAATTCGGACACCACATACATGTATCATAACATAATTCAAACTTGCGCACATGAACTGAACATGGAAACTGATTATATAATTAGGGAAAAAACTGATACCTCAAACTGAAACTGAGCCAGTAGGGAACAGGTGGGGGTATTTAGCCATCATAGCCGCTTCGACATCCCATATAGCTCCCTCAACATGCTGGTTTCTCTACAACACCTTCACTGAAGCTACTTCTTTGTTACTCAGCCTCCAAACCAGACGATCCAAGATTGCTACTGGAATTTCCTCGTAACTGAGGCTATCTCCTACACCAATACTTTCCACCGGGACAACTAAAGATGGATCACCCAAGCACTTTTTCAAGAGCGATACATAAAAGACGGGATGAACTGAAGATAACTCTGATGGCAAGTCCAACTCATACACTATCTTACCAACCCTTCTCATAACCCGATAGGGACCAACATAGCGGGGACTAAGTTTTCCTTTCTTTCTGAACCGCATGACTCCCTTCATGGGAGATACCTTTAGATATACCCAATTGTTAACCTCAAACACTAAATCTCTTCTTCTCACATCCGCATATGACTTTTGACGACCCTGAGCAGTTTTTAGCGTGTCCCGTATCAACTAAACCTTTACCATGGCCTCATGGACCGAATCAGGTCCTATCATGGCTACCTCACCAACTTCAAACCATTCGATGGGCGATCTACACCTTCGCCTGTAAAGAGCCTCGAACAGTGCCATTTGGATATTGGAGTGATAGTTGTTATTGTGAGAAAATTCAATCAAGGGCAAGTGATCATCCCAACCACCTTTAAAGTCCATCACACAAGCTCTCAACATGTACTCAAGAGTTTGAATTGTCCGCTCCACCTGACCATCCATTTGCGGATGAAATGCTATGCTGATCCTAACCTTAGTCCCAAGCCCTTTCTGGAAAGACCACCAAAACTGAGAGGTAAATCGAGTACCTCGATCTGAGACAATAGACAAGGGTACTCCATGAAGTCGAACCAACTCCCAAATATACAGTTTGGCATAATCATCCATTGAATCTGTGGTTTTGACCAGTGGAAAGTGTGCAGCCTTGGTCAACCTGTCTACCACTACCCAAATGGAGTCATATTGTCCGCGAGTACGAGGTATACCTGTAATGAAATCCATATTAATCTCTTCCCACTTCCAAGTGGGAATGCTAATATCTTGAAGTATGCCTCCCAACCTTTGATGTTCGACCTTCACTTATTGATAGTTCGGGCAATTGACTACAAATTTTGCAATATCCTTCGTCATGCCGTTCCACCAATATATTTCCCGCAAATCATGATACATCTTCATGGATCCCGGATGGATACCTGGACCCATGTTCCTCATTCAATATTCAGTCCCTCAAATTATCAACATCTGGAACACATAGGTGACCTTGGTACCGCAGTATACCATCTCCCCCTTGGGAGAAGACCTCCACCTTTTGACTTCAAACAGCTTCCTTCAGCTTTACTAAAATCAGATCCTCATGTTGTCTAGATTTGACATCAACTACCAAGGACGATTCTGATCCATTTTGCACAACAACATCGACATCGGTCGAGTCGACCAACCTAAATTTCAACCTCGCAAGTCGATGGACATCTCTTACCAACTCCTTCTTTCCTTTATCCACATGGGACACACTCCCCATAGAGAGCCTGCTAAGTGCATCCGCTGCCACATTAGCCCTACTCGGGTGGTAAAGGATACTCATGTCGTAGTCCTTTAGTAACTCTAAACCACCTCCTTTGCCGAAGATTGAGATCTTTCTGTGTGAACACATATTGCAATCTCTTGTGATCCGTAAATACATCCACGTGGGCCCCATACAAGTAATGCCACCATATCTTCAATGCAAACACCACCACAGCCAATTCAAGATCATGGGTCGGGTAATTCTTTTCATGAAATTTCAACTGTCTCGAGGCATATGCTATCACTTTTCCATGCTGCACCAACACAAACCCAAGTTCGACTCGCGAAGAATCACAATACACTACAAAGCCATCCGTACCCTCGGGTAGAGTCAACGCTGGTACTGAAGTGAGTCGGTCTTCAACTCTTGGAAGCTTTTCTCACAAGCTTCCGACCATATAAACTTCACCTTATTCTGAATCAACTTAGTCAATGGGGCTGCAATGGATGAAAAACCTTCAACGAATCTCTGATAATAACCCGCTAAGCCCAAAAAGCTCCTGATATCTAATGGGTTCACTGGTCTGGGCCAATTCTTTATTGCCATTATCTTTTGAGAATCTACTTTTATACCCTCGCTTGACACCACATGGCCTAGAAATGCCACAGAATACAACAAGAACTCGCATTTGCTGAACTTTGCACACAACTGCTGGTCCTTGAGGGTCTGAAGCACTATGCTCAAGTGAGCGACATGCTCCTCCTTGCTCCGAGAGTATATAAGGATGTCATCAATGAACACAATAACAAACATGTCCAAATACGCCTTGAACACCTTGTTCATTAGATCCATAAAAGCTATAGGGGCATTGGTTAGTCTAAAAGACATAACAACAAATTCATACTGACCATACTGAGTCCTGAAAGCGGTTTCTGGGATGTCACTCTTCCGAACCCTGAGCTGGTGATACCTGGATCTGAGATCAATCTTGGAGAAACACTTGGCACCCTGATGCTGGTCAAACAAATCATCGATCATGGGTAAGGGGTACCTGTTCTTGATGGTAACCTTGTTCAACTGTCGATAGTCAATACACACACGAAGGGAACCGTCCTTCTTTCGAACAAATAATACTGGTGCGCCCTATGGAGACTTACTCGGCCTGATAAAGCCCTTATCTAACAAGTCTTTCAACTAATCCTTTAACTCATTTAGCTCAGATGGAGTCGTTCTGTAAGGCGTAATAGATATAGACTGCGTGTCGGGAAGGAGATTTATACCGAAATCAATCTCCCTCTCAGGAGGGACACCTGGAAAATCATCAGGAAAGACTTCTGGATACTCACGTACTACTGGTACTGACTGAATAGTTGGAGTTTCCGACTCCACCTCCTTAACCCTAACTAGATGGTACAAACAACCCTTACAAATCATATTTCTGGCCTTAAGGTAGGAAATAAATTGACCTACAGGCACAACTAAACTACTCTTCCTATCTAAGCCTGGCTCACCCGAAAAATTGAACTCTACTGATCGGGTTCTACAATTTACTAAAGCATAACATGCAAATAGCCAATCCATGCCGAGAATAACATTAAAATCGATCATGGATAACTTTACCAAATCGGCTGAGGTGACCTTATGCAGAACTGAGATCGGGCAATCTCTATATACCCGTCTAGCTATAACTGAGTCACCTACTGGGGTAGAAATTGAGAAGGGCTCAGACAAGACATTGGAACTGACTTCGAAGCTACTGGCTATATATGATGTCACAAAAGATAGGGCAGCCCCCGGATCTAACAAAGCATACACATCAACATGACAAACTCTCAACATACCTGTGCCTATATCTGGTGAGGGCTCCTGCTCCTGACGAGTGGCTAAGGCATAGAATCTATTCTGGCGCTGTGCGCCAGCTGTGCTAGTAGATGCCCCTGATGTGCTGTGTGTGGGGGTGAGGCTGCTGAAATAGAAGCTGGGCCTTGGCCACCAACCTGATCCTGTCTCACAGCGGGACAATCTCTGAGCATATGTCCAGGATTCCCACATAAAAACAAGCTCCTGACCTTGCCAAGCACTGGCTTGTGTGCCCTCGATCGCACCTGCGACAAGCTGGAATGCTACAATCTGCGGGTCTACTGCTATGACCCCTTGAGACCGATGCTCGCCCCCTCTAATCATGTTTGTCCCTGTATGGCACACTTAGTGCTGAAGATGCTGGCGCTGATGATCTCTGGTGGGTCTGCGGTCAGTGCTCACCACCGGACCTTTGCTGAGAGAATTGGTGGTCCTCAGTCCTGGCCCTCTTAGCTTCCCTCTCCCTTGAATGTGCCACATCCATCTACTGAGCATACAAAACAATGCGAGGGAAGTCCATGTCTTGATTGAGCATAGTTGTCCTGTAGTCCTTGTCCAAATATCCTGCTATACCATGCACAAATCTTCTCACCCGTGCTCGTTGGTCGGCCACTAACTCCAGGGCGTACTTAGATAGGAAGGTGAACTCAAGGGCGTACTCCTGAACAGTAATCCTTCCTTGCTTTAGATTCACGAATTCAGCTGCCTTCAACTCCCTCATCTCTCGAGGGAAGAACCGATCTAGGAATGCTACCTGAAACTCCTTCCACGTGATCGGACCTGATCCTGCGACCATGCTGTCCTTCCACTGGCGGAACCAAATATGCGCAACCCCATTCAACTGGTAGGAGGCCAACTCTACGCACTCAACACTAATCACCCCCATAACCTAGGTGATCTTGACAATCTCATCAATGAAATCATGCGGGTCCTCATTTACCTTGGACCCCAGAAACTCCGGCGGGTTTATCCTCAAGAAGTCCCTGACTTGATCCACTGCCGCATTACCATTTTGCGGAACATGCGCAACATCCTGCTGAAAAACCTGAGCGGTCAAGGCCTATGCAAACATCTGAATGGCAGCTCGAAACTCAGCATGAGCGGGTGGCTCCAGTGGCTGAGGCTCCTGAACTGGTGGGCCTGGCTGATGCTCATGACTGTTTCCATCCTCGTGGCCCTCACCACCTCCATTCCTCCTTCCATTCACTCTTCGAGGAGCCATGATTCTGCAATCGCGAATAACACAAATTAGAAGGATAGAAAGGCTTTTCACGGCACGACATAGGTCATGAAAGAAGGGAACATTTCCTAAAACGTCTAGTAGCCTCTTCGTCATAAGTGTGGCGCAGTTCACACCTATGAAAAAGAGTATACCTAACACAACTTTCAGACTCCCAAGGACATATCAAACCTATGGCTCTGATACCAAGTTTGTCACGACCTAAGCGTAGAACCAGATCTTAGACATGGGACAAGGGACCCCGAGAGACAGCAAGTCGACCCATGGGATAAGCGTTCAACTACTCATTAAATAAACATGAACAAAACATAATTATAAACTTAGCGAAAGTCAAACTTAATATAACAACAGAATAAATATATGAAGCTGAATACATGTCTAAGTCTGATAAGCCTCTAATCTGGATGAGCTGATGGGACAACTCCCCCAACTAGCTCAACAATAYTRAAACTRAAAGGACATTTAAAAAAACTGAAGGTCTAGTCCTCGAAAGATGAGGACTTTCCAATAAAGCAGGTGCTAACTCTGAAAAGCGACTACGAACGGGGCTGAACCTGAGAATTGGATCCTACATCATGAGATGATGCAACATAGAAGTATGCGATCAATACATGAAATGTACCGAGTATGCAAGGTAAGTAAAGCCTCTTAAGTAACATAAATCATTTAAAGAAATTCATACATATCATAATCTTTGAAGTGTAAGTAGAAGACTACATGCATTCATTCTGAAATTGTACTCTTATCATAACATGACCATGCATAGCTTTAGAACATCATGACTGACTCAATTGACTCAAAGCTAAAACATACATTTATATCAAAAGCTGAAAAATGAGTCAAACCTTTCTTTTTGAACATGCATGCATAAGATAACTATCATGAGTGATGAATTTACAATCTGAATGATTTAGATAGTGGGAGACTCATCACTTAACCGACATACCACGATAGAGCTTATGTGCTCCAAATTATCACACTCAAGTGGGTAGAGCCTTCCATAACCTTGCTAGGGCGGTGGACAATACCATGATATCTATATCAAGTTGAAGGGCCAATCAGGCCAGGGATAGGTCATAAGGGAGGTCCCAATAATATAATAGTATCAACCTGCATTAGCGCGAGTTCTGGGTCATAGGGTAATCGACCCTTAACCCGCTCGGTGCTAGACTCTTCTCCCAAAACATGCAATGCTCTACATCGTATATCACGAAGATCAACACCGTCTATTGTCGAAGCTCAACATGAAATCATACAAAACTCAACATCGTATGAAACGAAACTTAACACAAAATCATTCATAGACTAGACATCATATGGATATGAAGCTCAACATTATCTATTGAAAAATCTCAATAATGACCTACATCTCAATTATGAATTCATGCATATGAGAAGCTTTATTTCGAAACATACCACAAGCTCAATCATAGGTGGGAGCATGTACTCCAAATCATATGGTAAGCTACGTATAGAAATATTTACTCAACATACCACAAGCTAGAATTTATAATAAAAATATAGAAATTTCACTTCAACAATGTGGTAAGCTTATGTCGAGAAACTCATCACTTTAAATCAACGTGTGGGTATCACCCAAAGCTTTATCATACTTGGATCTAATCCATTCAATTTGAAAACAACAACATAGTCATGGGTAGTTTTTGAAACATGCATTTCATCACCAATCTCATTATCACCACACATTTATCATAAATCCCTTTTTTATAAACTCATCATCCATGGGCGTTTTAGATTAAATTTTTGGAAAACAAATTCTTAAGGAAAATAGTTTAGAATCTTCCCAAGCTTCATAAATCACCAATATAATATAATCTAATCATACCCATGTATAGAGATTGAAGAATCATGCAATTGGATAAAACCCATACTTGATCATAGACAATTTATTATATTTTGATAGGAATTGGGCATGGGTGTGGAAGAAGACACCCACTCACAGTCTTACATA
The DNA here is from genome assembly GCA_018107945.1 of Datura stramonium. Lineage (NCBI taxonomy): Eukaryota > Viridiplantae > Streptophyta > Magnoliopsida > Solanales > Solanaceae > Datura > Datura stramonium. Next base: position 35,226 of record JACEIK010000130.1, on the reverse strand, counting down.
CCTGGGAATGGTGAATTCTAACACCCTCTAATTGCCCAGCTGAGATTCCAATTGGAAACCTTGAGATTTCACCTTGAACCTCCTCTTCAAACCTTCAAACTT